>VXBX01004936.1:913196-1148007 GCA_013400415.1 Scytalopus superciliaris
TATATATTTTTTTTTTTTTTTTTAAAGCTGTAGCTCCTCCTTTTCAACGAAAAGAAATGAAGGCTGAAACCCAGACTTGTTTCTGGTATTTGCAGCAGCACCTTCTCTGTGCTGGAGCATGTGAATGTTGGGGGAGAAGGGATGGAGGGCAGCCTGGCTCGGGTAGTGGAATTGTGATTGCAGAGCTCCAGGCAAATATTGACACCAGATTTCTTGGCAGACCTGCCGTTCCTGAGATGCCTTGGGAGTAAAAGATCCTTCAGTGGCTCTTGCTGCTGCATGAAGCAGCCCCTGCTGGGGTGGTGAAGCTGGTGAGTAAAGGGAGAGAAGCTCAGTGAGTGTTAATGGTGGAGCTGAGAAACGTGGTGCTAAAGGGGATTTCACCCACAAATACTGTGGGATCACATTATGAGGTCTAACAAGTGGATGGATGGTCTGATGGATGGGACACCTTTGGTATGGCTGCACTGCCAGTCTGGCACAGGTCTTGAGTGCAGGGCATGAAGGCATCTGCTCTGCTCTTTGCACCACATCTTTAAAAAACAAAATAAAACCTGACTGCCAGCCACAGAAAAGGGAAAACTGTAAAATGCTGTTTTCCATTAGCAGTTGGCTGCCTGAGCTTTGTGCTGTGGCAAGGGTGAGCACTTGTGAGATAACCTGCCTTCTCTGCTGCAGTTCTAGAGAATACACCAGAGGATTGTTAACATCAGCCAGATACCTCTGCAGTATGGCTTTGTGGTGTAGTCTGGACAAAAGGTTAAATCAGGCAGTCATTTCTGCAGTGTTATTTCCTATACAACACTCTGGAGAAGGTTCAGTATCACTTAGTTAACTTTTGCAGAGCCATTTCCTGTAGGTTTTGTTAGAGAAAAGCAAGATTATGTGTTTCCAGTTGCAGTAGAGTTATTTTCCACTATAAAATGCACTGCAATTTATTTTTATGCAATCCTCATTGGTTTGCAAAAGGCTTTGGAGGGGGAGCTTGTGTGTTTGGAAGATCTGGAAAGTTTTTTTCATGTCATACCTCACTTGCTGTGACAAATTGAGGAAAATGTGTTTTTTAATGTGGTGTTGCTGCAGTCTGGCCAGGCTGGGAACAGGGAGGGAATGTAGAGCCTGTGCTCCCCCAGTGCTGCGGTCGGGGGGCTGTCTGACCCAGGGTCCTGCTTCTGGCAGTGCCTGGTGTTGGGAAGGACTGGGAAGGCTGTGCAGCTAACAGCCAAGTTGTGACCTGCTAAAGGAGAAAAACTAGCTGTTCTTTGTGGTGGTGAGTTGCGTGGGTGTTCCTGTGGTTTTTCAGACCTGTTACCCTCTGGTGTCCTTGAACTTGTCCCTTTTCATCTCTCCCATGACCCTTCTTCTGACGTGCTTTGGATTCTCTGTCACGATTCATCTCAGGATTTCTTCCTCTTTTGCAGGTGAAGTGCTACATTTCCCTCCCCACCCCCATTGCTGTTTGTGCTTAGAGCAGCAATGCTTTCTGTGAACCCTCAGAATTCTTCCTCCAGTTCCCTTGAAATGGTGACACTGCTTATTATTATTTTTCTCTTCATAGAGATTAACTTACCTGCTCTCAAAAGGTTTGAATTCTCCAAGCCATGACTAACACCTGTGGCCCCTCCCTGTGCAATAACAAACCCTGGGAGCACCTTCTGCATTCATGTTTTCCAAATAATCGAGTTTTGGAGCACAAGACCTTGGTGTGAAGCCAAGGAGCCCTTGGCCCCGTGAGAGGTGCAGTGTGAGCAGTGAATGGTGAGCCCCTGGCACTGTGCCTGGGCTTGCAAGGACCACTCGGAAGAGTGAGAGGGTATTTCTGTTCCTGGCCGAATTGTAGTGTTAGCTTTTCTATTTTCAGTGCAGCCAGGTGGCCACCCACGTGGAGTTTCATTATGGGACTTCTTTTTTAATGTTTTTAGAGGCCATTAGGCAGTCTTAAAATGGGACCTACTTTGGATTATGCCCAAGTGAACTGGGCTCAAAGCAGGAGGGAAGGATCTGTTTGCCTTTTAACATCTCCCTGCAGAATTTGTTGTTTGATGCAGATTAAGGGGTTCCCTGTCCTTAGAGTAGAGCTCCCCTGGCACATACACATCCTCTGCTGGGCAGAAACTAAGAGAGTTAAAACAAAATATCTGCTCTCAAGTGCCAAGTGGAGCAATATAATTCCAGTAATAATAGTTGAAAGAAGAGGAAATTAGCTTATCCAAATACCTTCTGAATCCAGCAATTTTGTAAGGAGTGGGTTCTTAATTGTTTCCCATAGCAAAAGTATTGGGAAATATTCTTCTTTCCATCTCTCCATTAACATAGAAAGGATGGAAATCCATAGAGGAGAAAGCTTGTTCTTTGATTTAACTTTAAACATCTACCTTCCCTTTGAATTAGCTGTGATGCTTTTAGCTGAGAAACTGTGCAAATCCG
The DNA here is from genome assembly GCA_013400415.1 of Scytalopus superciliaris. Lineage (NCBI taxonomy): Eukaryota > Metazoa > Chordata > Aves > Passeriformes > Rhinocryptidae > Scytalopus > Scytalopus superciliaris. Next base: position 915,624 of record VXBX01004936.1, read on the forward strand.
AGGGAGTTCACTGAATAATAAATCAAGGTATCCATCCAGCAAAGTACATTGTAGCTCTTTAAAGCAGATGAAAAAAATACCTTCCTGATCTGAATGAGAATTGTGTGCTCAGCTTTGGTGCCTGACTAATGGTAATGCAGGGTTTGAGCTTGGCTCAAGTGCCCCCCAACATGGAGCTTGTGGAGCAGGAGCAGATGTGGGCTCATGAGCAGCTGCTTCACCTTGGCTGTGCCTGGAGCCTCATTTGCCCAGCACTCCTCAAAAGTTAAGAGACCTGAAGAGCAAAGCAATTGCAGCCACTGGAAGTAGTCTTTTAATCCTACAAAGTCCTGAGATACCCGACCTGGGAAGAGCTAGCTTATTTGAAGCACTTTCTAAAATTTTATTTGCTATAGGTTTTTCTCCTTTTGAGACTTCCTGTGGTCTGAGTTACACTAATACAGAAGTCTGGCTTTGTAAGTGGAAGAAGCTGAAAAATAGCACCAATAAAAGCTGTAAAGCTCTCAAAAGATTTTTAAAATAGTGCTTCCGTAAAAGATGTGACATTATATTCTGGGGCAGAGTGTAATAAACATTGTTTTACTGGTGTTCTTTGCAACTCAGTCATAAGCTGTGCAGCTGTCCCAAACCCTCCTGATAAAGCCTTTCTGGCTGTGTACATCACTGTAATTGTATTGCCTCATGCATATGTGAATATGTACACATTTGTGTTTATAACTGCCTACGTGTCTGTAAATCCACACAGTGAAATTGATTTAAGAGGGAATACATGCTTGTGACATTCTGCTGTATATAAGGAGTGTGAAGGCTGGCATGTAATGGAAAGCAGCAATAGATTTAATTGTTCCCTTAATAACTCTGTCTTTTTTTTGGGCAGAGACTTGAACTTCAGCATCATGTCCTTGGACATCCTTACTGGTATCCCGCTGCTGTCCCAGTGGCAAAAACTAATACAGGAGTTACGGCAAAAAAGTGTGAATGCTTGTTCTGACAGATGACCCTGATCTTAATACTGAGGGTGTATATATATTTCTACAGCCCATGGATTGTAAGGAAAGCATCTATGCTGTCATACAGTATCTGACCCACTGGTTGCCTCCTGCTGGCATGAAATTGGCTGTGGACCACCTTTGGAAGCTCCTGCATCACAACATTGGCTCTGTGATCTGCTGCCTCAGCCTCTTGCTAGCCAGAGATGATAATACAGCTGTTTGCCATCAAGTGATGGCTTGTGATTAAATGAGGGTAGAGGAAGCATCTCTACTGTTCTCAGGCCATTTGCAGAGAAACTAGTTTATAGAGGAGAATAGCTTTGCTTAGGACCTACAATACAGAGTAAATTAACTTGAATGTCTCTTCTGGCTTTTCATTGTCAAGTGAAAGATAGTTTCATGCTCGATTGATTGGCCTTGTTTTGCAACAAATGCATTATATATAGCTTGGCTTTTATTTCTCTTGATCTGGGTGGAAATGGTTTCTTTTAAATGCAGCCTTTCCACCTTGAAGGTCAATTAAACCAGGTTGGAGGTCAGATAAAATGAAAGGGGCAGAACATTTGCTTCTTGGTGTATCTATTTCTGTAATGTTATCAGTGCATGTGGTTTTATGTGGAGCGTTTTTTTCCTGGGGCTTCCTCTAAGAGTGAACAAATTGAATCGGTTGGATGCAGTACAGCTTCCAACTTGGGGTCAGAAATCCATTAAATTGCTCTGTGCTTTGATGGCAATATAAAAGTGCTTGGAAGGGAAGTGCATTATGATTGGACATTGATTACTCAAAAGGAAAGAGGGTGGATGCTTGTGTAAACCACACACCTCTAGTGCAGGGATAGCCACCTTAGGTTTTTTTAGCTTAAAATCTGCAGGTTTTGCCCTTAAAATGCTGTTCTTATTATGAAGAAGAACTATTTTTAAACTGGAAAGGGAGAGCTGTCTGCCATGTGTTTCTCACACCTCTGGGGGATTAGAGCTGACTTGGAACAGGCAGAGTTGCCAGCCATGGACTGCCCCGGGGGTAATTAGTCCTTTAGATGCTGCTTTGAGGTTATTATATACATCATTCCTTTCCACATGCAGGGCCTTTGGATTTGGCCAAACTCTCGTTTTCAGCCCATGGCATTGGAAAGTGCTGGGAATGTCCTTGCTCTGGTAGATTTTTAAACTGAGTAAGTTTATGGTGGGCATAGCAAGGGAGTCCAACGTTGTAATTCCACTCAGACTGCTGCTGGGATCAGAGAGGGATTTGTTTCCACTGTGGAAGGCAGCAGAGTTGTCTGGGTGTTCTGTGAGTTGGGAGTTATTGCTGCCAGGTGGGAATTGGGGGAGGGATGACCACTGCCTGGCAGCTACAGCCCAATTGGCTGCTTTGGCTCTGCTCTGCCGGCTTGCATGTCTTTGCAGCACATCTAAAGAGGCAGAGCTCCAAGTCAAGGTATCTGCTGAGATTTTTCTTGGATGATGGCATAGCAGATGCACTGGGTGGCTTATGAGGAGCAGCCACCAGTGAAACAATGGTGTAATGTGGCCAGCCATGTGGACAACAGTGGTTCTTTCTGTTAAGTGTCTCTAGGAATGCTTATGTGCCATCATGGGAGCAGGGAGGTGATACAGCCCTTCTCTGTGGGGGTGAAAAGCATGGTCAAGTGCAGGAGGAGCAGGAGCGAGCTGAGGAGCACCCATGCCCAAGCAGGAAAAGTCTGCGTGTGCTGTTTTTCTAAGACTTTCCCCCCAACTTTTTGCCTGACTAGCTTTAACCAGTGCACAAATATTCCTTTGTACTACTTCCAAGCAAGCATGTTTTTGGGGGGAGATCAGTCCTTCCTGATTAACTATTAATGAGAAGAACCAGGAGAGAGTGAAGCGCTGAGCAAACATGTTGGGAGTGGATTCCTGCCCTCCCTCTCCCCACTATTAATGATTGACTGGGCAGGGCAGGACCATGCCCTGCTGTGCCACCACCAGCCACGGCCAAGCCTCACTGGCTGTGGGCTCTGCAAAGGGGTGATCCCAGGTGTGGGGAGAAAATTTGTCATCAGGCCTTGGTGGTCTCCCATCCCAGCCTGCAGTGTTTGCACAGATGGTGCTGCTGGTTAATTGAACCAAAGTCTTGTGCCTGGTTGTGTATTTACTAAATTAATATTTCTGATAAACAGTGGTGTTGGAGCAGAGGAAAAATGTTGGTTTGGCTAGTTAAGCACTCTGAGCCTACCAGAAATGCTTTCAGAGATGATTGAAACCACTTGGATCCCCAAAGAAAGCAGAGCATGCTGCAGTTCTGTGTTCTAGGAGAAAACTTATCTTAAAATATGGATTATTGAATTATTGACCTTGGAAGTTTTCTAAAATCATGGAAACTTCTGAACAGTGTTCAAGGAATTTCTGGAGCCTCTCTCTTTTCTCTGCACTTGACTTGTAACCCACAGCTGGATTGTGCAAAGTCATGTGCTGGGGGGGTCCAGTTGCCAGCAGTCAAACGTTGCTGTGGGTCTTCCCAAACATCTGAAAAAGCCAAAGGTTTAACATGGTTTATCTGCTGTGAGTACTTGTGAAAAATTGCATAACTTTCAGATGAAAATATTTGCTTTGCAGAAGGAGCCATTTTTTGAAACTGTAAATAGCACTTATTGCTCATCTATCAGTGTAGCTCTTGTTAGTAGTTAAAGGAGGCTTAGCAGTTCTAAGGTAGACATGTGTAGTAAATTATATAGTTGTTAATCCTCACAATAAATTGGTTTAATATGTTGAATACACAGTGGGAAACCTTAATTGAAAATGTTAGTAAAGAAGTCATGGCCTTTATTGATTTACTGAAGAAACACAGCGGTGATGGAAGCAGGAGCAATTTGTTTTGTGAGTATTTTGTTTATGAGCTGGGCTATCCAGCCCTTGCCTTAGTGGTTTAAGACACTGTGCTTTGCCTTGTAGATGCAAAATCACCAAGAAAGAAATTTGCCATCAAATTAGAAAAAGGTGAGTTTGCTCATATGCAGTGGAGCAAACAGGTTTCAGGGTTTTGGTTTTAGGGTATGTCTTTCTCATGACATTAGTTAGCACTTTAATTAAAGCAACAAACCCAGAACAAGCCCTATGGGTGTCTGGGCAGATGAAGGGTGGAGTTCTATTTGTAGGTTAAAGAAACCTTCTACATCCTGCTATTCCTTTTCACTTCTTACCTGTCACAGGTGGCAAAGCAGGATTGCTTTGTGAAATCAAACACAGTTACTTTTATTTATATACCTGTGCCTTCTTTGAAATAGTGTTTTGCTTTGATGCAGTCCTTGGAGCTGATGGCTCTGTGTTTTGGAGAGGACTGGTCTCCTTCAGGCAGAGCAGCTTAATAGAAGAGGCAAATAAAGTGAAAAATTGCTGCAATTAAATACTGCCTGCTGTAACCCTTGCAGGATCTCCTGTTCCCTGCATACAATACTGCCTTTGACTGGGCTGCCTTGTTAGGAGCAGGGGAACGTGCAATCCTAACAGGAAGGTTTGCAGCCTCAGTGACTGAGGGCTGAGTGACTGCTCGTGGTACTCTTTTTCAGAAGCAGAGAAGGTGTTGTTGAATACCTTGTCACTTGTGCTTCCTTTGCCATGCCATCTTCTGTTGCTTTGAGTCCCAAACTCACTGCTGGGAAGGGCTGTTGGTGTCCCCAGGAAAGAGAAGGGCTGTAAATGTCCCCACCCACTGCTGGGCTGGTGGGCACGTTGCAGGTACAGGGGCTCACAGTCCTCCCTCTGCCTTTGAGACCATAGGGTGACTTGCAAATTACTCTACATCTTGAAATCTCACTGCACCTTTTTTTTTTTTTTTTNGAGCAGTTGAAATACTGAGAAAAGTCTTGTTGAGTGGGCTGGGATCGAGCCCTGGTGAAATGAGTATCCTCATGTTTCTTCTGATGCTGCAAGAGGTCCATAAGTGCAAGCTGGATGCTTTGCACCTGAGTTACCCAAGTGTTTTGTATATATGTTGTGGAGTATTAACATATATGTGTGATTATGTAGATTAAGTTGAATCTAATTTTTCTGTCTTAAATTAAAAGAGGGGTGTTTAGAGGACGTGATTTTCCAAGAAAAAATAAAGGAGAAAAGCAGACAAGAACTCCATTTTTGCTAAGCTTATTAAAATAGGAGGAAATGATATCCCAGGTTTTGTCAAATCACATTTGTGTAAATCAAACAGGGCCTAAAATAACATGACACTGCCCTGTTGAAACAGAAATAAGGCAGTGAAAGTTCCTTGGTGTAGGAGATGTGGAAGCAGCAGCAGCAGCAGTGTGGTGATACCCAGTGCTCCTGCAAAGGAATCTTCTGCTCATCCTCAGACAAGGAGAGTGTGGTGCTCTCCCATGCTGCCTGTTGGAGCCTGAGAGTCAATAATGATAGAGATATTTACATTTACAGCCCTGTATGAGCAGGCCAGCTGAGGTGGGTGCTCCCCAGGCTTGCACAGGCAGACACCTTTACGTGCCAGAAGTGTGGTCTGTGTGTGCAGGAAGAGTTGTGAGCACAGAGTGGCAGAGCAGGAGGAAAGGCCAGGGCTGAAAATGTGGCACTGAAAGTTACTTGAAGGTAAGATAATTCCCAAATTCTTTGAACCATATCAGCCACATGCTAAATTAAATTGTAGTCTGGTATAATGCTTCTCAGTGATGTGGTTTTAATTAGTGTTCTTTTCATTAATGGCCACGTGCATCTGCTGGAATCAGCATGGTACCAATTCTTTGGTGATCATGCTACAGGAATTTCCTTCAGACAGTATCGTTGGTCATGACTGAGACTGATTCATGGTGCAGTTTTCTTGGTGTCTGGATGACCTCTCAAAGTTTGTCTTCACTGTCAAATTAGCTCATATTATGGCTTGAGGGTTGCCCTTAAGTTGACTCCCTTCTGCATATAAAGCCCCTTATATGAGCAGGCTATTAACCCAAGTTAATATGATGCTGCTGCTGCTGATTTGAACAAGGACATAAGTAAAGCCTGAGTGAGCACATTTGCTGAGCTGCTAACAGAACCTCTCAGTGGTGGGGCACAGCCTCACCCTCGTGGGTGCTGTGTGTCCTCCCTGTGTCCTGCAGTCTCCTCCTCTCCAAAGCCCTTAGAGAAGCGATCTGGGACATTCACCTCTCTGGTGTCCTGTTTTGTTGCTCTTACCTCCTTTTAGGAGGTAACTGATGCTTGGTGTGGGGTATTGCTGTGCCCCATTTCAGAGTCTCCTCTCTTGTAAGCTGGGTGCTTTTCACAGACAGGCAGCACACTGTGCTTGGGGTACACTGTGAAAGAAATCACAGGGCCTCAGCTTGGGATGGAGGGGCCGGAAAGCTGTCTGGTAGGGAAAAGGACCTGGTTGGAGGGTGTAGCTGGGTGGGGTCAGTCTCTTATCCCAGGTATGAAGAGATAGGATGAGAGGAGATGGCCTGGAGGTTTAGGTTTGGCGTTGGGAGCATTGTTTTCGCTTGGAAGGTGGTCGGGCATTGCAACAGGCTGCCCAGAGAAGTGGTGGAATTCACCATCCCTAGAAGTGTTCAAAAAACATGTGGATGTGGCAACTGGGGACACGGTTTACTGGTGGGTGTGAGTGCTGGGTAAATAGACTTGATCTTGGAGGCCTGTTCTAACCTGAGCAGTTCTGTGGTTCCAAGTATTGCTCAGCAGTGAGTGGGACATCATGCTTGAGGCTGAACTGCAAGACACAGTGTGGGTGCAGAGCCCTTCAGTGCAACCAGCAGAAAGATGTATTTCTACTCTTTGTCCTTCCTGGGGAAGGAACTGTGGGCCTGCTATGCTGAGTTTAGGAGCAGTAAAATGGAGGTGAGGGTGATGAAAGAGGCAAGGGGTGTAAGAATCTGTGAGTTTATATCAGTTTAGCAGGTGGATTCTTTCAAAGAAAACCCAGGAATGGCTGTGGTGGGTTGGGTGAGGGATTTCTCCAAGTCCAGGCTTTGACTTCTGGCAGTGCATCAGCCACTTCAAAGCAACCTGCAAGAAATCCTCCAGAAGGTAATTAAGGGCTGCATGTCTGGTATGTGAAAGCTCCTTCTGACTCTCACTAATGTGATGGCAACTCTATTCAGTGGCCATTCATTTTAGGGGGAACTGAAAAATTCCCACTTCAGGGAAGGTGTTGCAGTGCAGGTGTGGGTAGCTGGCACTAGATGCAGGAGCTGTTTGGCTGCTCTTGTCTCATGGGAGTAGAATTTGGACTTGTCCTGTGCACAAGAGTAAATATTCAACTATAGCTGCTTTTTTCTGTCCTGACAGTCCATATAACCACCTGAATCCATGCAGTCTCTCTGATCACTTTGTGCTTCAGCATCAAGCCTTGCATGTCACTGCTAATAAGGACTCTGCCATCTCTGGCACATTACAAGCTTCTTTAAGAGAAATTTGAGTGTGCTTTCTTCCCTGCACAGCTGTACACCTCTAGCATGGGCAGCGTGCTCCCTTTCTCTTTCCCCCCTCATCCCCAAGCTAATTCAGCTGCAGCCATGCTTTTCATACCCAGTCAAGTGTGCATGGGGCCTCCGTTCCAGTGCTGTAAAGCCATCTACAAACATGTGGGAAGAGGATGGTGCCTATTCAGTAAGCTGCAGACTAGGCAGCTATCTTTCGACAGATGAGCCAGAGGAATTTCTGTTGCAGGGCTCAATTGTTCTGGGCCCTCGGCTCCCTTTTGTGCAGGAGCAATGAAAAGTTGTGTTATGACAATGGTTGACAAAGTGTTCAATGAAAGCCACAGTTGGCAGTGGCAGAATTTCAAGCCATCCTCCTTTTCTCCAATGCCTGTCATCAAAAGGTGCAGAAGCAATTCTGACATAATCTTCTGCACTGACAGATAAATGGTTTGGACATAAGGGTCGGAAACCTTCACCTCTCTGAACAGAATTCAGCCATCATCGTGGTGAGCAGAGACCAGGAGACACATACATCTCCTTTGTCTGGCAGGCCTCTGTTTTCAAAAGAGAGCTGATTTTCATCTGTATTGGTCAAGGTCCCAAAGCAGAGCCAAAACTTGTACTTGAACTCACAGTCTACCCTGCACTTTGCCCAAGGAGGCAGGATTGGCATCTCGTGGATCAGAGAGCTGTCTGATCCCTCCTCACTGGCAAGCAGGACTCTCTCTCTGACAGCATTATTACTTTTGGGAGGGAGGAGCTTTGAGGGCAGCTACATACCTGGTTATTTAACAAGGCTTTTCTTTCAGTCTCTGCAGTGTTCAGTGATCCACAGTGCCACTTTCGCAATGCCAACTGAAGGCAAACACTGCTTTCTTATTTAGACACTGGAATAGACAGAAGAGGGCCTTTCCCATATTGATTAACAGGCTCTCAGTTCCTGATCATGGGCTTCTTACTGATAGGAGGGGAAAACCCTACAGTTGGACTGGCCAATACAAGGAAGACTTGAAATATGTCATGGGTAAATAATATGCAGAGCACTTCTAATGCTATTGTTAGTCTGTGGGGGTTTTAAAGTTTTATTCTTTCCCAGTTCAATAGAAGCTGATCTGATAAAAGCAATCTGAATGTTAGGGGCCACTCCAGTTGCTGCTCTGCTTTATCTTCTCTGCCACCTGCAGAAGCTTCTGACCTTTGTAAGATGCTTCCCTGAATTTGCAGCCCAGGCTCTTGTCCCAGATTTGTATTGGTTGAATTCTGTTTTCTTTTCACAGTTGCCTTGGAGGGATCAAAATATCATCCCATGAGTAATTTAGTAGAAACGTGTACCCATGCAGAGGAGCAGGCAGGGTGCTGGGCAGGCTTGTGTGGGTATGCCCACGTGTGGGCTCAGCTTAACCCTGTGTGTAGGTGCCAGGAAATGGGCAGAACATTGTCCAAAGATGTGGGCTCTTGACATTGGCATAAAACACTGTAAATGATGCTTCATAGACTGCTACTTTGAGGAGATGCCCAGGACGTGAGATAGCTCAGATGGTTTAGGGAGAGTGCTGATTTGGGAAAGGACAGGGTTTGGCTTTGGGTGTTGATGGCTCTTTGTTTGAAGAAGACACTTTACTGATGGCAGAAACATTTGTTCAGTGATCCATTGGGCTACTGCATGGCATCATCCCAAGGGGCTCCTCAAGAAGGAATGCATTCTGTGCTCCGGGAGAGCAGTAAATGTGATAGCTTTCAGTGATGGGACAGCTGTGCCTGCAAGCTTGGCATCTCCACTCAGCTTGGAGAGACCAAACTGGTGGGAATGTTACAGCCCCTGCAGTGCTTCATGCACTGCTGTACATTTGGGACCCATGCTTAGGGGTGGGGGAGTGTCATGTGTACCCATGACCCCAAATTTTGAGTTCCCTTCTTTATTTGCATTGCTGGAGCCCAACCAAGACTGAGGCCTCATTTCATCAGCATCGGGCAAACCAAGACAATACCTACCTCAATTTTATTTACAGTCTAAATAGACAAGACAGACAAAGGGTGGCTGTGGAAACAAAAGCTCTGGAGAGGTGATGTGACATGACCCGGTCACACAGCAGGAGATTAAGAGAGCCAGGAATAGACTGAGGTTTCCTGACTCCCAATGATCTATCTATTGGAGCACGTTAATTCTTTCTCTCTCTTAAATGCTGTGACTTGCATGCCAAATACTGCCAAGTGAGGGAATCTGAGTTCTGGGAAACGCATCCCTTACTAATGCTTCAGGCTAGAAAATTCTTGGGCATTTTAATCTAAGTTGAAATATAGCTCATGTTGGAAATTCAGTAAACTTTATTTTGGCATATCTGTGTAATTTCAAGTTTATTTTGTACTGACTATATTTCTAGCTTTTGTTTCCCCACTGACTTTTGAACAGTGTATTGTGTGTTTGTCGAGGATAATTGGTGGTCGGGGTGGGTACTGTGGGGAGAACTGAAGACTTGGGCGTACAGGAAGTTGGAGTTCACCTGCATTTCTGCAGCAACATTGAAAACCCTGTTGCTGGAGCAACAAAATACAGCCATGCTATCTGAAGAGTCACCTACTTGTGCAGTGACTTTGATGTTCAAATGTCTTGAATGGCAGCAACAATCATCAGAAAGTCGCTTCGGATGATGTTAAACTGTGGCCGTCAAATCCTTTAATTTATGAAGACCTTTGTTTTTTCACTTGTGAACTTCTGAGGTTCATGTCAGTGTCACTCATGTCTTGAGCTCTGGCTAAGCCAGGGATCTGCTCTTTTGACAAGTGTAGGGATGATCAGTTTGGTGCTTTTGATTCTGTGTCTTTTCCTTTCATAAAAGAGCCCCTTAGCCTACTGCAGAGGAATGTGTTGAGGAGAAATAAATTGCCCTAAGAAATGCAGGGATTGGCTGCAACAGAAGGCATAGAAATAGATGAAAAGAGATGAATTCATGCATGGTCATGTCCACAGTTGTATTTCCCCCTTACAGTTTGTCACTAGTATTTCTGTTGGCGTGGTCTTTGTGTTGAGCCCATAGGACGTTACCTGTTATATTTTCTCTTTTTGCCTGTAGATCAGGCAAAGACAAGCTCCAACCTGACCTTGCTGTGTGGTTTAAAAAAAATAAAAAAAAGTAGTAATGTAATCTGTGGGCAAATTGCACTTTAATTCGTAATTGTGCTATGAATATGGGCTTGGCTTTCAAACGCACTCCGAGTTTAAACTGCAGTTTGACTTTTATTTAGATAAATGCCTTTGAGTTCATAGTGAAATGGATATCTGCTGTAGGCTGGTATTGATTTAAAGGTCTCTTGAGTGTTTTAAAAGACAGTAGGGGCTTACAGGACAGCATATTTTAAAAGGAGATGCTTGGTTAGGTTTTACACTCCCGTACAGCTTCAGCTCTAGATTCTGTTAAGAGCCAGCCTGTGTTGCTGATTTGTAGAGCCGCCTTCCCCATCAGGTATTGGCAAAAAGCTGAACATCTGGGGCAAGATGAAGGAGGCTTCTCTGAAATGGGGAATGGGGTGAGCATGAGAGCTATCAAATGATTCCTTCGTGCAGGCAAACACTTTGAGGACTTCCCATAAATGCGTTATAAGGGGGCAAGCGATCAATATCTGCTTTTTAGCTTGAAAGAGGTGTTGATCACTTCCTGCTAATCACGGCAAAGTTGGTAAGCCTTGTAGTCTTTCAAGTCTTGTTATTTGTAAGGTTGCTGTGTGCCCAGGTTTCTCTGAATTCCCACAGAGTACAGTGGGTTGGCACAAGTGGTTTCAACCAGGTGGTTTCCATCAGTGCTGTTCTGCCTTTTTTTGGTGTGTGCCTCAGCTCCTGGGTCATGTAGCATGGGTTCAGTAGGTGCCTCGGTGACTTAGGTTCCTGTTTACCTGTTTGGGTTCCAGACCTGCTTGTGTTCTGTGGGCACAGTTTTAAAGCAAGATAAAACACAAACCAGGGAAGATTGGCTGGTTTTCTTGTCAGACTGGCTTGGTGGTTTGAATAAGCAGCTCAATGTTTGAGGGTTTATCTAAAATCAGGCCATCAATCTTTTGGGTTGTGTTCAGAGGTGCAGTAAGAGGGTGTAACTTCCTTGCAGAAGAGACAGGAGGGATGAATTTTACCTAGGTAATATCCTAGAGCAGGGTGTGGAGCAGAGTAAAATTAAAGAAGGTCCCCCTCACAATTTCCGTACAATTTACTGTGGTTGCTTTTCTGCTACCACCCATCAATTTGCCTCCACCCTCTTTAGATTATGCTCTCACAGAAACATGCCAGCACTGCATACATCTAGTTAATTAAACCACTTGTTACTTTCTTCATCATTAGTCACTAGGTCTTAATTGACCCATGTTCTCCTGGTTAGACCCTAGCTGCAGGTTTGACCTGTGGTGGTGTGCATACCTTGGAGGGAAGACTCTGCTGTTGCCCCTTCTGATGCCAAAGCAGAGCCTGGCAAAGCTCTTGCTTGTGGTTTTTGGAGTTGGTACTTTATTTTGCAGTATTTTGGCTGTTTGCTGTTCCTAGCAGTCCTTGCAGCGTGTTCCTTCCCAAAGCATGTTGAGTTCTGGATGTGTTTCCAGTGAGGGATTCCTGTGAGGTGGGTCTGCTCTACCACCAGTCTGTTTTCAGATAGAGCACGACCCATTTGCCATCCATCAGTGAAGTGCTGGGATATGGTTTAGATTTGAGCTGTTGGGTAGTTGGGAAGTGTTGGTTGATGTTACTGAGGACCAAAGCATGTACTGCTGCATGGCTGAAAGCTGTATTTGCTGGTTAGAAAAACATTTAGTGATATACTAATAATATAATCTTGTTAGAAAATGCAGAATATATTTTATGTTTACACGCAGTAAGTGTATGTACCTGCATGTGCATAATTTGTATGTAACACACAGTGGCATGAAAAAAATATTTCATGTGAATATAGCTATAAAATATTTAGCTGAAGCTTTGTTGATTGTTTCAGTTCAGACTTCAATTTGTCAGGAAATATCCTATTCATCTGTGATTGGTTTTGTGGTTGTGAATAACCAATAGTAGAATAATAAATGTAATTGTGTAATATGAAGACAAATTAAAACCACACTAATCTAACGCAGAGGAGGAAGAAGCTTAGGGAGAACTAGATAACGTTTTTGTTGTGGAACTAAACTCACTTGTGTATTCAGCAGGAAAGTGCTGCTCTGCCATTTAAGTTCTCTTTTTTTAAAAAATAACCCAAACTCTCCCAGTGCAATCCAGAATAATTAAGACAACTGTGTTTTGCTGAGCAGGGGAACTGCAGTTTGCTGATTCCACTGTCTTTTATTTTAACAGAAACCTGAGCTACAACAAGTTGACTGAGATTGATCCTTCTGCCTTTGCAGAGCTGTCGAACCTGCAGGAAGTGTAAGTATGCCTTTAAAGGTTTTAATTGTATTTTGCCAGGGCAGCTTGTGGGCCAAAAGGAAATTTTATCTCATTTCCTAAGACAGCACCTTCCTGTAGCTGACTTGATTGAGGTCTGACTTGGCGTGGAGGGTGTTTTTTTTCTCCATATTGTACCTGTGCTGTTGGGGTTTTTTAACTAATCAATTAGCAGAACACAACATCCCAATTAGAACAGCAGAGCTGTTATTGGAAATCATTGGAGTTTGCCTCCCTCAGTCTTGTGCAATGCTCTGAGGGAGCACTTCAGCCAACACACCTGAACATACACACAGAGCTCCTTGCTGAAAGGATAACCCTGAAGCAAGGCAGAACAGCCTGGATTGTGATACTTGATGCCAACCTAGCCCAAATCTCCCAGGAAACAAAGGTGTAGTGTAGTGGATAACAAAGCACTTAACTGTGTCTCCTCCTTTCTCAGACATTTGTGCTCCTTTTGGAACCAGAACAAATTCTGTTTGAAGTCTTGTAGGAGAGGATAAAACAGCAGAGAGCTGTCTTCTGCTCTGCTGGGGAAGAGAAGGAGCTGGTGAAGGTCTGAGTGCCTGTGCCAGGCTCCCCTTGCTGGCAAAATAAACCTTTTTGGGGGCATTGTAGGATTTCCAAGCTCTTGATCAGGCTCAGCAGTTACACTTGCAGAGGCACTGTGCTTGTCAACTTATTCCCAGGGATTCCTGGAGCTCCGATTTTGGGTTTGGAAAAACGAAAGTGACTGAAATTGCAGGCGGTGGGTTGAGGTAATGAGCTCGTGTTTGACTGGTGAATCGCTGGCATACTTGAGGTTTGGGCTCTGTTTGAAGAGCTACTGATGCCTCATGGGAAACTGAAAAAACATTTCCTTTCAAAAACAATACTGTGCTCTGTGTATATCATGCATTTTCTGTCTGTTTTCATTAAGTGTTGGCCTGGGGGCTCAAGAAGGGGCCAGATCCTGTGATTCTTAAATAGGCAGAAGGGGGAATTCTGCCTGATTGATGCTGGATTGGACAATGGGGATTAACGTTGCATCTCTCCCCTGGCCTGATTGCTCCTGGCTCCCCTGCTTATACTAATAGTAGGGACTTGTTAGGAATCATGACTAAGTTAGGAATATGCATCAGGAGTGACTGTAGTGCTCTGAAACCAGTTCCTCATGATCATCATCATCATCATAGAGAAAGTGATGCAGGTCAGTAGAACACTGCCTAAAGGATCTGCTTTCTCAACTTCTCTTTAAACTGTGGAAAGCTTTAAATTACTCTGGGCTTAAAGAAGAGAATTGCAGCCCTGATCCCATGAGACTTGAGAATTATCCTAACATGACTGGCTTAGCAATAGCTTTTGTTTGTGGAAGTGCCTGAAGGCATGTGACTTCAGGGAGAACGGGGTGGGCAATGTGTATGGCTGCTGATTCCTCAGGTAGGGAACTCCCTTGTGCAAAGTGCTGCATGTGTGGAGAGGAGGACAAGCCCTGCACCGAACAGTTGGACACTGTAAAAAGGTGTCAGGGTTTGGGGGAGGTCATGCAGCCTACAAAGTAATGGTGCAGATAAGAGCTGCTTGCTGTGTCAGAAAGGCAGAGTTAGGGAGCAGGGGGAGAGCAGAGGCGTGAGTAGGAGGGAAAGGGAACAGTCAGAAATGGGAGACTGGAAGGGAGGCAGAGGTCTGGAGCAGAGCCTGGAAGGCAGGCACTGGAAAGTGTGAGGGAGAAGCTCTATTAAAAGCCCTATCTACCAATCTTGGTTGCTTTTGAATAGCAGCTAAACCACAGACCACTGAAATAAACTTCATTTCACAAGGAGAACCACATCTGTATTGCCAGAGCATCTCCTTTCTGAGGTTTTTAAAGCGCTTTACAAACATTCATGAAATAAGCATCATGCTGAGGCATGTCTGGAGAACAAGTCAGTGTTTTGCTGTGGATGCTGTGCTGGGCAAACCAAGGCACCCTCAGGGAAAGAGATTGCCCCAAATAATAGATGCATTGATAAGACCCCAAACCTCCCATGATGCTTCAAACATGGTGTCTGTGGTTCCTGAGCATTATATGAGGCTTAAAATTCTGTGTCTCTCTCTGTGTAGATAATTAATGTGATGTTTTGAAAGCATCTTGTTTTCCCTTGATTTTAAGAAAATGTCTGCAGACCAAAAGATCTGAACTTCATAGCTTATCCTGAATGCTGTGTTGTGCTTTACTGAGATTGTGATAAAGTAATAGCAGAACTTACCCTACACTTTTCCCTTTCCCTGGGTTTAGGCAGTTGCTTGTGTGGTTTGTTTTGGTGGCCTTTTTGTGGTTTGAGAAGCTTTTCTTTCCTTAAAAGTTTTAAGTCTGTGTGGGATGCAATTTAGTGTCTCAAAGTGACATGAAAACCTTATGATCCCACACGCTCTGAAATAAGTGGTGGAGGTTTAGGGGCTGGGATGTTACTTTCCTTCAGGACACCTGTGCTTCCTCTCATCCCCTTTGGTGCTTCCTCTAATGAGAATCCCTGGGGTCCATCCATTCTTGTATCTTTGTTGACAGGCCAGGATGTGGGATAGGCACTGTGGCCCTTCCTGGGGTTTCCTCAGGTCACAGGGATCATGGGATCTGCAAACGTGATGGTTGCATGGCTCTCAGGTTTTCCAACCTCATTCGTAACAAAGAAGGTAGTAAGTGTGCTAAAATTCCTCTCCAAACAACTCACCTTTTATTTTCTAAAGTGCCTTTCACTGAAAGCTCTGGAGACCTGTGCTATTTTTGAGCAGGCTCCATTTCAGCTTGACACCAGCCTGGCAACTGGACTGTAAATATTTTATACGAGTGGCCCCCCCTCCTCCTCTGCCTCGCCATCCAGAGGCAGCAGGTTTGTGTCGTCAGAGGCAAGGGCTGGGGAAGAGAAAGGAGACTGAAAGTTTAAATTTGTTGGGCCTGGTTGTTTTGGTTTGAGTTTTTCCTGTTATTTTTTTTTCCCTTTCTTTTTTTAAAATTCCTTTACATGGGAGAAAGGGAAGATGAGTGGGAAATCCCAGGCAAATACCACGCTCGTCTCTCTCCTCTATGTCAGTGACTGGTGTCTGTGAGCCTAGGGAGAAAATGAGGTGGGAGAACCACTTCTGACTCCTGACATGACAGGAGGCTGATATATGAGTATCACACTTACGTCAGAGAAGGGTTTGACCACTTGTTAGATGCTGGTTGGTGTTGGAGCTGCTTGACCAGACTTGACCCAGGTGAGCGGAGGGTGGGCCTGGTTATCCTTCTTCTCCCATGGCTTTCCCAAAGATGCTCAGTTAGATGTTAGTGAAAACATGGCACAAATACGCATTTTAATGCTCTTTCCAGCTTGTTTTGTACCTTTGGAAGCTCCAGACCTTGCTGTAATATGAGCAACAGTGAGCTTTTAGTTGCAGAGTGGAGCTCCTTGCTGAATGGCAATGCTTCTGGCTGTTTTTTTTTTTTCCCTTGCATTTTAAGGCACGGGTGTAATGTCAGAGGCAGAGCCGAGGCTGAGGAAAGCTTTTATCCCAGCAGTGCCTGGGACTCCTCATGAAATCAAATATCTTCCCTTCTCTCAGAGAAGCCAGAAGGGAAACTCTGGGGTGGATGTACCACTGCCCTCTTCCACCTGCCAAAAATAGTTTTAAAGGAAAGAAGAGAGATAAAAAAACTCCAACATAATTTAGGATTTCCCCAAACTTGTGCCTGTGGCTTAGCACACCTTAGCTCTGCAGCTGCAGGATGCCCTGCTTCTTGTACCCCAATTGTGATCTTTTCAGGATTCCCTGCAGAAGGGGAGCAGTTTGAAGGCTGTCAGTGGTGGATGGATGGGATCAGAGGTGTGTGGGGCTCCCAGGGAGCCCCAGTGTGCCACCCAGCTCAGCCTAGCTGGGGCTTGGCTTTAATGGCTTCAGCATGTGGTGGTGAGGGGGGAGCGTGGCTGAGAAATTAGGTAATTTTCAAGCAGCCAGACAAGCGACTGTTACAGTAATTAATTGGCTAATTCACCATACAAACAAGGGCTCTTTAAACCGAGGAAGAGCCGGTCACATGGCGAGGATCTGTTTTCAGTCAGAGAAACACTTCAAACATTAGGCCATTGAAGGGGACGTTTTTGTGCTGGTGTTTGCAGGAGCAGGCGGTCTGTGCTCCCAGCTGGATGGAGCAGGTCCCCTGGTTTTGGTGGCATTCCTGTGCCCAGCACCACTGTTCTGTGTGTGTGTGCTGCTGGCTTTGTGGGGAAATAAATCCCTGTGGGATTTTCAGAGCTTGTCCTGGTGTGGAGAGGATGCCTGAGGGTGGCACTCAACTGGCATGGAGGGGCAAGAGGGGTTTGCTGCGTGGGGAGGGAGTTAATTCCATGTCCTGAGGCGATGGGATCCATGGCTGTAGGTGCAGACAGTCTCCTGTCTGAGGCTTGGCTCTGTGAGGACTGTGGAAACTTGGGCAGATGGAGGGCTGTGGCACAGTGCCTTCCTCATTGGCATTTTAAGGGAGCATGTGGAAGGGGATGTGTGTAAAACCTTGCTCTTATAAAGTTGCTGCTGTGGTATCAGTGATGGTGGCTGTCATGCATTAAAGGATAGAGTGGGGACATGAGAGACCTGGAAAACTCCTTGAGGTGGAGGCTTCTGCCCAAATGTCAGTGTTCCTGCAGAGGGGGCCGGGGGCTGGATAGGGAAGTGCCACAGCCATCCCCTATTCCTGTGTGCTTGGTCACAGGCTGCTTGCTTTAGCCATTAATTTCTGTTTGTTGCAGGCGACTGGACAACAACGAGCTGACCACCATTCCCTCCCTGGGATCTGCTGCTTCCAATGTCCGCTCCCTCCTCCTGTAAGTCACTGCAGCCTCCTCTGGCTTTGGGATCTCTGTGGGGTGGGTTTAGCCGCCTCTGAGAGTTTGGCGTGTGTCACACTCATCCCTGCTGACTCCAGATTTCATTAATGGGCTTGTTGGTACCTTAATGAAGAAGTTGTGTGATTTGCATGAGGTTGGGCTCAATTAATGCGCTTATGGTCAGTGGTCACATATGGCAGTGCACTCCACATGTTGGTTGCACATTGAGTAGAACTTTTTTTCCTTTGCCTTTGGGTTTCAACCATTATGTCATACTTTTGCTATTAGAGCAGTATATAATTTTACCTTTTATTTATTGTTTTTTTTTCCCTGGCCCTGTTCTGATAATTTCTTCTTTTCTCTTAAAGCCGGAGACTGTTCACATCTTAATCTTGCAGGGAACTCATTCCAGACTTGTTTTTATGGTGTCTTTCAACTCTTTTTTGAATTTTCTTGTGAGAGGGCAGTGATTGTAAAACTTGATCCAGTAGAAGGTTTGAAATTCCTGACTTTGGTGTTTTAGATGATCACAGAAGCATTGGACACCTGAGAGCCCTTGTGTACCTTCCACAAGAATCTTGGGTTGATGGTGCTACTGAAGGGAATAAAAACATTATAATATCAAGCTATTTCAGTACCTTGAGAGTGTGGATTTCTAAAATTGTTTTTGCATGTGTCTGCTTGTAATGCACATCGAGAAGGAATTATGCTGAGGTATGCATGATACCTCCCAAGTTCCCAGGAAGGGGAAGTGTTTATAGCTAATGGGGACTCCAGCAAAGTGCTGGAGCAGTTCAAGTGATGGCTTCCAGCCTGTAGTGTGTACACCTGCAGGCAGGTATCCATATTTGCCTTGGGTTTGCTGCTTCTTGCAGTGGGAAATACCTGTGACCACACTACCAGGTGATTGACCTTTCATGCTCAAAAGGCTCTGACTTACTCTGAGACAGTTGATCTGTTGGCTAAAAGTACATCCCTGTCACTTCCATCAAGGACAGAACTGAGTGAAATGAACTGGCAGAGTTCCTGCTCTTCCATTAGACAGTGTTAAAATACGCAAACCAGAACAACTCCCTCTCTGCCTTAATACAGTGTGAGGATCTTTGCTTCAGGTTGGTGTCCGTATCTCACTCTTGGCATAAAGTGAGTTTAGCTTTTGTTTGAGATGTGGTGCCTTTGATCTGGTTCTTGGAAAATACCATGTTCCTGCAGAGCTTACCAAGAGCCAGAGTTCTCCTCTGCTGTGATCAGTGCTGGTTCCAGCAAGCATCTCTGTTGGGTGCGTAAGTAACCACTTCACCTCCTGGGTGCAGGGGTGGGTTGTGTCCCCATGATTATCAGACCTGTCAAGTGTCACATGGAGTTGGTGTGAAACCATCCTGTTTGATTTCTGCCTCTTGCCCTGGCCTGTTGCTGTTTGTGTGACCACATGTGGGGTCTGGGGCTGCAGGGCAGAGTGGTGGCTCCCCTGACTGGAGAAGGCATCTGCCTGCCTCTCAAACTGAGCTCACCGGGCTGCTGCATAACCCTGTGTGTTGTGATTCAAAAAAGAGCTCCAGAAATCTGATTTATGGGTGGAAAGCTTGCACAGAATTTGCCATCCAGGATATAGTTTTAGGCCCCCCAGATCAGCTTTTCTTTCTCACGAAGTCTATAAATGATCTGAGTTTCACAAGCCCCTGTTGTTGTTTTTGCTATTAATTTAGCTGTTGGCAAAGGACCAAATTGCTGGAGCTTTGGGCTTTTTATTCTTAAAATGAAATAAGCAGTTTGGAAGGGAGGAATAATGACTGGTGGAAGGCAGTAGATTTACAGCTCCTCTGAAATTTCAGTGGAGCAGAAGGAAGGGGAAGGTACAAAGCCAAATGATAAAAGGACGGTATTCTAAACAGACCTGCTTAGTATCACTTTCCAGAAATCTGTATTGCTCTTCTCAGTTGCTGCACATAAATAACTCTGATAGTGGGATTTGTAATGCTGCTGTCATACCTCTGCAAGAAGGATCTCTTTGTTTAGCTTGTTTCAGAGAATGCCACTTTCCCCCCCTGCCTTGCATTTCCTTTTAATTTTTATCAGAGATAAAAATAACCTGAAAGATGTTTTTAAGTACCTGCTTCAATCGATACTGCTGACTAACTCATGTTGGAATGATTTGCTGAGGAAGTGAAGGTTTCTCCATCCTTGGGAATCTTTAAATCAATTGGATAGCTTCCTAAAAGGCGGTCCTTTAGTTCAGCTCTAGGTTAAGGGGCTTGATACGCAAATTGGTGGGTAGAGTTTTTTAGCCTTGTGTGATGTAAGGAATCAGATTATATGATCATACTGGTTTCTTCTGGCCTTCAAATCCGTGAAGTAATAATTGGGGAGTCTGCCAAACCAAACCCAGGGTGAAGGCTCATAATGAAGACTTGTGTACTGAGAAACTGGTTTATGTTTAAGTGTATAGTGTTACAGTGTATTCTTACTGCTAAAGAAAAATAAATACGTTTCCTTTTTTTTTTTCCCCAGTGTTTAGAAATGTGTGAAGTGTGTTTACCTCACAAACCTCTGAAGTAGGTTTTGTATATTGCATGTGGTTAAGTATTTCCAAAGGGCTGTTAATGTATTATAAAAGCAGGGGTTGTGTATTTGTCACTCAAAACAGTCCTTTTGAATGAGTTACTTCATCTCCTACTCTTCCTAACCAGGGGAAGAGACTTTTTTGCCTTTTGGAGCTGGGAGAAAGAAATCTGCCATACTGCCAAACTCAGATTTTCCATAAAGGTTTTTTTTTAAATGACCTTTGCTTTGCATTCCCTGCTTTTGGGTTTTCCATACCTGTCTCTATCACCCAAAACTTGCTTGACCCCTGTGTGTGTGTGTGTGGACCATGGGCCAATTAAGTGTGTATGTGGGAATCTGTTGAAGAGAGAATTCTCAAAGACCACTGCAAGCTTTTTGGATGTTCTAGGCTGCAGATGGACACAGACATAACATATGTATCAAAAATGCTTTGCCCTAATACACTGCCATGAATTTTAGTTCAGTTTAATTATTCCTCGAAGAGTCAGTTTGTTTGCCTTGCACGTTGAAAATACTGCCAAAGTCGTTCATCTCAACAAGAGCAAACATAAGGGACTTGATAAGGCTTTTAATAGAACAGAAGGGAAAAATAATCTATGTACGGGGTTACCAAATAAAGACAGACATTAAATGCAAACATCTGTTAGTGCAAACAAAAGCCAGGAAATTCAGCTGGGAGGGGGAGAGACTGAATCTGGATTCATTCCGAAATTACATCGGAATAGCTGAGAGGAGAACCTTGCCTGAAATTCCCACAGCATTTGTAATTTAGCTACAGTTCCTAGACTTGGACGTTTGGGAGTTGATGGCAGGATGTTTTTACTGACATGCTCTTGGCTGAGGGTTTCCCATCCCAATGCAGCAATAGTGTGTTAACTGTGTAGGCTCTTGAGCAGCCTGTTACCTGATCTGCTGGGGAAGGGGAGGATGGAAGAAACCATTTATTTGCAGCAGAACTTAGTTTGTTTATCTCCAGCTTCCTTGCTAACTTGCTTGGAAGGACTCTTAGCCTTGCTAAGCCTCTAACATGCCAGGTAAGAGGAGGACCTGAGCTGCAGTCAACCCTGTTACTATGAGATTTCTGCAAGCCCCTGTGCAGGTATGAGCTCAGCCCTTACTCTGGGCATGTCTCCGATGCTTCATCTACCTGCATGTGGGTAAATGCATCCTGGAGGGTTCTGGGGGTGTTTGCACAGGAGGATGGGGGATGGATCCTTGTCCTCTGCCCTGGTTCCAAGGTGGCCAGCCTGGTTCAGTCAGCATCCTCTGACACAGGCACACCAGCACGGGCTCGTAGGCAGCTGTAGAGCTCAGCCTGCTAACCAGACCCCTGGAACATGCATGGTAAACAGAGCACACTGTGCCACATCCTTAGCTGACTAGGAATTAAGGAAGTTAACAGATTAAATGCTTAAAAATAAACTTTCGTTTCTTGCACTGTAAGTCTTTTAAGCCCCCAACCATTTAGGAACAAAGGGGATGGTGACCCGTGGCAGTCAGCTGTGTGTTACCAATATTCAAAGCTGTTTGAGATGCTTTGGCCCCATCATCTTGCTCTGAATAAGCACAGATAACAAGGAAGTCAGAACAGGGATTTTTGGAGCACAAGAGTGTGAAATAGGATTAGCTGATTCACAAGAAGATGCGGTGACACTGCAATGTATTTACTGGGGAAAGCGAAATCAATAGGACTACTCTGCTGCCAAACTGAGCAGAAAAGCCTCTTGAAGAAAATCAATCTTCTTTACAGACTCATTAATGTAAAGATCAATTCACATTAAACTGTAATTAAAGAGAGGGCTAATAGGAGAAAGGTAAGCGATCTACTGTGCCACAGGCAAAATATATAATGTAAATTTTGAAAACTAAATACGTGGAGAATTGGAAGCTGGGAGTGGCAGGGAACATATGAGGGCTGCTTGAAAGGACTAGTGAGCTCAGATGCTGGTTGGGGCAGCATAATCCTCATGGAAAGGAGGGTTCTCTATGGTATTCCATGTGGATGTCAGGAGTAAGACAGGTCAAAGACTGCAGTAATTTCCACACTGAAGTAGTTTCCATTTGACTTGCATGGTTTCTTGTAGAGCTTTTTCTCCAAGTGTTGGGGATTTTATTGTAATTCTAGTTAAATTAGTCACATGGTTAGTAATGTGACCCTTGTTTCGTGTCTGATTTTCTTTGTATCTCATTAGACCTTTGTACTGGACTAGAGCTGACTGGTCTTTGAGATCCCTAACAGATGGCAGAATCAGGATTGTGCTGTTGATCTTCCTCCTGTAGCTCTTGCCTCATCCTTTCACAGTGAAGGCTTGGGAAAGCAGCTGTTATTTTAGTGCTGTTTGCACTGTTTCACTCATGTTATCCAATGGGGTTTGCAGAGACTCTTTCTGAAGACCCATATAGTCCATTAGAGCTGCCGTTTTCCTTCCACCCAAGACAAATGTGTCTTGCTGTGTGAGCTGAAAGAATGGAAGCAGTCACTGTGCTCTGCTGATACAAGTGGATCTTGCAAATACAGTTTTGCTTCTGCAGGCTTTCCCAGGATCTGGTGATGCTGAGATGTGTGACTTCAGTTCATCTTTGCTTTTCAAGTTAAGATGGTAAAGACTTGCTTGAGCATCAGAACTGCAACTCTAGTTCTGCCCATGACAGCCTTTTGGGGTGATCCCTGTTAGAGGAAGGAGCTCAGAATTGCTGCCAGAACTTGCTGTTCACAGAGCACAGCTGAAGCCTGAGCTGGTCCCTGCATGAGGTGTGAGCTCACTCTGTTTTCCTGGCTAGGCCAGAATAAAATCTTCTGTGTAGGTGGTGTTGATAGTTGGGAAGTTTGGCTTAAATGAGTAACTCTGAGGTTTGAGCTGACAGGATAGTATAGACATAGCCTTGGAGGCCAGTTGTGGCCTGTGATCCTGCTGTGCTAATTGCTGTACAAACACAACAACTGCCTTGACCCCCAAGAGATTTAATCTGCAAGTCATCTTTGCTGGAGTTAGAAAGGGATGATCTAACAATTAGAAATAAGGAGACTGCTCTGCTAATTCCATCTGGGTCGCAGCAAGAGGTTTTGTGCTCATAAGCACAAAATCCAGATGAGTCAGACACAGCCGTGCACAGGGTCTGGTTGAAGTCAGCAGGCTCTGCTTGTGTGCAGGACGTGCCTTGGGCAGCTCAGAAAACCACACTGCCTGATTACTGGCACAAAGAAAACTTTCTCTGGGAACTAAGGCAAAGTGATAGGTGTAGGTGTAGATACATAAGTGGGAGCAGATTCACCCCCAGCCCCAGCTTGCATCTCTAACGGGGTGTAGTGTCTGCAGGGGCCAATCCTCCAGTGTTTATTCAGGCAATTCCTCTTGGAGCTAGAGAGAGAGTTACTTTCTGAGGGTTTGATCCACAGTACAGGCTACATTACTGAGTTTCTATTTTTGAACATGAATGTATTGACGTGAAAAGGGGAATTAGAAGGAATGCTGGCAGGCTGTTCAGTGTGCAGCAAAGATACTCTGAAACCCACCTCTCGTGTTTGTTTTGCTCAGAGTTCGTAGTAAGGCTCTGGTGCATAAAGTCTGCAAGTTTTTGAGGCCAAAGACTGCAGAAGCCTTTCCCAGTGGAGGAAATTCTCATTAATCATGTGCTCCCAAGCACCAGAAGAGACGCTGTTTTGACTTCTCTTTTGGGCTGTTGGAACTGTTCTAATCATTTGCATGTCCTCTTTGAGCTTTTAGATATAATATGAGCACATGGAAATGGCAAAGGATCTGAGGCTAGTCCAGGGAAATGAGTAATCATTTCTTCTAGAAAAGCAACAGCAGTACAGCACATAGTTATCAGACTCAACAAAAGACCATCAGAAAGTAATCTGGGCACATATAGGGGACTGTAAAAAATCGGCTGGAGGAAAAAGATAGTGAAAGTTGATGGCAGCTCATGGGATACCAGTTACTCCTTGAAGCTACTTTATTTTGCAATGAGGATAAGCATTTTGTGCAGCTGTGGCAGCTTCTTCTGTGAGTAGAAAGTTGTGTTGAGCTGGGCCAGGTCTGCTCTGGTATCTTTGTTCTGCTTAGCACATGGCTGTGGTGTTTGGAGGAAGGAGAGGACACAAGTGGTCTTGTGGGACAGAGCACAAGGTTAGGAACTGGAATACTGAACCAGAATATTTTTGTGTGTGACCCATGTATTCATTACAGCCCAAGTAAATTCCCATTTGGGTGGATCAGCTTCCTCTGAGCTAAAGAGGATCTACCTCAGGGCAGATGTGACTCGTGAATGTAAAGCATCTCCTGGTGCATTTTCGGAGGGCAGGTGCGTATTATGTACAATGAACAAAATGGTTTCCAAGTTCTGTCCCTCTACAGATCAAGCCCAGATTAGTTGTTAGGGTCATTTGCAACCATGATCTTTTGTTAAGGTCAGTATGAAAAATAGCCTCATATTTGAGCCTTAGAATAGACCAAACTCGCTACTATTAATATCTGTGGTAGAGTGACTGTGTCATTTAATGGCATATGGTAAATAAAGCATGTCTACAAAAGCAATTCCTTTGTTAGTCTTCACAGACTGAGCAGACTTCAAATATGAATAACTCGCTGAGTTGAAAGTTTCTTTAGTGTATTGGAGTTTCCTGCCTAAAAACTGCTAGTAATGGATATTTAGCTTGCTCAGAGGTGAGTAAAAGCAAAGCTGAAGCTGCAATAACAGCAAGTTAACTTACTTCTGGGTAGAAATTTTATCTCTGAAAGCTTGGGAGATTCAGTTTTGTAATTGAATTTTAACTAAAGTAGCTAAAATTGTACAGAATCAGAAAGCTATCAGTATGTTTCTGGGCTTTCTTCCCTATTGAGATTGCCCAGTTAAAATGATAGCTGACAGCGAGGGCTGTCTTGGTTGTTAGACCAGTGGTGCTTGCTCAGAGCATCAAATAGATGTACAGCGAGGAGGAAGAACAGGCGTGGGCATAAAATTGTGATTTTTATTTTTATGTAGGGTGGCACTTTTAAAATAGCTCCATTTTGTTACCCCTGAAGGAACCTGGAAAGCTTGGGAATGGGCAGTGTCTTTTAGTTCCTTTGCATATAACAAGGCTGAAACTGTTTCAGCAGAATTGTTAAAGAATTAATCCTGCTCACATTTTACAAACTGGGCTTTGAACCACATCAGCTTCTCCGTTTACTTTATCCTCTGTACTACACTTAGCACTTCCATCGTGGCACCATCAGAAACAGTGTAGGGTAAAAAGCGTTAGTGTAAACCATGTTCATTAAAATGTGATCCTGCCATGTGCAGGTTGGAAAAAAATTTGCAATAAAAGTCTATAGAAAGCTTATTTCTACATGAATAAAAGCTGGCTGTGTGCTGGATTTTCTGGTATTCGTAACCCATGTCAAATTCCCCAATTAATTGCAGAGGTGAACAATAGAGATCGTGTCAGATGTTATTATCTTACTCTTGCAGAACCAGCCCTGCTGGGGGTGTGCAGCGTGGAAAATGTGATTGCTGGTTGAGGTAGACAAGAGAGTGATCTGTCATACCTTTAATGAAGTGATCACTGAAGAGGCCACCCTCCCTTCTCAGTGTGTGCATAACTCTTGCTTGTTAACAGGAATTCCACGTGAATATTGATTGAAAATAAGTGGCTGGGTGAGTTCATGTTCTGCCTGTCAAACCATTTAATGTTCAATTGCACGTCAGGGAAAATAGCAAAGGCAGCTGGAAAATGAAACAGGAGCACAGGGTGAAAAGACAACTGTGTTAGTGGTCAGATAGGAGCAGAGAAATATGAGTTGGGGAGGGGAGTAGAAAAAGAAAATCTATAAACGGCTCATTTTTAGACTTAAAAATGCCATCTCCCATCCATATACTGTAAGTCTCACACTACGTGGAAGCAGTTGCCGAACAGGGTGGTGATTAGCATGAGCAATCGGGTCAAGGCACTGGACTTTGCTTCCCTCAAGTACCTTGGAAATTGAACACCTTTTAGTGGTCTTACTGAAGACTTTTTTTGTTTTCTTGAGAGAGCTGTTGTCTTTTTCAAAATAAGAGGAACTTAACTGTTGTAAGAAGTAAATGGTCTTACTAAAGAAGCTTGAAGCACTTAGCGGCTCAGTGGTGGTGAGTGCTTACCACTGACTTTGCAAGCTCTGCTCCGGGGAAGCCTGAGTAGACAGTGTTTTATACCAGCCTGGCTTAGCACGATAGCAGTTCTACTCCAGAGCTGGTATGGTTTTGTTCCCTGGATCTTCTGACACCTTGTTCTGGAGCTTCCCCAAGCCACCCTTCCTACTTGACACACTTTATTAATAACAGGGTGTCTAGACTTGTTAAGAGCAGCTATTTTCTTCGCTAGCTTGACCATTGCTTTTGCACATAGGAGCTCTTCCTTCCTGCAGGCTGAGCAGTGAGAGCAGAGCTCAGTGGAGTCTGCCCAGAGGCAATCCCAGTTCCGGCGACCTTGCTGACAGCACAGATAAGCCCTTTCAACAGAGCACAAGTGTGTGTCATGTTGGAACAGACTAACCCACCAGCCTATCTACATCTCTCAAGTGTTAACAGGAGTTTGACTGGCCAGTCAAAAATGTGTTTCTTCAACTGCTGCCTTCTTCAAGGGCCGAGTCTTTTAGCAGCTTCTGCTGCAAGTTCAGTGAGACTGAGTTTGGTGGTCTGGAAAGAAGATGTATTTAAATGTGTTGTCTTTTTTCTTCCTCCCTTGGCGTCTGAGCTCTTGTGTAGTTAAATCCACCTGTTTTCATTGTGTTCCTGTCAAAGGTAGGGAAAGCCCTTGTGTCACATCAGGGCTTAGAGGCACAGGCAGTGCTTGCTATCAAGAAGTCTGCTTGCAATTACAATTTGGGTTAATATTGCAGCATCACAGGCAGAGCCGTTACATTTGGGTTGCACTTAAATTGCTTCTCTGCCTGTGTATTTTCCCCTCTTCACTCCTGTGGAGAGACAAAAGCAAAACAAAACCACCCACAAGACACATGCACTCGCTAGTCTGTGGTGGATCTCCTTTACTTTGATAGTTTATTACAGAAAGAGAAACTAAAACCAGTATCAGGATTTATGAATAAAAGTGCTTCCACGCCTTGTGCTTTTGGACCTTCCTGGCTTTCAAATGAAAATGCCATGCTTGTTGATTAGAAGCACAAAACTTGCCTGCAAGAAAATGAAAGGAGTTTGCTGTCTCAGCTTGGAAGTGTGGGGCAGGATTGCTGCTCCACATCTGGGCTGGATCTGATTTTTAGTGTCTGTTCTTCTTTATCACAAACTTGTCTCATCTTTGAGGGCAGTGATAAGGGTGGTGGTGGGGGGGGTCTTGGCAGCAGCCCTGACATGAGTGCTATGCAGTTGTGGGGCTGTGGAGAACAGGAACTCATCAGAGCAGCAAACTGGTGGGGGTGCAGCTGGCCTCTTTCTTGGCTTCAAGGAGAGGCTTATGCATTTAATTTGTGATAGAAAATTGAGTTTGGCTGGCATCTATCAGCAGCAGAAAAAAGCCCTTGAGGTAAAAGTGCAAGAGGAAAAGCCAGTGGTGGAGTAAGAGAGTAGCAGGCTGAAGATAAAAGATGTAGAACATGGAAACATTGACCCGACTGTCATCTGTCAGCAACTGAATGACCCCTTTCAAATACTGATGCAGCCCTTCCTTCAAAGAGGCTGTGCTGAGCCCACGACCCCATTCAGGCAGCTGGTGCAGAGCCATGTGGTTTCCTGCATTCCTGTATGAAAATTGCCATTTACCTTATATGACTCTTTCTTCTATTCCCACAGGACAATTCTCCTCCTTAAGCAGAGTTCAGCACCCAGAAGAGCCTTTCTTCTCCTTTGCAGCCCTTCTCACTGCCTGCTCTGGACTGAGGTCAGGGAATGTGAGAAGTGACAGGAGCAGTGGCTTGGACTGAGAGCCAGAGAAGGAGGTGAAAGACTAGCACAGCTTGGAGTGCTTGCACACTGGCTGTTTCAAAACCAGCACTGACTGTGCTCAGTGGCTTAGAGCTCCTCTCCCTCCCTTGTGCCAGAGAAGTGGGCAAACTGCATTTCAGCTTAGGCAGCCCCTACTGAACATACCTGGCCCCAGCCCTCACAGGTGCATCATCTATTGAAGGATGCACTCAGTGGCTCTGAAGGTGATTGCTGAGATGGTTTGAGGTAGAGCTACACACAGGGGGCCATGAGGTTGTACTCTGGTATTGAGTTCATAAAAGTTCAGGGAAGCTCCTTGCAGAGAAGCTGTGCCAGACAATGAGAGATGCTTTGCACAGCCTGTTTGGTGGATCTGTGCTGTTTGTGAATACATCATTAAAAAAGCTGCTGCAGAGCATAATCTTGATGAAACATCCAGTATAACCAGAAGAGAGCTGGTCCTCTTAGAACCACCCAGTTGCTGATGGGGGGCCTGTGCCCATAACAGAGACTGTCTTGTCTTCAGGAATCTTAATTTGCTTTGATGTCATAGCAGGTTGTGTAATCTTCTGAAGAGATAAGACAGCCTCTGTTTTAAAGATGACTAACTTCTAATCCTGCCTGTCCCACAGCTTTTGCTCCCCTAGTAGAATGAAATGCTGAAGGCTTAGGAACTTGTTTATTGCAAAAAATAGCCAAGATCACTTGGTGGCAAGTCAAAGTCCAGTGAGAATAAATGCAGATCAAAGTGAGAAAGCTTTTAAAAATGACATGGCTTACTTCAGTGAATCTAGTACAGAGCATAATGTCATCTGAGAGTCAGAAAGTTTACATAAACAGTACTAGTGCGGATTTATTCAAAGACAATATGTGTCTCACTGGATGTGGTGGTTTTGGTTACATTAGAAGACAAGCTTTCCTTCGTGCTGTTCCTACTGAACCAAGCAAAACCCCCTAATAATCATTGGGTGCAGGCCCTTGCTTATGTCCAGCTGCTACGAAAGTCAGACTCTTAAGGAGTATGCTTGATCTCCACCTCTTATCCATGTGGCTGCCTTATGAATGAGCTATGAGAGTGTGCCTGGCAGGAGGATAACATCTGCCCAGGGTCAGGTACCCAGGGCTCGGGGATGCTCTGAGGCCACACTTGAACTGCACCAGGGTCAGCAGTTGCAGTCTGTCAATGTGAGAGGCAGATGAGCTCGGTCCTGTGAATGACCACAGAGCAGCCTTTAATAGACAGTGAAAACAGAACCCTTGGGTCACACTGGTCTCACATGAATAGTCCTGTTGACTGCAGTGGAACTATTTGCGTGAGTAATAGTTTGCTTGTGGGAATAGAGAGTTCACAGCACAGCCCTTTGCAGGTGGCGGCTGCTCCCGGGCCCAAAGGGGTGAATTAGCAAAGCTCAGCTCCCAGGCTGCTTTCTGCCTCCAAACATCCATGACCTGGAACAGAGATGCAGTCACTTCATGAACTGTGAAAGGTTGCGTTTTTTCCACCCCTTCCTCCTTCAAGAAAAACCCCCACAAAACAAAACTCGCATTGTTTATTGAACCCTCTGTCTTGTCCCAGCTGCATGAGGGTAGTTTGGTTCATGGTTCTCCATCCTAAACCACAAAACAGGGTGAGAACATGACCTGAGAAGTAAACCCCCCTGACACAGACCTGTTTTGAAGTTGATGTACAGCAGATGAAGAAATGTCTGCCATAGTTTGGTATAGTTGGAATAGCTCCCTCAGTTTGTTCTTGCATTACTCCTATATATGATTTGAAGTGAAAAACAGTGTAAAATTATTGTGGATTTTGTTTGCTGCATCTTACAAAGGCCTTTTCTGAAGGAGTACTAGGGAGAGGGAAGATCCTTACATACAGTCTCAGTCAGAGCATGTAAACCTTGAAGGGAAAGTTTGGATATCCATAAGAAATTGTGCAAGTGTGGGTTTTTCTGTGGTTTGGGTAGGTTGGTTTTTTTTGGTTGGGTTGTTTTTTTTGGTGTTTTTCTCTTCTGTGGCTGACCCTAAAATGCAGTGGCTGCCTGGCCTGCCACTGCTCTGCTCTTGTTGTGTGTGCAGCCAGCACCTGAACAAACAGAGTTGTATCTGCAACAGCCTGGGAATCTGCCAGGATTCCTCAGGGAAGGAGTGATTCAGAGCATCTGAGAAAAGTGGGGGCTGCTTCCATGCATCCTTGCTTCCTGCCCACACAATAACCCATGCAGTCTTACCCCTGAAAGGACAGCGGGGCTGTCCCTATAAGCAAATACAGCTCATGTTGTGTTGGATAAAGATACACATTCTTGTAACGGTCCAAAATCTTGTGCCTCGTGGATTATCCTGGAAGGGCTGATACGACAGTGCAAAGTGTCAGACAGGCAGTGGGGCTTTCCAGAGTAGTGGAAGTGTGAGGGCTGGTGCACTTTGGGAAGCTCAGTTTTTCAAGGGTAGTCTCTTGTGAAGAAGTAGAGGATGGTGTGCCACATGCTTCCAGCATGTCACCTGCATGTGTTTACTTCATATTCTACTGTAGACAGAGCTTTTACTACTCCAAGGCAAATATTTCACAAGTTATGGTACAGAAGAAAAATTTTTCTGAAAGAAAAGTCTTTGGAAGTGAAAAAAATATTTGAGTAAAATGTTAAAATCATGTAAGAAGTTCTGTATTGATAAAATGTTTGAACTTTGAGTCAAAGCTGGTATGCAGGTCCCAATGACATTCTTCTTTTTCCTTCTTTACATGCATTAGTAAGAATCACTTAGGAGATCTTCAGTGATTGATGGTAATAAGCTGACCAGAAAAAGCAGAAACATTTATGTTGCTGCTGTTTTAAAAACAAACTCGTCTTCCAGATTATCAGTTACTCTTCTTGCTTGGCAGGAAAATTGCTCAGGCATTGTAGTCCACTCTGAAACCATGATTTTATTTATTACTTTGTATATGTAGTGAGTGATGGGCTAAAATCAGATGGCAGATCATCTAAGATGAACGTTTAGGAACCGATGTCTTCGATTTTCTTCAGTATTTCTAGGAGGATCAATGCTGGCTCTCCATCTTCTCTGAGCTGAGGAAAAGGAGGGCAGGTAGTTTAGTCACAGTATATATGATCCCTCTCCAGTTGCCAATGCCTTTGATCTCCCTCTCTTTGCATGGCCGGACACCAAACCTTGCCTGCCCATCAGTAGCAAACCCCATAACTCTTTCTGGCTCCAGCATTTAGTTTCTTCAATACTTTCCCAGTATGGGAATGTTAACCAAACCCTAAACTTTTAAAATCTCTGTCTTTCTAGTCTTGTGATCTCCCTCATTTGCTAATTTTGAAAATACGCTGCCATATTAATAGAACCCTCCCCGAGGTGCGGAGCCTCTCTTTTGAAGCTCGGCTTTATTTTTGATGCCTATAACAGGTGCTGGTTTAATAGGTTTGCTGCATTACAGCTTTCCTTTTTCTCTGGTGTGCCCAGCCAGATCTGTAAGCTGACACTACATGAAGGCCCGGGCATGTGACTTCTCCCTGCCTTTAGCCTCGCTTCACACCGCACATTTGGGCTGCAGACTCCCAGCAGCTCAGGCAGTCTTAATTCAAGCTTTGTCTAAACCAGGAGGTTTTGTGCTGATTGTATTTAAATCAGTCCAAGCAAAGCCCCTCATACATTCCCATCTGAGGGGCTGCTTGCTTTGATTTTCCGCTGTCAGCTTTCGAATGGGCAGCTGCTGGGGGAGCGAATGTGGCTCAGACAACAAAGGAGCGTGTTTGCACTGCTCTCTGCATCGATTTCACACGAGGAGTTTGAAGCCACGGTGTGAATTAAACTGATTAGTGTTCTCCGAAGGACAGGCTTGCTGCGAAGAGGAAGGTGAATTCTTCTCCTGTTAGGTCTAGTGGAAAATGTTTCACAGCCTGTTTATCAAATAAATATTCACAAAGACGCTTCGAACGAGGAAACCCACTGGGATTAAAGTGTAACTTTACCTCTAAAATACAAGCTGAGATTCCTGGAAATGCTGCAAGCCTTTGACTTTGCGCCACCTGTTAATTTTCCTGCCACCCCCTTCGGCTCCCTCCCGACTCAGAGCAAACCCAAACACGCTTTGGCTTCGCTGGAACGTTCTGCTTGTTTTTCCCAGCCTGGAGGAGCCCAGAGCGCGCCTTCGCTTCCTGACATCCTCACGGGCTTGGTTCAGCAAAGAGCGGGCTGAGGTTAATCCAGCTCTCCTGTAATCCTGAGGGGTCTATTCAAGAGCAGTGCAAAGTGCAAGGGCTAAGAGGCTGTGCTGCCTCGGGGTGTTGAACCGGGGTTAAGCTGAGGGGCTGGAGGGTGACTCCCCCTGCTCTCCCCTCTGTCTGCAGCTGGTGCTGACCCACGGGCGAAGCAGCTCCTGAACAAGTGCCATATGTACAGAGCTCAGACTTTGAAAGTAATCCACTGCTGACTCCGAGTTACCTTAGCTTGGCACAGAGATGTTACTGTTCAAGGTCTGTGTTAGCTGCAGATGAGGTGTCTCTGGGAATGACGTTGGGTATGAACTGGGAAGTTCAGCTCTTCCAGCCAGATCCTCTCATATTCATAAACAAACCCAAATGGATTTGGATGGGTTCCTTAGTTCCTATGATTTCTTTTTCACTTGAGCTGCTTTGACTCCAGAATTTTAGCCCTCAGCAAAGGCAGTCCTACACCACCCTAGCTGGGTAGGCACTGGTAAACCAGAGGTAGAGAGGGGTTAAGGAACTTGCCCAAGGCGGATGAGTTGGTGCCAGAGCTGGGAATAGAAACCAAGAGACTTGGCTCCTGCTCCAGGCTCTAATTGCACAATTTCACATTGAAGCCCTGTCATCATATACTGTTGAGGTAACTGGCTGAAGGGAGGCAGGGAAAGCTGTTTCCAGGCTGTGATACCTAAGGAGTGGGAAGAGGAAAAGACACCTGGAGGCAAATTGGTTGTGCAAGTACCAATTATTTGTGCTTTAACGCCTGGTTTCGGCAATTGGTACTAAAATCTGATCTGTCACTTTTGAAGCCAACCAAGTGTAAACTAAGGAGCTAGTTGGGAAAAATCCAGCCCTTTTCCAGTCAGTGATAAAGGGGAGAGGCAAAGTCATAACATCACTGCTTTTTCTTTTTTTTTTTNTAAAACACCCTTGTGATGAGCTGGGGAACAAAGGCAGGAGAGCTGAAGGGACCCAAGTAATAACAGGAAGGGTTAAATCACATTTGGGCTCTTACCAAAAGAATGAAAAATAAATTGTAATCAAGCTAGTAAAAGGTTTGGGCAGAGTTGCCTTCATATCACATGCTGTATATAGGAAAAGTCAGCCAGGCTGGCTTTGTTTGAAGTGCAGTGCTTTGAGAGGGTGCAGTGCTTTGCAGCAAACTGTCTGACATTCCCCAGCTGGGACTGGCCCGGGATGGTGTTTGGAGTTGAGAGTTACATTTGGAGTCAGCCCATGTTTGAAGGGGATGGGGAGAGGGAGAGAAAGGAGCCTGTTTTTTTCCTGTGTAAAATAACACATCCATCTCATCTGCCAGCTGCAGCACATGAAAGCAAGAGGCAAATGGACAGAAGTCACCTGGAAACTGCAAACATGGCTCAAACAAAATTTCTTTCCTGTCCCTTTCTTCCTTTCTTAAAGTCTGTCTCCTGGGACGGGCTGGGAGATCTGGCAGGCGGATAGATTTAGATATACGTTGAGCAACCGAAGCAAAGAAATATTAATACTCCAAAAAAATAATATTGGCTTCTGAAGAGTATTTCATGTCCAGACTCACTCTGTGCTCTCAGTCCCTTGCAGACTTAACTGCCCAGTGCAGAGATTGTCAGGTGATTTATAGATTCTCCATGTTCGTTTGTACAAGCCTTCATTTCCTGTTAATTTACGGGGAGATTCATCTCAGCCATCACAGCCTAGATGAGATCAGAGCTGAACTCACAGCCCTTGCTTCAGGAGAGCTCCAGAAAACATGCTTTCAGTTTGCAGGGGTTTGCTTCAGTTGTGTCTGTGTTGAGGTGCTTTCCTGAATGAGGCTCACACACATATTTAATGGACTTTCTTCTTTTGAGGAGGAAGAAAGATTGAAATTTTTGAACTTGATTCTACTAATTGAGTTAATTGAAAAAGAACCTATTCCTTGGAGAAAAGAAATTCCCTTTGCCCGTGTGTTTAGTTAGTGGCTGTCACAAAATTCTGGGTATGGTGATTTTTCCTGTATTTTAGTCTCACTATAGTATAAATTCACTGGACCTCCCTTCTACTATGTGCATGGATGTGAAAATTTAGTGTTTATTCATAGCTGTAAATGAATATTGGTCATTTGGATAGCAGCCATGTCACTGCCTTTTATACAGTTTGTGGTTTTAGAGACTTGTGTGCCTGTAACCCAAGGAATAACCAGTTTGGAGACATAAATTATAACTTCCCTTTGATTTTTCTTGACACCTTGTGTCATTGTATTGGCAGCACACTGCTATAGTGATGTAAGATTT
Source organism: Scytalopus superciliaris (assembly GCA_013400415.1). Classification (NCBI taxonomy): domain Eukaryota; kingdom Metazoa; phylum Chordata; class Aves; order Passeriformes; family Rhinocryptidae; genus Scytalopus; species Scytalopus superciliaris. The sequence goes on from VXBX01004936.1 coordinate 950,183, forward strand.
GTCCTTAATGTTTTGTGAGTGTGCACTGAATTAAGTATCATTAAAACTCTTCAGTCAAGGCAGCATTTCTGTGCCTCTTTCCCCAGCGCTAAGTGAGGATCATGTGCTGGCTGTTTAAAGAGCGAGTCTCCAAAAAGCAAATTGTTCTGGGATTGCAGACTTTACTCTCTTCCTGTTGCAGACACCAGCAAATGTGGTGGTGAAACAATCTGGTTTTAATAATAGAAGAGAGCAAAGGAGCAGATCACGGTGTGGGGAGCAGGTCCCTTGCTCTGTGCTATTGGCATTTTCTCTTGAAGAGGAGAGGTTTCCTTTGAAAGAGGCTTGTCTGAACCCCTGGGTGAGGCTGGAGAAGATGGGCTCCTGGACAGCTGTCAGCTTCAGTGCCTGGAAGGCTGTGGTTGGTCATTCCTCAGTTTTCTGTTTCAAAGAGCTGATGCTTTGTCAGGAGAACTGGGACTTGCATTCACTGGCTGCCGTGTCCTCCTCTGGTTACTCAGGGGGTAGCTGGATGGATTAAGGCTCAGGGCTTGTCTGAACTCTCTACTATCTCCTGTTATTCAGCAAGTTCCCAAATGTCTGCTGAGTGTTTCTGTTTGGAGTGCCTCTCTCACAGCCTTGCCAGTAATATCAGTGACTGGTCTAAATTCACATCAGGCATGTGCTCTGCTTCTTATGACTAATGCACAATGGTTTTTTTTTAATTGATTACTGTTCTCTCTACTGATTCAGGCCAGAAAGGAGTCAGAGGAAAGGACTCGAGTGGGATTTTTTTTTTTTTTTTTTTTTTATACCTTGTTGAGTACAGATGAGGTTTAAAGGTATTTAACTGTTTGTCTGTGGAGACCCTCAGGACAACTAGTAGTACCTTCTCCAAAGAAGGATCTTAGACTGAATCCTTCAGGCTGTGCTGCAGCAATCACAGGTAATTGGGGCAGGGTCTGATCCTGCAGTCAGTGCTGGGGCAGGTCTGGCACTGCAGAGTTGTCCTGATTGTACAGTGGGACAAAAGTGGCAAAATATGAGGAAACACTTGCAAGAACATTTGCCAGCCCTTTTACAGTGTTTCTGTGTGTTACAAATCGTTGTAACATAGTGCAAAGCTGGGAATTTTCAGAAGGATCCTTAGGAATTAAGGAAATAATGTTTTGTAACTTTTGTTGAGATTGTATGTACTTATCTGTTTCCTTCTCTGAAAGTCCCATCCTCTGTGACTAACTTTGGCAGCGTTCCTTGCCTGTGGGATTAAAATCAAGCCATGCATGTTACAAACCCATTTTGGAAGTGCAGGCTTGTAGGAGAACGAGCCCAGATTACTGGAAGAAAAACTCATGAGTGGAGTCAGTAGTTCTGTAGAAGGGAAAAGTAGCGTGCCATAGCAGAAGAGGTGTCTGGAAGCCTACAGATATACCTGTGAGCTGTTCTGCAGCCAGAGGAGAGCAGCGTGGGGATCAGGGAATGTCTCTCTGGGGTGGGTTCCTCCTGGGACAGCTGTTGAAGAAGCATCATAACTCTGAGTGTAGGAACTCAGGGCCAGCCTGAGGGCCTGCTGCAGCCTCGGGTGTTCTTGCTGTTTCTCCAAGAGAACTAAAGAGTCTCTGTTTGTCCTCCTGACTGTTTCAGGCATCACAACAGGATCCGCAGCATTGAAGCAAGTCAACTGCAGCCCTACGTTACCCTGGAAACCTTGGACCTGAGTTTCAATGACATCACGGAAATCCGAAACGGCTGCTTTCCACAGGGACTTCACATAAAGGAGCTGTGAGTTTTTTCTTGTTGGGAACAGCTTTTGTTGAGTTACCACAGCAGAGAAAAGGGCCTCAGACCTTTAAAAAAAGGAAAAGTAGTGAACATAAGAAGTATGGGGTTGTTTGTCAGGATTTTAAGTGCAAAGGAGAATTAAAAGGCAGCACATTGTCCCTACTGCCATGTTATTTTTTGAATGCTGTCTTTTTGGTTTCTGATGTACCTGTAAAGAATGCAGATTAATATTAATTGTGTTGCAGAGAAAAGGTATCCTGCATTCTTCAGGTGTGGGTGTCTTTATAGCTGTAAACCATCTGCAAGCCAGCAAAACTCTGCAGCAGACCTGTCTCTCTTCTCCAGTGGGAAGTGTATATGCTGTTTCCCAGATCAGCCCATGGACATCCAGAAAGAGTGGAGAGAGAACAACTGTTTCATCATTAAAGTGGCTGCTAAAAGAACAGAAATGTCTCATTGGTTATTAGAAGAAAACTGAGGGTTAAGCAGACCAACACCCTCCCTATATAGATGTTTGCCTATTCAGAAAAACATCAAATAATCTGTATTTTAGGTACCTTTGAAGCAGTGCAGGCAAATAACCTGCCTGCATTAATGTTCACACCTAAGTTTCTGCCACTTGTAAGAAGATGTAAGAGAATGATGCTGTGACTTATATTTGCCTGCTGTCCTCTAAAAACAGTCTCTCTGGCTAAGACTGGGGTCCAAGTAAGAAAGAGTCCTGGGACAGACACTGAGGGGGAAAATGGGGAATTAATAGATTCATCCTGCACTGGAATATTCTCCACTTTTTGGCTTCCAGTCCTGATTGCCTTGCTGAAATAGGAGGGTATCAAGGAGCTCTTGGGAAGTGCCCAGCAATTCATCACAGGCTCTGTGCTATTTGTGCAGCCCAGAAATCCCACTGGTTTGAAGCCATCACTGTAATTTCACCGGCCTGTCTGGAGACCAACTAAATGCTGATAAAAGGAGATTTCTGACAGAACTGTTCATTTTTCTGCTGTAATTTATTGCAGCTACCTGGGGAGCAACAGAATCAGCACCCTGGAGCCTGGTGCTTTTGATAGTCTGTCACGGTCCCTGCTAACACTTCGTCTGAGCAAAAACAGGATCACTCAGCTTCCTGTCAAGGCGTTCAGGCTACCCAGGCTAATACAACTGTGAGTACAAGTGTCCACTTTAATTAAGCTCAGCCACACTTTATGAGACAAAATGTCCCTGAGGATATACACGCCAAATGTCACCCTTCCTCACCTACTATCTGTAAAATACAGAATATACCATGCAGCAGTGCCCTCCCAGCACCTTGTGAAATATGTTGGGAGAGGGTCCTTTTTGTCTTGTAACTGTTGGCTTTTCGGACCACTTTTTGGATCAGCTGGGAAGAAAGGGATGCTGCAGCAGACATCAGCATCTTGTGCACTGGACAGAGTAAGACAAGTCCATTCCCTTGCAAGCTGCTGGTGTCTGTGGTGCAAGAGAGGTTTGGAAGACGTTTCTATTGGGAGTTATAGAGCTCAGATACCCATGTTGGTTTTTCAAGACCACACAGGTATCTTTATGTGGCAATAAAAATGCAATCAGAGAAGGTTGTTAAGCTGTGCAGTGATATTTGGGCAGAGAAAATAGCACTCAAGGTGAATTAATATACACATCGTTGTTGTCCTGCTTGCATGGGGACACACAGACATCTGCAGCTATAAATATGCTTTATGTGTAAAAAAGTAGCACTAATTGTTTAGCTTTTCCCTTCTGCTTCTGTTGGAGAAACAGGCCCAGCCTGAGGCTTGTTTCAGTCTTTTCATCAAATTTGATAGGCAAAAGGTCAACCTCTGTCTGTTAACATAAAGTGCACAAAAGCTGTTGGAACTCACACCTCCAAATGGCAGAGACAAATCCTTAAGCCGTGGTGTGCCCAAGGAATGTGTGTGTATTTATGTTTGCATACATGCAGGATTTATAGCAAATTTGGGGTTGAACAGTGAGACACAATAGCAGATGTATCTTAAAAGTCTGTTGCTTCTCTGCTGGAAGTTACTCTCCATTGAGGGAGAACTTGTAATCCCCTGTGTTCAACTGCATCATGTGCAGAACTGTAATGAAAACAACTCAGTCTGTTCAGGAACACAGTTTGCACTGAGAGTTGGAGTAATTGGTACTCTTAACGACAGCCTCACAGCTGGTTGTTTAACCCTGTGGATAAACATGAATGAATTGGAAGTTATACAGATTGATGTGTTGTAGAATTTGTGTACTTTTTCTGGCAAAGCCTGTGTCACTAACAGACCAGGAAGTGCAGTACGACAGGGGACTTTAGGCCTGCAAAATCTTAATTGCTTACTTGACTTTAATTACACTCAACTTGAGTGCAAGTTCAACATTGTTTTTTTTAGGCAGTTGAAAAGTAAGCTAAAAGTTTCTGTGGCTTCCTCATCTTTTCCAAAACAAGTTCTGATGTTGTAACCTCCACCATTTTCCTCAGCACAAACACTGAGTAGGGAACTACCCTTAGGTTAAGTCTTGTATGTGTGGAAATGTATCCATTTTAAGAGCTCTCAGTTCAGCTTTATTGCATTGAGTTGAAGTTTTCCAGTGACTTTATAGAATGGGATTTTCACCTGGTGTGTCTGGGTCAAGACTGTTTGATATAGGTTGGTAAAGTGTGCTGTGATGATATTCATATTGCTGTTCAGAAAGAGAGTATTCCCAAAATTTAGAAGTCCTTCCCCATCGAGGGAAAAGAAAAAGAAATTTAATGCACCAAGCTGGAGATCTTTGTATACACAAAATACTAAGACTACCTTGTTATTGGGAACAATTTGTTTCACTCTTTATTAGTTTCTTATAGTAGAAAAAAAAAAGGTCAAATTTGTCAGGGAACTGAAAGCTTTCCTTTCAAACTTGACCATAAAGTTTCTTCTTGAGCCCACAGTTCTTGGGGCACCTGCATTTTTTCAAAGCACGTTTTTACTGGGCAGTTACAAGTCCTGTAAAACAATGGGCTGCAAGGGAAATAATGCTGATGTTTGACTGTACTGGTTCGAACCGTGTCTGCACTGGAGACAAGATGAAGTGTGAAAATTGATGAAAAGGATCAATGGCTTAAAAGAAACGCAGAGAAAGGAGGGATGAAGAGGAATTGCTGCACTGTGTTATTCCTCTGTAGTGAGAGTCTGTCCCAGGGTGAGTTTATTTAAGCAATCACACCCAGCTGACTTCCCTGGGTAGCTCTGGGATTGAAAGTTTCCGGTGCGTCTCTGCTGTCTCCCGGGAACGGCTGACAGAGGAGCTGTTGGCGTTGCTGCCCCCATTGTGTGAGGACTTCGTGAGAAAGGACTGAGCTTTAATAAACTTGTATGGCCTTGGTGATTTTAGGGAGCTGAACCGGAATCGCATCCGCCTCATTGAAGGGCTGACATTCCAGGGACTGGACAGCTTGGAAGTCCTGAAACTCCAGCGCAACAACATAAGCAAATTGACTGATGGAGCCTTCTGGGGTCTAGCCAAGATGCAAGTTCTGTAAGTTTGAGAGAGGGGTTCTTTTCCCTTAAACAGACAGGGCTTTACCTGTTTCCACAGTCCTTATCTGCATTTTAGCAAGGACTGCCATAAGAGACCAGCCCTCGTGCTTCTCCCTCTGTCCTGCATTCCCAGAGCTCTGCCATGCTGCAGCAGTTTCTGTTTAGTTGACCCCATAGGTCACTAGAGCTCATTGCTTTACCAGGTGTTCAGTAAAAAGAGCCCTAATTTTTGGTGGCAGTATTCCTTTGAAAGTTTGATGAATTGAACGTCCAGTATGATCTCAGTTGGTCTTTCAATAAAAGCCTGTTTGGCTTCTCCAAATTTGTTCTGACTGATACGTGGAAGCTCTGTGTTGCAGACACGATTATTCCACCTCTTGGGATACCTAGAAACCAAACTGCCCTATCCTGATGATGTTTTCTTTCCATACCAGGGAACAAATTGATTAGTCATTGCAGAGAAATGCCTGAAGCTTCAACATGCTTTGGCTTTCAGGTGTGTTTCTGGATGCTGCTGTCACACAACTGAGACTCTGCAAATGTGGACTTAAATGGGATGCTTTAAGCCCGATTTACTTGAAGTGGAGTTTATCTCTGCAGTCACAGCTCCTTCTGGGCATTTCCTTTGTATTGTCATTGAATTTCTAGCCTTCATTTCAAGAAATGCCCACACATTCACATATCCACATGGGCATATAGAAAGGTGTGTAGGAATGTCTAAAATTTCAGTTCTTGCTGGAAATTCTTCAGCATTTGACCAGTGCTGCTTATCTGTCAATTCCTTCTGATTTTTCTCCACAGCCACCTGGAATATAACAGCCTGACAGAAGTAAACAGTGGCTCTCTCTATGGCCTTTCCTCTCTTCACCAGCTTCACCTCAGTAACAACTCCATATCCCGCATCAATCCTGATGGCTGGAGCTTCTGCCAGAAGCTGCATGAGCTGTAAGTTGGTTTCTGTTGTGTTGTGAAATGTTTACATGAAAGGGAAGTCAGGAATTTTCTCCCAGTCACAGGGCTTACAACTCCTACTGCATCAACCTGTAGAAATGCAGAAACTGCAGCCTCCTAAGTGATGCCCTTGTTATTTATGGTGTTATGACCTTCAGAGCACCTGATTAAAATACATTTGCACGAGAAACAAAGACTAAAACCCACTAAAAGTACACAGTGCCAGAAGACCTGGAGAGTTTGTGAGCTGTGGGCTGCCAACGCTTTTAGCTAGAGAGTTACAAGCCATGTAACTTGCCATATACTGACTGTACAGCCTGAAGGAAGCTTTGTTTTATCCTCTGTATTTACAAAGAACAATCATGTTTTTAACCAGCAGAGATTTGGCCATTTAGAGGCAGTTCTCCTTGTTTCTCCTGTTTACACTTTACCCTTTCTGTAGGGTTCAGTTGTTGAAAAGTAAATACACTGGCTTTGCTCTCCTGAGGTTTCCAGCTGTGAATACAGCATGCTTGATAAATGAAAGAAAGCCTTGCTGCTGAGGACAGCCCCACAAGGGTGTCTTTTGGGTCCGTGGCACCGCTTAATGCCTTTTTGAAGAGGCACACATGGACACTTGCAGTGTTTACAGAAGTAGCTGTCATCCCCTCGGTGGGACTGGGAAAAGATTCACTTTTTTCTCTGGAGAGCTTGACATGTGTGGTTGGTGGAACTGTAATTCATTCTGCTTGGTGCTCAGAAACATTAAACATTGTTAGGGATTCTCTTATCTACCAAAAAGCACGGTAAAGCAGCTTCCTGCTGTCAGAGGCCTCACTCTGGACTCTCATTAGAGGCTGGCATCTGCCCACCCAGCTGTGAGCCCCTGGACTTGGCTGTGGACAGGTGGACATGGCACATGTAATTCCTTTAAGTTTAGAATTATCATGTTAGCCCTGCAATCAGCTGTTGAACCCAGATGATTCATTTAGATGTGGGCTGGTGCAAGGAAATACTTTACTTTTGGTTTTTGTTGAATACCTGTGTGATTTTTAATTACCTAACTTTTCAAGTTGCTGTGAAACTAACCCCTGCCTAAAGAGCTCCTTTACTTGGCACAGGACTAATGTCAGAACTCTTTTAGGGAGAGCTATGCTTGTCTTTTCTATCTGACACTGTCCTGCAAACCCCTAAGCTTTAGACTGGAGGTTGCATGTCATGCTGACTCCTTTATTTGTCAGGTATGGTTTGGGATCTCATCCAACAAGCAGTGCTAAACGTGAGCTCTGCTGGCTTAGGGGCCATCCTCTGCAGTAATTGCAGAAACCACCCAGCACAGGACTCACTTGTGCTGGTGCAGGATGGGGGAGATTTGGAAATGTGGGGTGGTGGGAGCCACTGGGGCATGCTCAGCCTGACAAACAGGATTGTGCTGGAGCGTGAGGCCGGAGACAACAGGGGCTGAGATGTGAAAGGCGATTATGTGGGTGTCAGCACACATCCCTGCAAAATATTACAAGCTCTTGCAGGTGTTGCCTTTAGGGTAAGGCTGCTGCAGGGAGCCATCAGATCTCCTAACTGAAACTCCCACAGCCAAAGAGTATTTGTAGGAGAGGTCTGCTCTGAAATTGAAGGGTGAGGAAAGGAAGCCCTGGATACATCCAGACTGACTTGTGCACTTTGTTAAATGTGACTGTTTCACTCGTGATTGAAAGATCCTTGCTCGTCTCCACTATTGCTAAATCTGCTGGGTTTCAGTTACCAGAAAACTGTCTGTGGCTGTACAGGGAATAAATTTCAATTCTGAGGAAAGAGTTGGTCATCTGGAGAAGGAGTTCTCTCGTTCAGCTGCTGGGACAAAACATGACCCCAAGGCTCTGGTCTGATGTAAAAGCTAACATGGAAAGAAAGCTCTTGCCTTGTTATGAGCATGAGAAAGGGCTGATTGTACTCACCAGTCAGGTGCTAGAGCATCAGCATCATGGAAAAACCCACAGTGGGAGCATAGGATTTCACCAGAGGTAAATGGTGATTTGGCTGCTGGGTTTTTCCCTTCACTTTTTACCTGTGGTTTGGTCAGTGGGAATGAAGTGTGTTAGATGTACCTGGTCCAGAACTGGCTGGCAGCAGGAGCCCCAGCTGCACAACAGGACACTGCAGAGGAGGGAAACCTGCTGTTGTGCAACTTGGCCTGTCCCATGGCAGGAAGGAGAGCCCTGGCATGTTGAGGAGCCACTGCCAGGTGTGATAGCTCTTGGACCTTCCACGTGGTTGCACCATTGAGAGAGTCTCCAAGTACTGCTGTCTGTCCATCTTGAGGTGACATCGGAGCGAACAGAGAGAACATGCATTCACCAGTTGTGGCAGGAGCTTTTCTGTGTAGAATCAAAAGGAACTATTTATTTTCTCAGCCAGGTTTAGGATTGCTTTTGAACACTTTTTTTTTTTTTTGAAGCCAAATTCTTTAATCGCAGGTGAAGACATAATTTTGACCAGGTGCCAGTTCTTCATAGCTAAGACTACAACTTCTTTAGGAATGAAAGTATGTTGTCCCATACCTTCAAACTCATTAATCTTTGCTGAATTTTTTCCAGAGCTTGCCCTCTGCCCACTCACACAGCTAAAAGATAGACAGCACTTTGGCCAAGTAAATGACACTCTCAGGGCTTTAGAATATGTGTCTGTTTTGACTTAGGTTTTGGCTTTGCAGTGAGTTTCATGCAAGCCCTAGACACATTTTTAAGCAGACTCATTAACAGGCAGTACTAGAAAAGGAATTTGGAGGTTTGGAACTCAGTGAGATTTTTTTTTTTCTTGTTGTCTGTACAATGAAGGATTTCAGTGCCTGTTTAAAGCTGCATAACTCTGCTTTTTGAAAAGCTGAGCAGCCCAAACTTTTGCGTTCTCTGAAGTGACTTGTGCTTCCAGGTATTTCCAAAAATCCAATGCCTGCTGCTTTCCCAAGAGGCCCCTCATTTAACAATCCAAGCTGGCCTTCCCCAGCAGCAGCACTGCAGCTTGACAAGATGGTTGCGCAGTGTGAGGGCTGTAGCTTCTCATGGCCTGCCCTCTGTGTCACATCTCCAAAGCCTTGTCTGCACCTTGCTGGGAGAGAAAAGCAGCTTTCTTCCTACCGGCTTCCAAACTGCAAGAAGAGTAGTGCTTAAAAATATGTCCCAAACCGGAGATAGTACAGGCAGGGGGAAGAGATAGATGGAGAACTAAGAAAAAAACCCCAACCCTTCAATGTGAGTGTCTTGTAAGGGAGGAGGATTTCAAACAGACTGTGTGCTCCCTGACAAAGGGGAGCAGGAGGGAAGGTGGCTGGTTTACAGCAGATACCTCCTTCCTGTGCATGAAAGGAAGCTTTCAATTGCCTTGTGGTGAAATGCTCTTGGCTCTGGGCTGGGGTGGAGCGGGCGGTGGAGGCACCCACACCCAGACGCCTGGGGCTCACTGTGCACAAGTGCAGAATGATAAGACTCCTCCTGAGCACAGGAGCCTGGACCCTGCCAAGAGCGTGTGTGAACTTCAAAATCCACATGTTTGACATCACTCTCCACCTCTGAGGGTGCAGGGAAGGAGGGATTGCTTTTTCCTATAAGCCTTGGAAAGAGTCCAGATGGAAGTGAGGGTTAAACTCCGAGTGTTGCCTATACCTGTGGGGACTGAGGGGATGGTGCTCCCTGACCCTCACCCAGCCATACAGGAGCAGGAGCAGCTCCATCCCTGCTGTAGCTGACTCTGTGTGTGTGTTTGTGTGTGTGTGTTGGGTCATTGCTCCCAGTCACTTCCAGGGGAGCCTCTCTCTATAGCCTGCACAGAAGACTTTCCCATAGCTGGGTGCCAACTGCCTCCTGCTCCCTTAGAGTCATCTAGGCTTCCCCACAGGTGTCTGGTGGGATATTTGCAGGCTGTAATCTTATTTCCTAATCCAACTGTTCTGTATCCACCCAGTCCATCACCTCTTGTAAGGTGGTTGTGGGAGGCAGGCACTGGTTGGCACAGAGGAGTTCAGAAAACACTGGGTGGATTGACAATGGCTGTTGTGTTTTTTTCCCTCAGGATACTCTCCTACAACAACCTCACGAGGCTGGATGAGGGGAGCTTGGCAGACCTCGGGGGGCTGCACGTACTGCGGCTGAGCCACAATTCCATCAACCATATTGCAGAAGGTGCTTTCAAGGGACTCAAAAACCTGCGTGTCCTGTAAGTTGCTCCCAGCTTTTGTCAGCTAACACCCATCTTCCTTCCACAGTTTGTGTTCTGCCCGTAGCTGCTGCTTTGCAGGTGCTTTGGGTGCCTGTGTCCTCAGTGTCCAACTCCCTCACACACTGCTCTGTTTGTCTTCAGCAGCTGTTGTGTTTGCACCATTATTCAACTTCGGTGAACTTGGGTTTTTTAGTTGAGTAGTCAGGAGAATTGCAGTTGGACTGCTCAGTGTTGTAGGGTGTTTTCAGAGTAGAGAGCTCTGGAGTAAAATTACAGGAACATAGGTCAGGATTCTGAATCTACCCCAGCTGACCAGAAATCCCTGAGGTCTCATTCCTGCAGCTAATAGAGGAATTTCTCTTGCTGTCATGTTGACTTTAATTGAAATTCTTAGAAAACATTAGTTTCTGTTGGGTCATTCTGCTCTCAGGACAGCACTGGAAATTTGAATATCCTCTTAAATGTGCTATCTAGCACATTTGTTACTTTTTAAAAAATTGAATATTAAATATAAAATTAAAAGCTAAGGTGGCATTAAGAAAAAAACTAACAGCAAAACAAAGAAATTTAGAGGTTGGGCTTGGGATCTCATACCAGAAGTGTATAAACATGTGAAGCTTCGCTCAGTCTTGGGTCCAATCATAGGAATAAGGAAGCTGCTGCAGGTACCATAAAAGTAATCAGAAGTCTTTAATGCAAAATTGGGTTCACTCGGGTCATGAAATTGTTCTGTGCTCTGATTTTCATGGTAAACTCCGGAAAACAAAACAGTTGCTGTGCTGCCAAAGTAAGAGTTTCACGTGCCCTAATATTGAATTGCAAAGTGATCCATCCAGTGGTGACTGTGGCCATTTAACACAGACTTTTATTTTAAAGTCAGTGACACAGCATAATACCTGGAAATGTGACACTGGAAATGAGCTTGCTAATCCAAATCACAGCTTCTGAGATTGTAGGACTAGGAGAGCAAATTAGATCAGTGTGAACTCCTCTGGGATCCCAGCTCTAACATTGTACCATTGTGCACTGTTAACCCAAGAGCTTTGCTAGATTGAAGTACATGTGGGCTTGTCTTATGAACATCAGAAGGTGGGGAATCCTGTTCCAAATGTCCATTCCTGCAGCTGTGTTGTCTCTGTCTCTGTATTGGTACCTGCAGGGCTGCTGGCTGCTCTCCTCTCTGGGAGCTGCAGGCTCAGCACCTTCCAAGTTCTCACAGCCCGTGTTACAGCACCAGCCACACTCCCAGGCTTGTTGGGTTCAGCACACTGATTTAATTCTTCCTTCAAAAGAAAAAAAACCCACTTTGATACTTTTATTCCTCTTCAGAAGCCCATTGTGGTGCTAGTCATTAAAAGGAAATGGGAACAGAGAGATCTCCCCTCTTTACAGTACTTTTTTGCATCTTACTCTCTCCTTTATTGAAGTTCATAGCAAAGGAAGTGACTGGAAAGTGAGTTTGGGTTTTGTTTGCTTTTTTTAAACTTAAGCCAAAGCCTTTCAGCCACTGGGCATTCAGAAAGGACCTCTCTGAGGCAGCTGTCAAGACCGGAACTAAAGGTTTCCAAAGAAAAATGGAGGGGAAGGGGAGCTGGTAGTTCTCTTTGCTCTGCAGTGAATGTGGAGCCTCTTTTATGTCCAGGGCAGAGGGGGGAGGCGGAGAGGGAGTGTGTGAGTGAGCTCTAATTTAATAAAGAGAAAGGCCTATTGGGTCCTGCACCTGGTGAAAAAGAGCCGAGCATGCTTTAATTATGGGCTATTGTTGGGGAGCCTTTGGTGGGTGTGAAACTGCTGAAATGTGGAGCTATTCAAATAGAGGTCAGGCCCGGAGACCTCGGAGCACAATGATTAACAAGGCTTCGAGCATTCAAGCTCAGCCAGCCAGAAAGAATAGGAAATTGGCAACAGGGGCTGGGAGAGGACTTGGAATACAAAGAGAGCTGGGCCAAAATACCCCACTCTTTTTTTCTCCCTCTCTCTATTTTCACTCATTCGTTAAAAAGGTTTTTATTCGTCCTTTCTAACACTAAACCTTTGAGTTGCTTTTGGATGAACAAGCAATACCATTTTCCTTCCCTTTTTCAAGAAAACACAATGTGTGGCAGTCAATTAATAAAAGTGTGTGTCAGAGCTCCTACAGGCTGTTCCCACTTGTCTGTCTCTGCCATGGGAAAGGGTTTGCTGCTCCAAAGACCAGTAGCCCGTGGTGAAACTGAAGAGGCGAAATGTCTGAGAAGGGATTTGCCCTTCAAAAACAAACAGAACAACGGCCATTGGCTTGGCAACCACGGGGAGAACGTAGAAACTCAGCTCCAGGAGGATGTATTTGCTCCTGTCCCGCTTGGATAGTGCTGGAAGTGCCAGCACATCAAAGCGTCTCCCCCGGACGTGTCTCTTGTGCCACCACAGCGTTATGTGCGCCCACGCCCCGCGGGGAGGTTGAGTTTTTATCCATCCCTTTGGCACAGAGCGACCCACGGATCACCCTGACACCCACAGTGCTGCTGGCTGGGGCCAGGGTTCCCCAGGGACATGAGATCCAGGTCTCAGGCTGAAGCCAGCTGAGAAACAGGAATTGTGGCTTTTGGCACCAAAGCTGAGAAAGGAGCAAAGGCTGCAGCCAGCTGAGGTGTACTGAGAGCAAAAATCTCAGCTGAGGATAACCATGCCCTTCCTAAAACTGTTCTTCTGTTTTAAATTTCTTTTCCCTGCTTGTGAGTTACTGTGTGTTTCTGCTGCAGAGCCCAGAAGCTACACTGTGATGCCTGTGTCTGAAGTGTTGCAAAATGCAGGGGGCTTTGTTTTTTCTTTTTTGAATTTAATATTTTTTATCTAGAAATGTTCTGATAATCATCTTCAAAAGGTGCAAAAGGAGTACCTGAGGGTTGGGGGGTTATCTGGATAGTGAAGTTTGCTTTGGTGTTGGGTTTTGCCAGATTTTAGATCAGAGTGATGTAACAAAAACCAACAAAGCCTATTTAGTTTTTCTTTCTTTTCACTTAACATTGGAAATGATGAATTTCTGTCTGTGTTGCTGGGTATTCATTGCTAGCTGGAATTAAAGCCAGGAGGGAAGGATTTTTAAACAGACTGTTTAAACAGCTTTTGTGGATCTCTGTGTTTGTTCTGTGTGCTTGTTTTTCTTCAGACCTCTTTGACTCTTGTAATTGATGGTCAATTTGAAAGCCAAAAGAAGCTAACTCTGAAAAAGGAATTCTTACTTTTTTTATTTTCAAATAATGGTTATACAGAGAGTTAGGCTGGTGTAGGGATGCTGATGCTTTCCTTTGTAGAGTTTTCAAGTTCATTGCCAGAAAAAATGCAGCTTTTTAGAAAAGAAACCAAATCATCTTGCTAAGATGCAACTATAGACAAATACATATATACACTGAAAGTGTAGCATCTAAGGACAGCTGCTTCTTTCTGTTTAGTTTTGACACTTTATTTTTGTTTTCCTCCTTCTGTTTGGATGCACAAAAGTAGAAAAGGACTGAAACGACTTGTTAAAAAGTAGCTGTCTGCTCCTGTTGCTGTCTCACAAGAGTTTCAGCTGGGAATAAGCCAGGAATATTTTCGGAATGCACCATCCCAGAATGGGTCAGTGCAGGAGAAGTGATTTAGTGATGCTTTGCTGCAGGACTCTGCATTTTCTGATAGGCATCAGGAGAAAATGGGAAGCTCTGGTGTGGCTTTCTCCAACTTTTTTCCATTTGTTTGTGACGAGCCTGGGACTAAGATGCTGATTCCAAGCTCTCTCTTCTTCTCTCTCTAGGGAACTGGACCACAATGACATCTCAGGCACAATAGAAGATACCAGTGGAGCCTTTACAGGCCTGGAAAACCTGAGCAAGCTGTGAGTATCCCTGGGTTTGAGTTCTGCAAACCAGTTGTGTTGTGTGCCAGTGTGGGGGTGGGTCTGTCCCCTCTGAGGAAGCCTTTCCTCTCTTTGGACCAAGATAATCAACACAAAGTCTGAGATGTAATGGTTTTGCAGGCTCACTGCGAAAGTGCAAATGACATTTCTAAGGAGGTATGAGGCAATTATTTCCTGGTAAAGTGGTGAACAGACAGTGCCACATGCTGTAGTTCACAAACATAGGAGAGAGAAGCTTAAGTTGTTTAATTTATAAAACTCAGCACAACTGTTCCTCACTTCTAAAAGCAAACAAGCAACAGAAAGGACCCCTCGCAATCTTCAGCGAAGCACTGATTGATGCAGCAAATAACAATAAACAGAAGAGAAAAATCACCCCGCTTCCTGTTACAACAGAGGATTGAAACAGGATTCGTTTCTGTGGGATACTCTGTCTGAGAGTGATCTTTTGGGCTTGCTTCCATGTGCAGCAACAATAAAAGGCACCATGGGGCACAGGCTCTTGAAGAGATAAAAAGAAACCCAAGGCAAGCATGCGCCTCGCAAATGTTTATGGCTTGCTCGGCCTTCGCAGGGATTTTCACATTGCTCAGTGCAAGTTCCTATTCCATTTGAAATGGGCCATATAAATCAGCCCTGCCCGAGGAGCCTCTGATGGCTTGTGACAAATCAAGAGTCTCTAATCATTACCTCTTGCCTTTGTTGAAGGTCTCAGCACCCCCCCATCCCGCTGTCTCCGATGCTGCGATGGCACAGCCAGAGGTGCAGTAAAAGTACCTCGATGGATAGCAGATGGCTGGAATGAATCCTGGCAGGCGGGATATTGTCATGCTCTCATTAGAGACTCCTCAGGGAGTGGGATGAGCCACGGCAGGATTTGTGGGGATGTAATGCTTAGAGAAGAAAAATCCGAAATCATGGACAGAGGTGGCATTTGATCATTGCTGAGGGGAGTCACTGAGTCCAGGGAGAGGGAAACCAGGTCGTAGCTGCAAGTACAGTGAGGCAGAAGGCAGAGGAGAATTTAAGGACAGGGAGAGCCAGTCAGGGAAGTAGAAGTAATGTGTGTGGGAGAGAGAGGCCAGTAGGAATTGCTGTGCACATGGAGTTGGGAAATCTTCCCACGAGTTGCTACAAAAAAGGCAAAGGAGCAGATGTGGTGGGTAGAAGAGTCCTCTGCTGCTTGACTGAAGTTGTTTGTCTGAAGAAACCGGTGAAACCATGTGAGCAGCTAGAAGGGTGATGGGAGCAGAGACTTTATCCAGTGGGATTTGCAGGCTGTAGGGATTGTGAGTCTGTGGTGCAGCTACAAGGGAGCAGAAGGTGCAGGAAAGAAGTGGAGAGAGAGCCGTCCTAGTGGGACATCCCACTGTAGGGCATCCCTCCATCATGGTCACTGGCATGGGAGCAAAAGTACTGTCCCAGATGGTTGGGATGTGTTAGAATTGCTGGGTGCAGCAGATAACAGGAGAGAGGTGAAAAAGCCAGAGGAGACAGCATGGAAGGAAAGAGTTCAGTAAAAGGACTGACTCTGCAACCAGGAACAGTGAGCCCTGATGAGCTGTGGGGGTCAGGCAGAGGCCAGGAGGTACAGCAAGGAGCGGGAGGAGGCAGGAAGGGAGCAGGGACAGCCTGTGTGGTTGTGTGTTGGGAGCTGTGGGCAGAGGAGCTCCCCTGTGAAATAGCCGTGGCCTGATCTGATGTTTATCATCTGGCACAAGGAACGCCTTCAAAAGATGGCTGGTTTGGGCTGCCAGTAGCAAAGATGCAGCACAGGCTTGTGCAAGACTAAGGAAGTTGGGTTTGCATCTTTCTTTGTGTTGCTGGCTGATGTCCTCCATTGCACATGGGCCTGGGCCAGCTCTGAGTCTGGTTGAGTGCAGGGAGGGTTTGTGGTGGGGATTGCAGGACATTTCATAGCTTGGAAAAGGGTGTGGATCAGGTTGGTTTCGAGCAGACAGGAGTGGTTTGATTACCTAAGAGAGCAAACCTGCTGTGGGACAGACACCTTGTCAATGAGAGTGTAAGGCTAGAAACCCCCTCAGAATATGAGATTACTTTTATTATTATTTCTTGAGGTGTTTTGAGGATACTTGGCAGTGGTCACTTTTAAAAGGATCTCCTCAGAACTGTTTTAGCTCATCGGCACATTGGTGATTTCTAAGGCTGAAGTGAGTATCAGGATTTTTTTTTCCTAAATAAAGATTGGCCTTTACAGCAAACATTTCACTGTGTGATTTAGGGCCTGTGTTTAAACTGTCAGCCGGCTTTAAATGCATTAGCATACAAAAAATAAATGGGCACTTCAGAGGAGACCTTCCAATGAATTAATAATCACCTCAGCTCTGTGGAGATTGCCTTAAAAGCCATTCCCCTTTGATCTGGCACAGATTAGCCTCTGAAAGGATTTAGCACAGAGAGGGTTGTTCGCTGACATGAAGGTGTTAAACAGAGATGGGGAGGCCAGTCACTTTAGCCTTCTCTGAATTATATATGAAGCTCTCCAGGATGGAGAGCACAGGCCTAAATTAAAATGTTGCTTCAAGAAAGGGAGCTGAGAAGCACCGAAGCATAAAAAGCATCGATGGAATCACTGGGGAACAACGAGGTTCCTAATTATTCAAGCTGCTAAATGTAACCGGTTTTTTTGATGGCTCACTCAGCCACTGGGATCTTCCTGCAGGTGCAAAACTGGCTGGAGGAGAAAATGCTGCCTTCTAATGAATTGCGTGCCTGGCATGTAATTACACTTGTGCAATCACAGGGAGAGCTGTGCCCGGCTGGAGGAGCATTCAGGGGTGGCAGTGGGCTGGCTAATTGTGAGCTGCATCCTGCTGCCTCCACATTCCAGCCTGACACCTTCACATTCCAGCCTGCTGCTGGGTTTCAAACCCTTCCAGATTTGGAGAAGCACTTGGTTGAAACTTGCAAGGCGTAAGGAGTGTCATGAGTTGCCTGAGCCCTGTGTTGTGTATTTGTTAGGTGTGTTATATATTTCTCATGTGCAGCCATGAAGTTGTATGTACCTCCACAAAGGGGTGTATACATTTTGTGTTCCCATCCCCAGACCTACTGCTTTATATCATCAGTATCTCCTGTTTTCAAAGTCCAAAATCTACCATAAACTATAAATAGAAATTTCCAGTTATCAAACCCAAGCTCAGCATAATTTCTTTCAACAACAGATGCCCATCTACCTTTCATGGCATCATTAAGGTTGGAAAGGTCATCAAGTCCAGCTGTCAACCCACCACCACACCACCGTGTTCACCATTAAACCATGTCTTCAAGTGCCACATCCACATGTTTTTTGAACACTTCCAGGGATGGTGACTCTGCCACTTCCCTGGCAGTCTTTTCCAATGCTTTACAACCCTTTCTTTGAAGAAATTTTCCCCAATACCCAATCTAAACATTCCCTTGTGCAACTTGAGGCCAATTCCTCTCATCCTTATTGCCCTTATCTTGCCCTGATAAACACCCTTATTTAGGAATAGGGCTCCAAAAATCAGTGTGTCTGGATGCAGCCATATGACCAGAGTTTGCAGAGAGTAAATTATTTACTGTATTAATCATTCTAATGGATTATTCAAAGCCTTCATTAATGCAACATCCCTTTTAGCAATGATGGTACACATGACTGCACACATCCTTTGGTGCTGGGGGTATTTCATGCAGAGCAAAAAGCCACATGCATTGGGATGCAATGGACAGGGCCTGTGATAACCGTGGGTTTGGTGCTGTAACAAGGAGCTCAGTAAAGCTTACTGTAGATATTTACAATGATCCTGTTGATAAAGGAGGTTGCAGATAGGTAGCACCCTATATTGAAGGAAAACTCAAAATTTGAGGCAGCACTAGATATGCCAGTTTTTTGGCTGAGTTGTGGGTGGTGACTTGCACTGGACACCACGTGAAGCAGGTGGTGATAAAAGATGCACCTGGAGGATAAACCTTAGAGTGTGCCCGGGGAAGGAAAGCAGTTCCTGATTAATGACAGTGGTTGATGTTTTATTAAAACAGGTGAGGAGATTGTCCATTTGGTGTGAGCCCTGGCCAATCACCAGTGGTCAATATTTATAGAGAACTGATGCTTTGAAGGTGGCAGCTGGGCTGGGATTTCTCCAGCTGGCTGTTACCCACTGACAGTCCCTCTCGTGCTGCTGCTGATTCAGTGGAATGCTCTCTGGTCACAGATGCAAGCAAGCACACTCCTCAGCTCTAGACATTACCTTTTCTACCTTTTGCCCCTTGAAATTACTACTTGGCTATGATTTGCTGTATTATATTACTTTGCTGTTGTATTTGTAATAGGCCAAGGCAGGAATCAGCAGTCCCTGCTGTGCAGTCAAGCACAGTGTGCAAATGGCCAATCAGGCCAAGCAGCAGTGAATAAATTACCACCCTTTTCCTGTCTGGGAAGAAGTCAGAAATGAAAAGTGTTTCAGGGAGAGACCAATATCTTGTTAAACTGTCATTGCACTTAATCCTGTCCTCAGCCAGCCTGCAAAGAATAGAGGAGACCTTCAGTTACTCAGCAAACTGGTTTCCAAGCACGGGAGCAAACCTGCCTTTTTACGTGATATGGCACATTCCCTTTTGCCCTGTCATCACTATTAAATTCAAATACAGATAAAAGGATTTAATTTCAGGAGCAGGAAAGTGAGTGTGCTTTAGCCCTCTTAATCTCTGTGCAGTTCAGATTTCCCAGGACTTACACTGAGTGCGTATATCAGATAAAGCCACACTAATTGTGTTCCTTCTTTTTGTGCTTCCCTCTCCCCATTTTCTTTCTGTTTATCTGGCACTGGATGTTTGGAAACTACAGAACTCTGTTTGGAAACAAGATCAAGTCGGTGGCCAAGAAAGCGTTCTCAGGGTTGGAGGCCCTGGAGCACCTGTGAGTAACCCACCATGCCTCAGATTTTGGGAAGGGGGGTCTGCCAAAAGTAGCTGCTTGAGAGATCTGCTAGCAATTTAATAGTGTCTTTGTAAACTGAGAAGCCAGTCCATTTGTGGGGGCCACCTGCTTCCTTCTCATTATAAGTCCGCCTCAACTTTGGCCTTTTTTTGTGCCAGGAACAAAGTTACAGAACATATGGCAAATCTGCATGCTCTTTAATTTTTTGATTTGTTCTTGGACAGATATCACCTTGACTTGCACATTGCTGCTTTGCAGGCTGTTAGCAGTGAAAACACGCTGGTTCACATGTAGCCCCTCTCTCCGCCTCCCGTGCCCCAACTTCCTCCTAAATCCAGGCTCTGGCAGGGACACATGTTGCAGATGATTGCTTATGGTGCAGGCACTGAACATCCCCATTCAGCACAACTGCCTTGGAGCCATTTGCAAGAAGCACATTTTGGCTGCCTCTGTGACTTTTTCCTGTGCTCCAAGGCTGATGACTCCAGCAGAGATTCATGAATAACCTCCTTTCTGGATTAAGACAAGTTAAAGTATATGTGGCTGTGCTCTCCCTGTTTTATTGGCTGTTTGAGTGTATGAAATGTTACGGCCATTGAGAGCACACTGAAGGGTTAGAGCTGCCTGACTGGGTGTACATTCCCAAATAAAGGTGCCCTTAATCATCTACTGAGATTTTCCTCTTCAAGTGCTTGTCTGCCCTACATGTCACTTAGTAAACTTCAGCCCTAAAGCTGACATTGTGCTTTTTCAGAGAGCAAGTGAATCGTTTAATTAGCAATAGTTGTGAGGGAAGCTTTTAACAATCCCTTCTCTTTGGAAACATTGTGGTATTTTTTTCAAACACAACAGAATCCTTTCCAAGTCCTCAGATGTTGGTCAGTGCAAGTATTTCCTTCCTTTATGTTTGCTCGAGGTCCAGCCTGGGGTATGACATTCCTGACTATCTTTGGTTGTCGAGGGGGCTGAGGAATTTCTGAGCTTTGGATGATGGAGGTAGCTGAGACAGAGAACATGTAGTGAGAGGATGGGGTAGGGAATGACTTAGTGATTTATTCCTGTAACTTGTGTTGGTTGATAGTTGTTCAGGAATACTTAATCGGTATTGAGGTGTTTTGAGGAACATTTCTGTGAGCTGCAAGTGCATATGGCCCTAAGGAGCTAACAAATTAACTGCTGTGGAGTCATTGCTTACAGGTGGAGGGGCTCCATCCCACCCATAGCACCCCTTTTGTTCATGTTGCCTGTGGTTGTGTCTGCAGGAACCTCGGGGACAACGCCATCCGCTCCATCCAAGCCGATGCCTTTGCCAAGATGAAGAGCCTGCGGCAGCTGTGAGTGATTGCCCTGCACACACCACTCAGGATACAGGGATCCTCCTTGCCCTGGGTGTGAGCAGTAGCATGGGTGTTATCTGCACTTCCACTCATTTATTTCTTCCTCTGAGGAGGGGTATTTTTACACATGAGTAGCTGTCAGAGGAACATCTTGCATTTAATAGTGAGGGAAATTAGATCATCGGAACAGGTTCTTCCAGCAGGTTTGCATCTGTGCAATTATTCATCCCTGCTCAGGAAGTCCAGCCCTGGTCTTGTTAGCTGGCTATCCTTCTCATGCCACCACGGATTTAATTCCCAGTGGCCCATCTGCTCCCTTGCTGTGCCTGTGTTTAGGGTTCACACACAGGACTGATATTTCAGTGATAAGTACCATTTGAACTGGGTCCACTTGTCATCCAGCCTTCTGGTGTAAAAATACGGATGTGTTATCAGAGCTGCTGCTTGTGCTCCAGGCTGGGACTCTGCACTGTTATCAGACACTGTTTCCAGTCTTGCCTGGTTTCCTTTTCTCCTCTTCTCCATAAATATTTAATCCACTGTCAGTGCATTACTACACTCCGGAGTAGTGCAGTGTCTGCGAAACACAAAATCACTTATTTGGTATTTGGTCAGGTACAGGTTCTTCCTGACATTGGCCATGGGAATCAGATGGTCACTGCTAGCAATGACATTTAATACCAGTGACTGAGAATGAGCAAGATAAACGTTGCATGTCTGTTGTGTGTTTAACCACCTTATCTTTTGCACTGGCTCTTGGAACAGAATTGAGGTGAAAGATTGATCTTATTAGGGAAGAATTAGTGAGATCCTGGATATTGTGAAAGAATGCTTATACCATGGAGAAGTTCAGATAGAGGACATACACATGCAGAATGCATTTTGCTGAAGGATTTCTGTGACCTGTCCCAACTAGCTGGCAGGGTTTATCCCATCGTATGTGTGTTAGGGGCTACACATCTTTCTAGAACAGCAAAGTTGCACAGGTTTGGAAAATACAATCCTTGTATACCCTAAGTCCTTCCCTCTCCAGTCCATTTCTTTATTTTCCCCTTTCCCAGCTAGTTTCAAACTTCTGGATTTCTTGAGGTTATTGGGTAGAAAAATCAGAGGAGATTCACATATTACAGTGCAGTGCTGGAGTTGGGTTTCTGCTGTGCTCTTGATATCCTGGTCCTAAGTTACTGTTAGGGTCATAGAATCATAGAATCCTACAGTGGTTTGGATTGGAAGGGACATTAAAGATCATCTTATTCCAACCCCCTGCCATGGAGGGGGTTGGAACTCGGGATTTCTCAGGATCTCAGGATGCTGAGAAACATTTTTGTGTTTTGCTTTCCAAACTAGTCACTGTTTCTGTTGGGTTTACACTGATAGCTTTGGTAATTTCTCTTCCACTTCTTCTGTTAATCAGTAAACACAACTCCAGCTACACCTCTTATCCCTGGTGATGCTGGTGTGTGAGTATGTACCTTATGGAAGGCAGTGCCAGTCTACTTACTGCCCTGGGGTTGGCCACGGAGGGAACTCGAGGCCTTACAGTGGGAACTGGGCATCCTCTCACTCAGCAATTAAGTCTTGAATTTGGTCCCACCAAAGATGCTCAAACCACTGAGGCAGAGGAGGAATATATGTGGAAATGAGAGATGAGTGAGCAAGACAGAGTGTACTGTTGCCTTGTGCCTCTGTTGCATTTCTCTAGTGTAGATGATCCATCTCAGCTTGTCTCCCTCAAGCCAGGGATGACGCTGCTTGTCTGTTCCTGGGAATTGCTCTGGAAGCTGGTTAATAAATACAAGGTGCTAGAGAGTGTCACTGTGGTGCAGGAGGGGGTTGCTCTATGTGGAGATGAAATGCTCTTTAAATGTGTCATGTATTTAACATCTTTAGTGCCTCAAGGACATCCCTGCAGTCCTTTTTTAACTTCCACCCATGCTGGGGGGGGCGGGAGGAATGTGTCTAACATGAAAGGGCTGTGAGTCTTCCAGGCTTCTCTCTGTGTAGGACTCACAGCAGGCTCGTGTTGGTTTTGTTTCCCTGCAGCCACATTAACAGCGACAGCTTCCTCTGTGACTGCCAGCTGAAGTGGTTGCCCCAGTGGTTAGTGGAGAAGGGGCTGCAGTCCTTTGTGGTGGCCACCTGTGCCCATCCCGAGTCACTGAAAAGCAAGAGCATTTTTGCCATCCTGCCAGAAAGTTTTGTGTGTGGTAAGTCTCGCCTGCGTGTTTTGAGGTTGTATGATGGGTAGGACTCACTTGGGAAACATTTTCTTTTGACTACCAGCGTGTTATTACGAGAGGGTTTCTGTTTTGTTTTGTTACTCAGTGGGATCAAAGGAAGGCCAAGCCTGCATTTTAAAAATTTGTCATTGGCTACAATTTATTTCCCACCAAAACCACACAGCACATTGCTTGCATCGAGTCTATTCCTTACAGGACTGAGTATTAAATCAAAAGGGACTAATGCCTGTTCCACTTCCAGATGGGGCTGCACAGAGACTTCCTCAGTCCTCTCACTTTGATACTATTAAGGCTGAAGCTGTAATTTTTTCGCCTTTGCAGTGTTCTGAGCTGCTTCTGTGGCTTTGTGTTCTTCATGTATCTTTTCTCCCTCTTGGAAATAACAAAAGAGTTAAAACCAAAAAACAGAGGAGAATCTTTCATCACAGCTGAATTTTTTTGGCCAGTAAGACCCACCCAAATACTTGCAGTTGACTCTGCACCTGAGCTGTGGTTGCAAAGCAGCTTTACTTAATACCCAGCACATGCAAACATTTATTACCTCTCTTGTAAAGAGAAAGAAATTTAAATAAGGCCAAATCGATGTTACTCATGCATCCAGCTTTTGGGGAAAAGAAAGGCCTGGTTTGGGAGCCAAACTCTGTGCTTTGGAACCAAGCAGTGTGTGGATCCTGGGTGGAGCTGCAAATGGGTGTTTGAAGGAAAAATGAGCTTTTGCAAACTATTTAACTAAGCTGAATGCATGACTTGCATTGAACACTGAGCAGAAACTTTGTTCCAGCTGTGGTCCCACATCCCTCCTGATCCCCCAGTGGCAGGACTCTGCCTAGGTGGCCTCTGTCTGAGCAGGCTGGGAGGCTTGCTGTGCTCATCTGGAAGAAGAGATCCTAAAGGCTCCATCCCCACAGCAACATCACAAAGCAAAGACAGCTTTGCTTCCTGGTGCCTGCCAAGTCCTCCAGGCACTAGTAGTCCTGGTTCCAGAGGCCTGGCTGTTTAATTAAACCTTAGTCAAATATTAAATTACACCATTTGTAGAAATCTAATAAATGAATCTGCTTGGACCCTTGCTAAAACCAACAGTCTTCAGGGCACAGAGAGAGTGTGTGAAGCTTTCCACCCCAGACGGGTGACAGAGGCAAATACAGCTGCTTCTGCTTTGACAGCACAGGCTGTGTAGAGTCATAGAATCCTTTAGGTTGGAAAAGACCTTCAAGACCATTGAATCCAACCATTAACCTACTAGTGCCAAGCCCACCACTAAACCATGTCCCTAAATACCACATCTATACTTCTTTTAAATATCTCTGGGGGTGGTGACTCCACCACTTCCCTGGGCAGCCTGTTCTGGTGGTTGACAACCCTTTCAGTGAAGAAATTTTTCCTGTTAGCCAATACAAACCTCCCCTGCCACAACTTTAGGTCGTTTCCTCTTGTCCTGTCACTTGACCAATTCTCACCTCACTACAACCTTTTGTGGACATTTTTCCCTAGAAGGGGGTATTTGCAGCCCTCTTAATTGTCCTGCTGCTCTCCTCTCCTGTTTCATGCTAATGCAGATCTAGAGGTGAATTTCTAAGTTCAGTTGTGCTCTTCATGCATGGGTGTACAAGGAAGGATATTTTCTTCAGACCACAGTATTTTTACAAGGTTCAGCTATATTGCTGAAGGAACTGGACATCTTGTAGGTGTCTGACAGGCCACTGATAACAGAAGGAACCAGAGGAACAAGAGTCCCACCTACACCAGTGGAGTGGTGCATGGCACACATGCACTACGGTGACAAGAGCAGGTCCCTTTCCTGCTGTACAACAGTGGGTGTAAAAGCAGATGGGCAGTAATCACTTCTCATTGCATCTCTTGGCTTACTGCAGTCCTCCCTCATAGTCCAGCACTAACTATGCCTGCTCTTCTCCCTCAGATGATTTCCCCAAGCCGCAGATCATCATCCAGCCCGAGACAACAGTGGCTGTCCTTGGGAAGGACATCCGTTTCACCTGCCTGGCCGCCAGCAGCAGCAGCTCCCCCATGATGTTTGCCTGGAAGAAGGACAACGAGATGCTGCACAACGCCGAGATCGAGAACTTCGCGCATGTGCGGGCCAAGGACGGGGAGGTGATGGAGTGCACCACCATCCTGCACCTCCGGCACGTCACCTTCGCGCACGAGGGGCGCTACCAGTGCATCATCACCAACCACTTCGGCTCCACCTACTCCAACAAGGCCCGGCTCACTGTGAATGGTGAGTGGGAAGCTGCTTTCTCATGCCTTGCCTCAGCCTGAGCTGGTACGTGGTGCAATTCCTTAGGGCCCACTTCTGGCAGGGAGTTATTCCTGAGGGTCCGTTCCTGATGGTGAGGAGCTCTTAACCTCTTCACAGCAGCTTCTTCTATCTCAGTGGAGGGTGAGAAATGCCCTGTGAGGAGCACATGCCAGATTTGGGATGGCTGCCACCCAGCCAAGCACTTGAGCACATTCTTAAGAGCTTCAGCTGCCTCTCTTTGGCTGTTCAGGTGTAGAGTCTTTGCCTGGTGAAATGGCCCAATGAAAATGAAAATACAAAAGGATACAAAGAAGAGGGATGTAGTGGTTGGAAGTTCCCTGTGGGAAAGATAACACTGGTTTTTTTCCTGGGGTAATCACAGAAGAAAATTTTGATCCCAGCTCTAATGATCTGAATGGGGGGGTCATGGACTCTGCAGACAGGCGTGTTCTGTAGAAATACAGGGTTAGTCGCCAGCAGTTCAGAGAGACCCTGCAGGAGCAGCTGGCCATCCCCTTGCTGGGAAGGAGAACAGAACTGTGCAGAAAGATGCTATTTTCCCCATGGGATTGCTGATCCCTTTCCTTGCTCTCCTTCCTATCAGTGCTGCCCTCGTTCATCAAAACTCCCCACGACATCACGAGCCGGACGGGGACGACGGCGCGGCTGGAGTGCGCGGCAGAGGGACACCCCACGCCGCAGATCGCCTGGCAGAAGGACGGGGGCACCGACTTCCCCGCGGCCCGCGAGCGCCGCATGCACGTCATGCCCGACGACGACGTCTTCTTCATCACGGACGTGAAGATCGAGGACATGGGCGTGTACAGCTGCACGGCACAGAACTCGGCGGGCTCCGTGCTCGCCAATGCCACCCTCACCGTGCTGGGTAAGGCAGTGCCCCTGGAGTCAGAGTGGGAACTGGGAGGGATGGCTGTGTGAGCTCTCTGCCAGTTTCATTCTCTTACGCTGTAGTTAACTAATGAAAAATACCCCATTAATTAAGACAAGGAGCTGTAAGTTGCATTTCCTCTTGTGCTGAGGGAGCCCCTCCAATCAGCCTGTTTGCTACTTGCCATTTCCCAAATACTTCAAAAGGAAATTGTGTTCCATCTGTCTTGTCCCTATGAAATAATTCACATGTCAGCTGTTGGCCCTTGCCCTCAGGGGTTTCTTTTTGGGAAGACTAACACCAACTGGTTATGGGAAGCGAGGCTTGGTTGTGGTTGTTAGGTCTGTCATGGTTTGCAGTTGCCATGCTCCTGGGCACGTGCCTGCCTCGTGTATTGCTGTCTGTGGGAACATCAGGAATGTTCAGTGCTGTCAATCTGTTGTTGCACTGCCCCAAGAACTAATTTCTGTGTCTGTTCTCCTGCAGAGACACCATCTTTGGTTCATCCCTTGGAAGATCACGTAGTGTCCGTGGGCGAGACGGTGGCTCTCCAGTGCAAAGCCACCGGGAGCCCCCCACCCCGCATTACCTGGCTGAAAGGTGACCAGCCCCTGGTTGTCACAGAAAGGCACCACTTCACCTCCGGCAACCAGCTGCTGATCGTTAGGAACGTGGTCTTGGAGGATGCTGGGAAATACACGTGTGAGATGTCCAACACCCTGGGGACGGAGCGCGCGCACAGCCACGTGAGCATCCTGCAATCCCTGGGCTGCAGGAAGGACCGTACCACGGTGGGCATCATCACCATCGCCGTGGTGTGCAGCATCGTGCTCACCTCCCTGGTCTGGGTCTGCATCATCTACCAAACCAGGAAGAAGAGTGAAGAATACAGTGTCACCAACACAGGTAACTCCAGTCTCTTGCTGAGGCTTCCTCTGACCTTTTGTGCTGTCAGATGCCCCACTGAGACCAAATCGGCCCCTCGGGGAGCCACACACTCACACTGGGGCAGCAGTTGTCTTGTGTCCATGATTCTCTTGGCTCACAGAGCCAGAATCACCCTTGACTTCCTGCTGAATCATGTTCAGAGCTGCATTTCTCCCCTTGGCTTCCTGTTTAGGAAGGTCTTTTCCACTTGGCGGTAGTTCCAGTCATTGCTTTGCTACTTTGGTTTTCCATGACTGTAAATGATAACTCCTGAGACAGTCTGGATTATATCCATGATGCTGAGAACCTGTCTTACTTCTTGGGAATATGTATTTTCAAAGACTGTGAATTCAACATGTGAAAGATTAAGACTTTGAAGCTGGAATCCTTTTTTCCATGTTTGCTGTTAAGAGGCTCTTTTTCCATGCTTGCTGATGCAGGGTATCTGTTACTTTTTAGGGGAAGAAGTAGCGTTTATTGTTTCCTTCTGATATTCAGAAGGGGTACTTTGGTGCTGAAATAATGTTGCAGTGGCAGTAAAGTCTCCTGCCCTCAGTGTTATGCAGCCTCTGAACAGAAGAGAAGTATGGAAGAACCAGCCTAAGACTTTCCCACCCTGCTGGGATTTGCAGCCTTGCTATAATTATGTTTAGCTTTAGAGGGACTAGGACAGGGTTTTAAACACATGGGTTAAGTAGGAAGTCTTGGATACCCTAACAGCGGTGTGATGTATCAATGGGATTCTTTCTTAATTACTCTTTTTCAGTCCTAAAAATTTAGGGCTTCATGCCTGGTGTAATTGAGTTTCACTTGGTTTTGTGTGACAAGAGAAACTGAAACTGCCTCATAGAAACTGGAGAAAGCCAAGGACAGCCAAGGGGCTTAAGACTTATTTGCCTGCTTAAGTGAATCAAAGACCCTGTTCTCCGGAATTCTCTTACTCGTGACTTGGGGAGACACAAGATTTGAGTCAAAGGAGGGACTTTGGATTTCAGGTGGAAGGGGAAGGATTTACTTGTCCTGAAGAAACAGTTCCACTGCACCTACCATGCTGAATTTAAACACTCAAAATGCCTTTATCAGCACTATCTCTGACAGCTTTGAGCTTTGAAAAAACCAGGAGTGAGGNTGAATTTAAAACACTCAAAATGCCTTTATCAGCACTATCTCTGACAGCTTTGAGCTTTGAAAAACCAGGAGTGAGGCTTCTGAAGGGAGAAGACTATTTAGGCAGCTCAGTTTCCATGGCATCTACAGAAAACACCAGTTCTAGACCTGGCCCCAAATTTCTCTTGAAAATGTGATTTCATATGCCTTTGAAAACCTTGCTGAGAACTGACATTTCTCTGCCCCCCCCCCCTCCAACTGCTCTAGATGAGACTATTGTGCCTCCTGACGTGCCAAGCTACTTGTCCTCCCAGGGGACTCTGTCGGACCGGCAGGACGTGGCCATCAGAGTGGACACCCAGCAGCCCAACGGGCACATCGACAGCAACGGTGAGAAAGGGGCTCAAGTTGTTTCTTCTGCAGTGCTGGATCTGAACTTGAAATGGGGAGGTAGAAATCACAGCCCAGAATACCTCTCTGGGTTATCTGAGAGATCTTCATAATGCAGTTCTCTAGCTCCTGCATTTATGCAGAGCAGGGATGTCTTTGACTTCACAGAGCAATCCTCTCCCAGAAGTAAGTGTTCCTACAAGCAGACAGCCTCAGAAACTGCTCAGTCAGGCCCCTAAGGACTATTTTTTTGCTAATTTTGGATTTGTTTTTTGGCACCAGATTTACCCATGGTTAAGCTCTACTAGAAAATACATTAGCATTGCCTGTCCCTGCCTTCGGGCTTAGAAATTAAATGTTGGGGTTTTACAGTATTTAAACACAGCACATTAAGGAGAAGTTAGGCATTCTGAACTGAGATTCCCCTGAGATTGTACAGCATTTGTTCTGTTAAACATTGTCTGAAAATTATGTTATCTCCATTGGTATTTTTTCTCCCTTTTACAGTAGAAATAAGACTAACAAGTCATTAAACTGGGGGCAGATGGCTGTAATCTTTAACCAGCTGGTTTGTTTGTTACAGGTATGTGTCAGACTGATGCTGGAAGGTGTCCAGATGTTGAAGCTCCTGCTGTAGGTTGTAGACAGCCCAAGCTGTGTATCAGCTATAATAAAGACACGTGGAAGACTGAAGACATGGCTGATGGAATGCTTGTTCCAGATAAGACAGGTACAAAACCCATTAATCTGGGAAGGCATTTCGTGTTTGTACAGATCAGAAAGCCCTCCAAGTCAGACAGAATTAACACAAGAAATTGTTACCTTCAGAGAAAAAAAAAAGCCCAGAATGAATCTCAGCTGCGAGCACAGTAAATTTACTTTCTCCTGCTTGCTTTGATCCTCTCTCAAGCTTAGTTAGTTGGAATTTGAAGAACCATCAGAAAGAGGAAGACCAAAGCTCACAATCACCATTCCTTGCAGCTGTCTGATGGGAATTTTGATTTGAGATATTCCTAAAATGTGAGAGTGCTTTCAAACTGAAGGTGTTAAATTTTTTTATGCTCTTTTAAAGGCGCTGTCGACTTCAAAGCTCAGCTTTTAAATTATTTATTTATTTTCAAAATTTAAAGGCTCTTTTGGGCACTACACCTGCCTCTGCTCGTTGCCAGTTTTTTGGGTGTTACAGTCATACTTTTCTATTTTTAGGATGTGTTTTCTGTTCTCATGCTGTATTGTAACAGCCACAGAAAAAAGAGCCAGTGAAACAAATTTTCACTCTGGGAGAAGCTGTAAAGTTTAGTAATGGAAAGTTGTTGAGTGCACTAAGGAAATCAACTTTCAACATTTAGCAACTTCTTCCTGCTTGCTGCTGTGATTTTGGCTAATCTGTTGTTCCCACTGACAGTAATAAGTTACCTTGGGGTAACAGTGTGAGTCAGTGGTGATCCCTGTAAAGCAGCAGCACAAAAATGAGAAAGGTAACTTGGTATTTTAACGAAAGTACAGGAAAGTTCCACTTTGCATTTCTACCCTGACTAGTTAGTCTGAAAAAGGAAATAAATGCACAGGGGTTTTTTTGAAAAAGAAAGTTACAAATTCTTTGAAGTAAAAACCCCATCATTATTGGGAATTTTTAGTGATGGTGGCTACAGAATACTGAGAAACAGGAGTGTAGCAGCCCTGTGTAAAATCAAGAAGTGTCCGTGTTATTTAGTGAGATTCCCACACTAAACTAAACAGGGCTGCCATTTCCATCCCCAGGTTGTGTCCTCCGGTGCTGAACACTTTGCTGACCACTTCCAGCTGCTCATCTTTGTTTGTTGCTGTTTTCCTTCCTCCCCAAAGGCTACGGGCTGCCCGTGGTGTGCACGGACTGCAGCAGCAGCACAGACAGCATGAACGTCCACATTTACCCCAAGGACCCCGAGTACTACTCCGAGAGCCTTAAGACTGTGGATAACCCCCACCCCAGTGCCCTGAGCAGCAAGGAACGGAATAGGAAGAGGGGTGCAGGCACCAGCCTTCTTCATCCTCAGCCCTGCAACGGGATTGCCAGTGGCAAGAGGGTGGAAACAGATGGGACCCTCTACCCCAGCAACCACGACAGGATACGGGCTGTGAGCGCGGCCAGCCCGCTGCTCGTGGACACACATGGTATGGGCAGCCTCGGTATCACCTTCTCTCCTCACAAGCACTGTCAGGGTCGTAGCAGGGCCCTGGGTGCTCCCATCAGCCTTTGTAACAGGGTCAGGGGGGTGAATGATGGCAGAGGGGCTGGTTCTGTCATAGAATTATAGAGTCATTAAGGCTGGCAAAGATGAGGAGTGCTTGGCAGGCTGAGCATCAGCTAACCCCGCTATCCTTTGGGTTTTGTGCAGGCTCTTCACAAGCAGCAGCAAAGCCTTCAGAGCTTAACAACCTTAATTTGGTGAGAGCTTCACCAGCAGGAGGGTCACTAAAGCAGCTGAATGTGCTTCCTGAGATGCCCCCAGCACTACTGGATTTGCAGAGCGAAGCAGAGGTGGAGCAGGTCCTGCTGCCCAGCGGAGCCCAGCCCTGTGACTCCACTCCTGAGCTGAAGCCACCCAGCAGGTCTCCGGACTGAGGGCACAGACTGACAGTGCAAATTAACAAACACACTATTGGGTTTTTTTAAAAGGCTATTTTAATCTTTAGTGCATGGAAAACTGAGTGAAATTTTACAATTTTGGCAATATTGTTTTCAGTATCAGGTTGCTGTTAAACTTTGTGAGAGAAATAATTCTGGTGCCTTAAATGCATAAACAGAACTTTAAAAAGCCAGACTGTCCCAAAGGGATTGTCCTCTTTTCAATGGAAGATCCTTTACATCAAGTACACCTGAGTCTGGGCAATCCCAGGTACAGGTTGGGTGGAAAAGTGACTGAGAACAGAACAGTCCTGTGGAGAGGGACTTGGTGGATGAGAGGCTGGANATAGGCTACTTACTTCTACCTCGAATCTCGAACTGGTGACCTGTCAAAGGCAACCAACTGAGGTATGAGAAACAAGCTTGTATGGGGAACAAACTCCTGTTCGAGCGTCATCTGATTGTACATAGTTTAAAACTTCCCTGAGAAGTATGAAGTGTTCAAAAGTCAACTTGCATATGAAGCACATAAATGCAAGGGATTATTGTGTAAAGAGAAAAGTATTTNCCAGCCATGTGCATGTGCATGATTCTAAGTATCAATTGGGTTACTTAGCACAAATTTCCTTCCCCTTTGAAATTTATTGCACTTAACACGTTTAAACAGAGATCTTCAGCTGTTTCAAATGAAGTTTATAAGGAAAAAAGCAGTGAGAAATTACAGAGCAACCTGATATTTTCCTGTTGGTGGAAGAACTTAAATTCCTTTATTTTTCAAAACTGCATAAAAATTAGCATTTGAACTGTGACTGTGTGAGATGTTACAAGTGGACCACACAAGAGGCACTAAATAACTCAGCAACAGTGTGGAGCCCCAAAACAACCAGAGGAAAAAGCTGTCATGACAAGGAAGCAGTCGTTACCAAAATAAATAACTTGTGCAGTAAACCGGGGTGGTCTCACACAGTGCACCTTTCAAAAACATCAGCACAGAAGGTGTTACCTGCCATATGTGCTGATCACCACAGCACTCACTCCCAAAGGATCCAGCTTCACCTGCCTGAGGTGCCTGTAATGATCCAGCCTTGTCCTGCTTAGAAGGAATAACTCGTGCCAGTATAATGCATTTTCACACCCAAAAAATACATCTGTTCTGGAGGGGGTTGGAAACCATAGAGCTGTTTTGACAACAAAACTGAATCGCACTCCTAAGGGGACAGCTGTACCATTAATTCATCTGATACTTTTTTTTTTTCCCCCTGCAACACAATATTACACTTTGTAGTTGAACACCATTGGCCCCATCTGCAGCCCGACTCTGTATATGAAAATATCACCTTCAAGTGAGTTATGCTGCCTCGTGTAGTAATTCTGGGCTAGTCAGAAATACACTCATTTACAAGGAGAACCAGGTATTTATGGTTGAATAGACTGTTAAATGGATATGTCCCACATATTTCTATGCGATCTTTTAAGTTTGTCCATTAATGGGGGGGTGGGGGTGTACAGAAATACCCACCTCAGTCAAACAGATCTTTGTCACTTCTTACTTCACTCTGATGCTTTTTATTTATAGAAGGGCTGCTTTCTGTTGGTGTCGGTACCTGTGGATGGAGGACTCCCAGTTCTTTGTGATTTGAGGTCTGCTAACATGAGGTTGCTAACTCTGGTGATGACTACTTTAGGAGAGAAGGTTTGTTAGGGGGGTTTGTTACTTTTTTTCCTTAGGAGCAACTCAAATGCCAGTTCCCCTGAGGCCGAGTCTGGTGGGAAATCCACCTTTGCTAGGACTGGGGCTCAAAACAAGCATCAGAGATAAGGGCAGAAACACCTAATTTTCAGTTTAGATCTATCACTTCAGACCTGCCTGAGTGCTGCCACACCTGTGGGGTTCCAGGGAGTGGATACAAAGGTGCTCCTTTGGTTTTATTAGAAGCTGGTCCTGCCCAGCCTTACCTTAGGGAGGGACCTCACCTCTGTGCCCAGCAGCTGCTGAGGGTGTCAGTGCAGAGCAGCAGCTGCCCCTGGAGGAATCAAGGCATAATTCAGCCAGTACCTGTCTGTACCAGTTCCTGACTATTGACACGTTTGCACTTTGAGACAGGTGGCGAGTTATGTTGAGTGCCAAGTTTATTCAAAGCAAAGGAAATGGATGTCAGAAAATTATAAACCAAGCGTAGTTTCCCCTCTGCTGAAGGGAAAAGTGCTCCAGAACTAACTCATGGAGCCAGGGACATGGGGAAGATGGGAATGATTCAATGGACACATTTTGCTGGCAGAAATGTCATCACCGTTGTGGACACAAAGCATAGTTGCCACATTAACATTTGAAAATAATGTTTCTGAATAAAAGTTAACTGCCTAATGTTATGACTTCCACTAAATATGTGAATTTGCTGCTTCTAAGAGGCAATGTGAAAGAGGAAGTATTACTTTTGTGTACAAAGTTATTTATTTATTAGAAAATTTGGTACAATGTTGTACATTGGAAAACATGTAAGATATTGAAGTGTCTAACAAATGGCATTGAAGTGTCTTTAATAAAGGTTCATTTATAATATTACAGCTGTTTTGTTGAGAGTGAGCTTTTGGGAATTTCAGTTGAAAATTAAATAAAATTCTAATCCATTACTATACTCTTCTCTGTCTTTCTCTGGTGAAAATGCTCTCAAGATTGGACCATGAGATATTGTGGAACAGCACGAGGCTCTGGCAGCCTGGTGTGTGGATAGGGTGGAATTTGGGGGCTGGATTGAGAGATACAATAAAGAACTCGTAAGAAATAGATTTTCAATATATCGGCTTGCTTTAGTATCTGACAAATCCCCCTTATCTTGGCACTGAGAACAAAACAGATGGGGGGTGTGAGCTTGTGTGTTAGTAAAAACAGGGCCAGGACAAAACCAGAGCCAGCTGCAGTTGTGAACACCTCTGGTGTTCCCAAACTCCAACCCCACCCTGGATGGAAATTCCAGAGGCAGCTTTGGAGATAAGCCTGAATTCCTACTTTAACTAAAAATCTCAATTCAGTTTCTGTATATTTAAAAAAAAATAATAAAAGTATTTCCTCCTCCAAATTACAACTTTGGGTATAAAGCACGTTGTCTGAGACTACTCAAAGTCCCCTAACACATGTAGGAGTTAAATTTTTTTAAAGCAGAAAAGAAAGCCTTTAGGAGGCTGGTGCCTGGTCTGAGATTCAAGTCTTATCCCACTTTATTCCCGTAACGGGCTAAGACTAATTTTTAAAATTCTGCTGAACTTGAAAAACATGGCTAGAACTCCAAGGCAAAGGGAAAACCCCCACATTTTTAGATCTATTTCCCACCCCCCACCCCCAATAGTACCAAAACTAAAAATGTCCTTTTCATCAGAATTAGACAAATTGGCACATGCAGAACAGCCCTGGCCACCTACTGGAACTTTCACTTGCCTGGTGCCATTCCTGGATACCTCTGGCCTTCCCACTGCATTCTGGGATGTGGAGCTTGTCCATCAGCACAGGAGAACAGGAAGCACTTGGGGTGCATCTCCTCCCACCCTTAGGCTGGCTAAAACAATTCCGTTAGTTGGTTGGGTTATGCTGAGTTTGGATTTTTGATTTTTTTTTTAATTAAAAAATAATTCAAAATGGTGATGACAAAAACTCATTATGCAATATTAAATAAAAACACCAAAAAAATGCACCATTTGGATCCAGCAGCTTACTAAAGATGATTATTTACAGCTCAAGTAATTAAATGCATCAACTGCAGTGCTACCCACCCTCTAAAGAGCTTTGATAGCAAATATAAGTTAGATTTTGAGACAGAGTAATAAATCTCCTCCCTCCCCCAGCCCCTAAAATTGGCTCAGTTATATATATAGAATGCCATAAAAGACACAACCTCCAAGTGGCAGGAACAGCCACACTGAGCCTTGGTAACGGGCAGCGTTAACAACCAGCCCAACACAGGACTTGGCTGAGGTTCCCTGTTTTAATTGAAGATTATTTTTAAGAATTATGTCCTTTGTTCTGTATGTTTTACTTGTCTGCCAATTATTTTCTAAGTTTTGGCCTCTAAAAATGCCGTATTACTCTGTCATGGGATGACAGTGTGATAAAACACCCAGCCTCAGTCATCCTGGGCTGTTTGTGCTTGGGTCACGGGTGCTCCCCAGCCGTGCACTAACCTGGTTTGGTGTTTGTTCTCCCGCGTCCCATAATCGTCCTCAGGAGTGGAACAGCCTCAAAGTTCAATTATATCACACCAGGGGAACGTTGTTGTCCCTGGTCCATCCGTGTTGGGATGGCAAGGAGGGAGCGTACCAGGAGCAGCCGGAGTGGGCGCATGGTGCCACCAGGCTCACCCACCCGGGCCAGCTCCCACCTCCTCACCCGCTCCGTGAGGGGCTTCCCAGCACCGTGGCCAAGCCCAGGGCAAGGTGTGAGACGACAACGCCTGTCCTGGCCTCATCACCCACCGCGCCGGTGCCTTTTGGTGCTGCTGCAGCCCACCCAGACAACCCCACACTAACACCCCCCACAGCCAAACACCCCCAGGCACCACTCAGCCAAGCTGCTGTGCACTTGTCGCTCCCAGCCTGGATGCTGGTGATCATTTTGAGTCATTCCAGTGAGGCCTTTTCACCGTGCTCATCCCTGCACCATTTTTGGCTCCTACAGCTTCTGTTTTCCTACATGAGAACCGCAGCAGAGTTTTGCTCTGCCTGCCTGCAGCCCCCTAAGAGCCCTCAGGATCCATCCACACATCGGCAGCAGAACTTCCCATGTTCTCCCTGCCTTGCCTTCCCAGGCTCCCTTCTGGGCTTCAGCACTTCCACCCTCCTACTCCTTCAGCTGCTGAGGGATGAAGACCAAAAGAAGGCAGAGCTCCATGTCTTTGCACAAGCACAGCTGTAAAATAATACAAGCTTGTGCTTTTACTGGAGAAATGTGAGTCTGATTAATAAAGCTGCACTGGCTCCCACACAGGAATGCTTGCTGAGCACCTGTAGGTATAAACAGGAATATAAACTTCCACAAATACAGCTCAAATCAGAAACAAATGGATTATTGTCTTTTACAAAGAGCTCTCCCAACCCGGAATACTTTCAGTGTTGTTGGAGGGCAGCAAGGCTGTAACTCTATCAGCCCCTTCCCCTCCCCATGTTATGAGGCAGGTGCCACTGAATGATGAAAACTTGCTTTATTTCAGCCTCCCAGCTCAGCCCCCGAGCTGGAGGTTTCCAAAACACTCTCCCTGCAGGAGTTCTAATAACGCCTTTCGCAGCCCCCCATAATTAGCTGTTTACCCCCCCCAAACACCACTTTTTTTGGCACAACTCTCGCAATGACCTCACTCACTTTCCATGCAGGAAAATTTCATGTTTGGGAAATTGGATTATTGGAGGATTTACTTTTCTCTAACAGCGAGAGTGGCTCCCAGCCTGTGGGACAGCTGCTGCGGTGGGAGGATGGCTCTGCTCATGGCCTGACTCCTCCTCTGGCTCCTCCAGCTCCTCGGTGGCCACCGGCAGGAGTGGCAGGGCTGGCTCAGAGCAGCAGCTGGCGAGTCTTCTCGTATGTCCCCAGGAAGATGAAGCCCCCCAGGCTGATGGCTGCCATCCGTGGGACAACCCCTGCAAACAAGCTGAAGGCAAAGGAAAGGCGGTTTCAGAGGGGGAGCGGATGGTGCTTGGCTGGCTGCAGGGGCTTTGGAAAACAAAGCCAAGAATAACTCCCTCTTGCTGATTCCTTAAATCCCACCCCACTGCTCGCTGAAGGAAATCTGTCTGGGCTTCCCTAACACAAGACTCCCAAGCTTTGTGATTTTTTAAGCTTTCTCCACACTCCTCAGGTGCAGAAGCAAAAGACAAGAGGTCTTTATGGTGGGAGCTCCCCCAGGAAGGGCTGCAGACAGATGGGAAGTATCCCATCCTCTGCTGCCCCATCCAGCCTGGACAGAGGGACCCTCTTGCTCTGCCAGGGGCTCCCCCACTGCAGAGACAGCCCTGGCTCTCTCCCAGTAACACACAAGGGCCAGCTGGGATGGAGCAGGAATATTCGGTTTGTGGTGCCCTCAGCCACCACAATTTTCAGGTGCCTGATCCTAATAGTTCTCAGAAATTAACAGAAAACTCATGCAAAGCCAATTGCTTGACACATCTAAGCTCATAGTTGGTTTAACAACTTCAGGACAGGCCAGTGTATCCCCCCAGAAGCTTTCTTCATGGCAAGCAAGGATTAAACATTAGGCTCAGATCTGTTCGGTATCTCCACGCCCCTCAGTCTGGACACTGCAGGGTCTCTGCCAGGAGCATGTCCACAGCAGGCCAAGGTGTGATTCCTGGTGAGACCTGACTGGTCAGGAGCTCCCTGCCTGTGCCTGGCTGCTCATGCTGCACAGGGAAACCTCCGGCTGCAG
Source organism: Scytalopus superciliaris (assembly GCA_013400415.1). Lineage (NCBI taxonomy): Eukaryota > Metazoa > Chordata > Aves > Passeriformes > Rhinocryptidae > Scytalopus > Scytalopus superciliaris. Next base: position 987,570 of record VXBX01004936.1, read on the forward strand.
TAACTCTGGCTGTAATGAGCTTTTGCTAAGGAGCCTGGAGCACACAGGCAGATGGAAACATTTTATGGCTTTACTAGACAGCAATTGGGTCTATTACCATAATGACAGCTTTAAAACAGAGTAATTTGTACAAGGCATGTATGGACAGAGCACTGATAGGGTAAATCCTATGGAGCAGCATTGCTCCTGAAGCACACACCATCCCTCTCCTGCTGAATTAGACAGCCTCATTACGGGAGCAGTGGCAGACATTCATTTCCAGAACAGCCCACTCGAGACACCTCTATTACACAAACAGGAGCTGATAACTGAGTTATCCAGAAGCTGCAACCCTGGCAACCCCTATTACTAACCATCACTTCCAAGAATCCTGGCCCTGCTTCCTCCACTTTCCCATTCCCACCTGCCACCCGTGGCCTCTCCAATCCACGCTTCCCCCATGGGGTCCCTTCTGGGTGAGGGCAGAGCTGAACAGCTGCAGGAAGGTCCCAAATCTGGAGAGCTGAGCTCTGCCACAGGTCTGATTCAGACTGGTCCCCCCCACTGGGCCATGCCTGCCCCCAGCAGCAGATGAGATAAATTTGATTTATTTCTGCTGGCCCCATCAGAAACCGCTCTGGTGAGCACAGGTCTGCTGTCTAGTTGCATTTGCTCTCTGCCTGCACAGATTTCACCTGGCACTCTGCCACTCCTCAGCCCCTAACAGGAGACTAACAGGACCCCTGCAGTTAGCCTTCAGATCACAGAATCATTTACGTTGGAAAAGACCTCTAAGATCATCAAGTTCCACCATTAACCCACTGCCAAGCCCACCACTAAACCATGTCCCCAGGCACTGCACCTACACATTGTTTGAACTCTTCTATCTCTTCCCTGCAAAAGTGGGTAACGCACTGCAGGGCCTGGACACAGCATAAAGGGGCCAGCACTGAAAAAGGCACTGTGTGCTCAGCCACAGAACTCATGTATTACCCTCTGGACCAAAGAGGTGGCCATGCTGAGACAAAACACTGCTTTTCTCTGGCTACAGCTTTGCACCGAGCTCACTCTGTGGGCAGCCTGGGCTTTGCACAGCAGCCAGCAGGATCTGGCTGTGGACACCAGTGTGGTTCACCCCTGCCATGCCGAGTCCCCTCCAACCAGAAACCTCATCAGAGGAACAGGACACCTGGTACAAGTCACCAGCTCCATCCCCAGCTACACACACAGGTTGGGACAAGCCATTCTCACTAAACTTATCACTCCAACAAAACCTCATCTTTCTCACCATGAGTTGTGAAGTTTCATCCACAGCTTTCAAACACCTCCACCTCCACATCCTTGTGTGAAAAGCAGTTGGACAAGAAGTAAACTCCCTTTCATGTGAATGGTTCACCTACTCTGCTGGCAAGAGCAAAGAGGCACACGGATCCTCTCACCCCATCCCTATCCTACCTCCTGCCACAGGCCTGGCTCTCCCCAGACAGAAAGGGATGTGAGATTTCTTGGCGTGAAGCAGAGGGATTTACTAGGTGCAGACCAGGAAGCTGAGCCCTGTGCTCTGGTTTTAATAAGGTGGCAATAAGCAATGTGTCTTTCTGCCCTCAGAATTCCTCCTCTTCAAGTATAAGATTTATTAGAGGAGCCATAAATCATGTCATGTTGCAACTGGCCAAAAAAGCCCGACATTTTTATTGTTTTTGATTAATAGATTTATAATTGGCAGCAGGCATGGCAGCCTCTGCGTTTATTTTTCCCAAGACTTTCTTCCTTTTCCTCGCAGCTGACGCAGCTTGGCCTCCTTTACACGTTACTTTTTCTCCAGATCACTTATTGTTTTGATTTCAGCAGAATTGTGTTCCCTTTGGTCCTAGTCCACGGGTACTATCTTTAGGCAGAGTTTAATTTTGGGCTGTTTAGAAAAGGGCACTGCTGAAACACCCTGAAAAGAACACAAACATACATTTTTACTTTCTGCTGTTGGCTGGGGAAAGGGGGAGATTTCCCCAGCCAAATCCATGCCTCTTCATGCCCTTCAGAGCTCAACCATCAGCAGCAGACATGGCCTCACTTCTCCCACTCCCTTTCAAAACATGCCTTAGAGTCCACCAAGCCACGTAGGACTCAAAACTCATCTCCTGCCACATCACCTCATCACCTCAGAGAGGCAAACCTGAGACAAGCCATGTCAGTGCTGCCGGGGGGCACAGCTGGATGTCTTCCTGGAATCAGTGTTCAGGAACTTCCTGCAATTTGTTTTGAATTATTTCCCACATGTGTAGAAAGGGGACTGAACTTTTATGAGCTGGGCAAGCAGAGATCAGATGTTCAGAGAAAGCTGTCCCCTGCAAAGCTGTGATGTGCACGGTGCCTTGGGAGTGGTTTACAAAGGTTAAAGCAGTGCCTTGAGTGTACTGGCCACAGCCAGTGGATTAAAAACCTATGAGAAATTACAGGGAAGACCCCAAGTAAAGTTTCCAAAAATCTCTCCATTTCTCTTTCAGGTCATGGGTAGGTAGGACACAAGCCCTACTGGAGGAAGCACAGGCTGAACTTCATGGGCTGGAGAAGTTGTTTAAGACATATATTCACTATGAGTGACCAACAATGGGTATGAGTCATGCACTCAGAGAGGGCAAAGTGGCATAAATGACGCAGGTAAAAATCAATAATAATTTATAAGCTTGTGACACCTCAAAAAGTTCTACAAATCCTAGCAGAGGAATCCGGTTCCTGCACCACTCCAAGGTGAGGAGAACAATTCTCTGTCTCAGGACTGAGCAAAGTGAGGCAGTTAATAGTCTGGACTGACATCACCCCAGACCTCCACAGCATACAAAATTGCCAGGAGAAGACACATGACTCCTATGCTGGACTTCTCTGACATCTCAGGAAGGGGGATTCACACACCTCAAGAGGAAACTGTAGTACTCACTGCCACAAGATGTGCATGCCTGAATTTAAATGGGCACAAAACACATTCACAGAGAAAAGTCCATCACGGGTTATTAACAGAAAGCCACTCTCACCTCCAACACCTGGAGCTGTGCTTAGGGATTTGTACCATGGATATACTTCCAATAATGCTCTATTTCTGTGCTTTTCCCTGGGCATTCACTGTCCCCAGGCAGTGCTAAGGCAATGACACAAGACCTCCCTGAGGGACTTGCTCTTAGCTGTTTTGTTCCCTGTGCAGGTATACAGCAATCAAGTCTTTTCTCTTTGACAATATGTAAATACAAGCAGAACATCCCATCCCCTCCCACCCCCCCAACATACACAGACACAACACCTGAGGTGCAGCATGTCCTTACCCTGACAGGCCTTGTGTCCTCCAGATGCCACCAAGAGCAGTCAGAACATTCCCACTGGCATTTCTGGAACCAGCCTGCACCACAGAGAGAGAGAGAGATTGGACACTGTCAGCAGAGGTTTAGACCTTAATAAAACCACACTCTCAGAGCACCAACAAGTGACTTTGTTGCTCACTGCAAGAGGACAGCATCCTTGAGATTTTAAAACAAAATCCCCAAAGCCTGAGCAGTGCATTGCATGTGAAAATTGCCTTCATTGCAAACCAAAGGACAAATAGCAGGACCACAGACAACTAAATTAGATATGTGATCTAGTAGTTTGTGAAGATGCCTAATACAAAGAAGCTGTTTGAATGGTCTCAGAACCCCTCAAAGAACCCTCATTCCCTTGCCAATGCTTACCTGAGTGCTCAGGACAGGGGCAGAGATAAATTAAAACCAGTTCTTACAGTTTTATCACCCACAGTATAAAAAGACAAAGAAGCTGCAGCAGATACAACCCAGCAATGACAGATACACACAGCAACACTGAGCACAGCTGTGTGTGGCCTGGCTGGGGGGTGCACATTACCAACAAGCTACACCCCTGTACTGAGAGAAAGGAGCAACAGGGTAAAAACCACCCATACACCCTCCAGGATGCCTGTCCCTTGCCAGCACAACAGCTCTTTTTAGGGCAGGGCAAGGCTTTAGGAATAGCAGCCTGCTGAGGGCTTTTAGCTTATGTGGCTGTCAGCTCTGCTGTGGGTCAGCAAGATGATGATGGGAACATTAGACCCACTATCAATTTATAAACTTACTAATCTTATAAGTAATCTTCCTTCTGCCCTGGCTGGCAGATGTAGGCCATCACAATCTCTATGGCTTAAAATTCTAGGACAGAAAATCCAGTGCCAAGCCCTCCTCAGAAAAGACACACACGCACATGCTCTGAAGCCCCACAGTTATCAAAACAAGAGGAATAAATCCCTGATGGGCAGTTTAACCTTGGGTGTCTGACTCTGCAAGGGTTTTCTCTTAAAGACACTGCATGAGACTCTGGAAGCAGAGCACAAGCCAGAGCCTGTTTCAGACAAGTCCTCTGGGAAAGGACCAGGGGAGCAATTCAAGGAAAGGAACACAACAATTTCATTAGTGCTGCATGCAGTGCCTGTTCTCATCTAATCCTGCCTTCGAGGACAAGAGCAGAAATGATTATTAATAGGTGCTGGATTTCATTCTGTAATGACCCAACAGAAAGCCTGGAACTACCCAGGCCATTCACCTGTGTGTCTGCTGGGCTCCTTCACCCTTACCTTTGCCAACATAATTCTTGTCTTCGCTACGTCCAGAGGTGTGGTGACTGCAGCTGCAAATCCACCTGAGAAAATTAAAATACCAAACACAAGTGAGACATTGTTGGGTGAATATGAGTGCCACACTGCCTGTAATTCCCAGGGCTGTGGTCAACACTGCTCTGTTATTAATGCCTACAGCACGTTCCCTCACGTCAGAGCCCAGGTACGTTTGTCGAGGGTCTGTACACAGAGTGTTTTGTTACTGTGTGTTGACTTAAGAAAACAGCTCTGTACTAGTTAACTGTAAATCCAAACACCCCCAGGGAGATTACTGTCCTTTTGTTTTGGGCTCTACATATATGAACATGTGCAGGTTGTAAGGATAAGAGATTCCACTTCCAGCATCTACAGCAAGTCTGAAAGGAAGAATCTGCTTACTTATTTGAAGAGATGGGAAAATAAACTACTCACACTGTGCTCAGCATTGAGAATTAAAAGTCTGACTATTCAAAGGCTAAAAAGATACAAAGATGCTCTGCACCTGAAGCACACAAGCTTAAGGTGCAAAGCGAATCAGTAGATAGAGACAGACTGTTAGACCTGTGACACTAATTCAAGGAAAAAAGTGTTTGGGATGGAGCTAAACACCAAAAAATGAAATCAGCTCCACTTTGCTTAATGACAATATGAAGCTGCCCAAGGGTCTTAGAAAATTGTTAGAAGTCTGCTGCCACAAGTGCCATCTTCCCCTCAGGGCCATTTTTATTCTCTAATCACTCCCAAACTTCACCCTTGGAGCTCATTATTTTCACTTGCTGCAGCCAGCTCAGCTGTGACTTTCCTCCTGAAAGCCAGAAATCCAGCTTATCCATCTGCATGTCTCACCCACAAATGTGTGTGTGTCTGGCTCTGTATTTTAACCCTGTGGCTACAGCCTGGCCTCTTGTGCTATCTAGGGACAGCTTTGCTGCTTTTTCTCACAGGATTTTGTTCCCTTTGCCTTATTTCCCCATCCTAAAATTAACTCTAATCTCTCCTTCTCTGCTCACAATATTTCAAGTAAGTAACTCATGCTGAGGAAGAGCCAAAGTGAAGGAAACTTCTAAAATGCAGGAGCAGCAGTAAGTGAAGAATGAAAGGGGAAGAAAAGGGGGGAGAAAAGAGAGAGAGGCTTGTTTTGAAATCTTTCTTCTTCCTCCTGTTTTGTTTTTTATTTTTCCCCCTTTGGAACTTGTATAAATCCTATATCTCCTACAGCAGGGAACTAAGTGACTCCAAAGACTGAAGCTTGCACAGTACCCAGGGAATAAGCTAAAAATAATCTATTTTCTGTTCCAAGTTTTGTGGAATGTCAAAAAAATCGATCTCTCTTTTCTTGGGATGGGAGAGGGGAAAAAGCATTTCTTCTAAAATGTGTGAAGTAATGAAAAAAAGCATTTTCCCTGCTGGCCTGTGTTTTTACCTGCATCTCTCTCTCTCAATCACCTTCGGCTTGGACATATTAAACCCCTGTTTTATGACAGAGGAGGCTGGGCCAGCTGGCACCCTGCTTGACTTCTTACAGTTAATTAAGGAATGTCCCATGACAATTCAGGAGATGCAGTAAGGCACATGTGCAGTGCCCTGGATCTCAAACAAGAATAGCAGGAAAGCTGAGTTAGTGAAGAGCCCAAAATGCCTGGTTTGGGAGCAGCTTCCGCTCCCATAAGGTCGGCCCATGTGATTCCCTCTGCCAGTGGTACCTCACTAAAAAGCAGGAAAATGGGTTGTATTCAAGAAGTCAGAGCAGAAACTATGAGCAAGTTAAACTAAATTCCAGTCCAGAAATCTTTTTATTGTGAGCCAGTTTCTGAGGGAGTGACCCAAGGGCTTTGAGAGAATGGTCTGGATAGAAACTTTGGTGCTCATGTCAGCGCTGTATTTTTAGAATGGTAAAAATAATCTTCATGGAAAATAGTGGCTTTACAAGACTGGATGCAGAAGCCCTTCCTTTGCCCACAGATCAAGATAAAACTGAACCACATGGCTGTCAGGCCTGCGACAAGCACAAAATCTCAAAGCATCACCCACCTATGGTGCTGATGGTAACACTTTAGTGAGACTGACTTATGTCCCTTATCAGATCCCTGTAACTTTTTTTGTGCATTTGTTCCTAGGAATTTCTTATTGGCAGCAGCTTCAGCCTTGGCTGATAGAGTGATTAGAACAAACAATTTATCCTGACACGATGTTCCCAAATTCTTATCTGAAAAGTTAAATCAAGGCTGATTGGTTTTCATTTTTCCCCAGCTAGCATCTGGATCTTTCCTACTCTTCTGTTATTAACATTTCAATGTTTCTTTTTCCATCACTGGGAAGTATTTGGTACAGATTTACCAATCAATTCAGAATGACAACAGCAACAATAAAACACTTCATAAGCACAACAAGGAGTGGGAGAGCGGCTAAATTAAAAGCAAGTTTGTATATGCTTGACAAAAACACAAGATTAAAGCTAGCATTTGTTGGGAACTGCTTTTGATTGAAGGCAGTGAGTCTGACAAAATGAATTTTCTCCAGCCTTAACCCTAAATGTCCAAGGTAATTTTAGAATGACCTCTTCAATGTTAGTGCACAGGCACCCAGGAAGAGGCCACAGCACTAGTGAGGTACTGCTCAGTCCCACCTACTCCAGCTGGGTAAAGAGAATTAAAATATGACTGTTTCCAATCATCAGATTAATACAACAGATACAAACTAGTACAGTCAGAGTCTACTAATTCGAAATAGGAGGGCTGTGCACTGCACTAATACACAATAGGGCCCAACAGATCTTTAAATAATTTCTATTTATTTAGTCATTCCACTCCTGCTGTCACTGAATTCTCCAGGAGCTGCCATATAAGGCTGTGGTCTGCTCAACTAGTCAGCAGCCAGGAAAACCATCATAGTATCACAGCTGGGCAAGAAAGGCCCAGACACATCCAGCCTCACACTTCTAATCATTCCAACCTCTCTGCAGAGCTGGTGGAGAAAAAGGCACTTTTGCAGGCAGTCTGTGTCCAGACTCACTCACCAACTCACTCCTGGTCAAGGCTGAAGACTTGGGCTCAGCAAGCAGGCATAAACATGGATTTTCACATGGGAGAAGGCTCTTGGCTCATTAATACTTCTAGCAGAGTGACAAATTCCTCCACTGGGAAAATAAACCTTCACTCAGTAGCGGGAAATTCATCACCTGTCTCCCAAGAAGTTACAATGGTTACTGTATATTCACACTTCAGCCGAGCTCAGGGTGTTAAACAGAAAATCCCTCTGCTACTCACACTTTCCCAGCAACCAGTTCTTGATGGAAGTGCTAGTGGAAGACATCTGCAGAGAATGGTTATTTGGCAATAAGAATAAAAAATCTCAAAGATGAAAGATAGTCCCCTAGGTCCCTGCTGGCATTTTCTACCCTTCTTAGCTGTCATATGCAAATAAAAGCATCAGAACAGAGTGAAATACTTCACCTGAGAACAATACACAGCCCTAAGTCCTCTCAGTAAGGTGGCTGCCTGTAGAATTTGCTGCTACAGGAAAATGTTTCACAGGTACTTTGACACAATCCTCAAATAAGATCCTCTGAAGGGATGAAGACAAGTTCTCCTTCAGCCCCTGTATCATTTTACCTTCTCCTCACGTGTTCTAAAGGGTCCAAGGAACCCTTCTGGCCACCACAGGGGTTCCTCCTGATTTTGTGTCCCTGTCACCTGGGCCAGACCCCACTCTCTCTTCTGCAACTCCAGCCCAGTTCAAGAGGTCAGGCTTGTTTCAAGAGACAAGAACTTGTGCTTAATTAATGTCCTTGCTGGATTTAGCCTGACTTAGGAAAAAAAAAGATCCAGGTCGAGCTGTACTATTGGCTTTCTCCACTGTAATTTTCTGTACTGTCATCTGAAGGTCACCCAGGACTGACTCAGGATGAAATCCCAAATCTGTGTTGAAAAACTCAGTGGCTCAGGTCCAATGCTAAACCTCACAGCATCCTCTTACACTGACTGATTTCCAAGTTCACAGTCTTTTTCAGAACTCTTCAATCAATAAGTTCTTACTTGAACTTTTATTTTATTGATATTATGTTAAACTTTTTTTTAAGAGGAAGTTTATTCTGGTCCTTTATCCGTGTGGGAACAACACCTGCCAATGGCAGAGCAAAGTGACCCCAGAACCTCTTTGTATTTCAGGAGAAATACCAAGACAAAGCACTGCTCCCTTGGAGATTTAACCAATTCAGGGTTAGGAGCATGGTCCAAGCAGACTCTGCAGGGAAATCTTGAGAACTGCTCAAAAATTTATTCAGAGCTATAGAGTTAAAGAGGCTTTTAGACACAGTGTGTAATCTTGTCAGAGCTGGTTAGATCAAAACAAAAGTGATGGGAAATCCTCCCTGTTAATGTGCAAAAAGCTCTCGTTAGTGCGTTCTGACTCACTAGACTTGCACCTCCATCCTGGGTGACTTTGTCACCACAGAGCATTAATTATTAATGTTAAGCCACACTTTTTTAGATAGGGAGAAAGAAAGCATCTTAACAGAAGCAATTTTCAATTGCATCAAATGGACATTTAGGTTCTCTGACATGCTGAAGCCCTCCAGGGCAGTACTTTGCTGACAGCTCATACCTGATGGCAGGATTTCCTTGCCACTGTCCCACTTCCCTGGGGGACACACAAGACTCACCCAGAAGCTGCCCTGGACAGCCTGTCCCAGTACACTGCAGGGCTGGGGTGCAATGCTCTGGCCAGGCTGTCCAAGCACATGGTGCCTGGTCTGCCCCCAGCACAGGGACCTGCTTCCCTCCCCTGCCTCCACCCCGTACCCAAAAACAGCTCAGATGCCAGGCAAGGTTTGGTTCAAACAACCTCAGGCTTAAAACATCTTGCAGATCTGCCCTTGGGTTCTTCCCCACCGGCTGCTCAGGTATCACCTTCTCCCACTCCCTGACTGCCCCAAACACCTCTAGTTAAGACAAAGATGATGATAAAGCTGGACAAGGACTCAAGGGATTAAATCATTAGCAGACGAGCCAGAGCACATCCCAAATCTCTGCTATCTATGCTCGTGCCTGTTATGTTTCTATAAAAAGCTCATGGATCACACACATACATCTCACACATGTGGGCTCAACACGGCAGTCAGGACTCTCACAGCACTTTGGCTGGAACTGCTGCCATTTCACAGGCACTGGGGATGGAATTCCAGGGATTGTTGCTCTTGGTTCTGTTTTCACCAAATAGCTATAACTTAGTTAGGAACTAACCAATGCGCACAGACACGTGTGTGTGTGCCATAAAGGGAAGCTAAACAGGACTTTTCTTTCAGTGTGTTCCAGCTTACTACCCTGCCCCTCAGGACCTCGAACGTATTTTTAGAAAGTATAGAATTCAAGCAAAGAACACAGAAGAAAAGTGTGTCTGTGTGATTTCACCATCCCACTACTTACATGGTGGCATTTGAAGCATCTCTTTGTGTAAAGGTTGTTTTTTGCATTATATTCTTCATTTAAGGTCTATAACATGGAAGATTTTAAAATCACTTGGATGCACACATCCATCTTGTTTTATTCAAAGGGTACTTGTGAGGCTTTGATTTTTTTTTTTTGTTTTTTTGTTTTGGGATGGAAAGAAAAGGATAAGGAGTTTGGTCTGGTTTTTGTTCTCTTGTTTGAAGGTATATGCAAGGAAGTTAATAATTTTTAACTGTGGAATCCATTCTTTAGAAAGCAGGAAATTGTTTTTCCACTGTCTCCCCTCAGCAAGAAGGCTAAATATTTTCGGTGGAATAGAATGGATGCAGTACCAGAACAGATCAATAAGCAAAGCCTGCTTGTTACATGTCTGAGAGGGAGGCAGTGGAGACAGAAGGGGTTGATTCTGATCCACAAATTGCCTAACCCTTTGAGTTTTGAAGCAGGTCTTCAAAGAACATATGAGAAAGGAAGTTCACAACATTGATGGTGAAAAGGAAAGAACAGGGAAACAAAGCAGAGAAGGAAAACCAGGCTGGAGGAAGTAAAGCTGGAAAGATAACCCAGAGAGAGTATTTATCATCACCAACTACAACATGACCTACAAAACAGGGTTCCAGCTCTGCAAAGATCTGTGCTTGGGGAACAGAGCCTATGAGGGCAGGTAGGCTGAACTGTCTCATCTCCCACCACCATGACCTGGGAGTCTGTGCTGCTCCAGGACCCAGAGTCTCCTCCAACAGTGAGCACATGGCCTTGCACAGCCTCACCTCTGGAAGCTCCTCCTGCAATATTTCTGCTGGAAAAGCAGCAGACACTGCTGAACAGCCATTAAATAGTAGTAAGTCCAAGCACAGCTGGTCAGAATCAAGACACACAGAGAAGGAATTGGAGGCACTGGGCTTAGACTTCCAACTGAGGCACCAAATTGGACTTCAGGAAATTACTCTGGAAGGCCTTGGGTAAATCAGATAACCTTTCCAGCTCTCTGAACATGCCCGAACACAGTTTTTGTATCAATCTGACTGTAAAGAAATCAACTGAGGTAAATTAATGATCCCCATCACACCTGCAGACGTAGAGATTGCATTTTAAAGCATGTTCAGTCTGATAGCTTGATTTGTTTCAAAATAAAAATGAACTATCTGGTTTAATTGCTCTGGTTTCGTTTGCACTGATTGATGAAGTCGACGTAGAATTCAGCAGAGGGATTTTAAGCAGATTAAAACTCCCTTCCCATCACATAAACACAGAAATTACAGCTGGACAAGATCATGAGGGGTCATCTAAAATATTCGCTCTGCCCCAAATGGAATCAGTTCCACCTAAACCATTCCCCCACTGCTCACACACCCGATCTACTAAACAGTAGAGCAGCTACAGCCACAGTCCCTTCCCTCAGTCGTGCAGTCTCAGTGCCCTTCAAAATGAAGCCTCAGTCTCTGCAGGAATTCTGCTGCTATTAATACTTCATTTCCCATAACACAACTTATTTTTAAAAAATTACATACGATGTAATGGCTCTGACTCTAAGTTATCAAAGAACAAGCTTTGCTTTTGATAATCTCTATTTCAAGAAATGCTATAATTTCTCTTTAAGCAGGATTTATTTTTTCCACGTATTCTGTTACTAGTTTGGAATCTCAAAATGTATTTTAGCTCCTTGGGGAAAAGCTCTGGCTATCCATCTCTTAACTACCAATCTGTTTTTTCTATTAGGACAGTTGAGGCTCTCCTCCCTCAAACTTGTCAGCTATACTGATGAGTCATTAATTGATTTTTTTTTTTCCTTTTTATTTTTTTTGGAAACAACTACAGTAGGCTAAAATCAAGCAAGAAGCCTACTGAAGAATTCAATTAACTTCTGGCTCGTTTGGTAATAAATAGTGCAGTATTGTACTCTGCCACTCTTTATTCTTGTTCTAGTGTCTGGAGATTGCCCAGATGTTTCATCCTCTGGGTTTTTTTTTTTTTGCTGTGGAAGGCTTTTGCCTCCCGGCTGAGCAGTGCTCCCCTCTGCTCTCCTGCCTCCAGTTAATCTACATGGCTGTCAGAGCTGTCACATGAATGGTGAATCACGGCCTCTCGCTGCAATCGCTCGGGCCCCTGGGGAAGCGCTGCGAGCGGACAGCTGCACAAACCCCCACCCAAGCAAAGTTCCTCCCGCGTGAGGCTCTTCCAAATCAACTTTGAAATAATCACAAAGCCTGACTGACAGGCCCCTGGTTGTTAAATAACAGAAATTTGTCAAAAACAAATTGGTTGTCTTTCAAACAGACACCCTGGATGAGTCCCTTTTTTTTTTTTTTTTTAATTCTTCTCTTTCCTTTGCTGACTTTCCTATTTCCAAACAACAACTGGATCCGTTTTCTTCTAAACAAACTTGAATTACAAAGGAATGCTGTTCTGCTATACTTAATAGATTTGCACATTTTTCCCTTTCTTCTTTAGTCTTTCCCAGTATAACATATAATCCTTTGCACCTGCAAAAGCTCCACAGACTGCTGACTGCCAAGAATCCACCACGTGACCCTGCTTCCATGACCAGAGATCCTGTGTTTAAAGAGAAAGGAAAATAAAAAGTTATTAAATGTTTGAATCTATCTGATCCCCATGTGAGTTAACTCCAAGGATGGGAACTTAAGTGAAAAGCTATTTTTGTGGCATTTTTCAGTGATGTAATAAGTGATTTTTCCCAAGGAACTTGTGTATTTGAACGAGCAGATGGAGTGAGAGAGATGTCTGGGACTGAGGGCTTGAAGCAAATTGCTTTCAGGGAATTCATATGTATGTATTTAAGCCTGTGGCCATGCAACTTTGCAAATATTTTGTGAATTTATTTTCTTTGTGGCAGATAAAACAACGCAAAGCAAAACACTGAGTGGGGGGGGATTGCATGCAAGAACCAGTATCAGCTCAGCCCAGATGTACCAGTGCTCCCATTGAAAAGGAACAGTCCCCAGTACCACGAGGCACAAGTCCTGTTTGCTCCCCTACATTTCTTAAGCCAACCCTTCCCACCACGCTGCCAAAAAGCCCCCCATCATTAAGAAATAACTCTTATCACTCCCATTCTATCCCTGGGCAGGTGTCTCTGTTTCCCACTTGGTGTCCTTAGGGACCACACACCCTCCTTCCTCTCCAGGGCTCCCACACACCCTGCTCCCAACAGCACTTAAACACACACCTTTGAAAGCACCAGCAGAATGGTGCCTCCTAAAAACCCCTCTCAGGAGTCACCTCACCAGTCTGATGAGCCTGATGGGTACCAGCAGGAAAGGGCAGCCCTGCTGGGATGGTTTTACTGCAGCACTTACGGGCACTGAGCTCTCTCCTCCTCCACTCCATCCCCCTGTTTCCATCTCCTGAAACACTTAATGTTAGAAGCTCTCTGGAGAAGAGGTTTCTGGTTTATGGTGTGAGGATCAGCGCTGAGCAAAAGGGGATGGGATCCCTTCTGAGGTCTACCACGCTGAAATCAGGAGTTTTATTTTATAGCTGTGGCCTTCTCCTTCTTTTCAAAGTCGTATTACTTCTATACTGTAAAATTTTCTTAAAAGCAATTGGATAGCTGTGCTAGGCTGGGCTATTGCTCTGGGGCTCCTGGTCTTCAGTACAGTCACTTTCCACTGGAGCAGGAGAACTCTTCCCTCATTTGCTGACTCTCCATTTAACACGCTGTCCTCGTGACTCGCTTATTCCAACTTGGCTGGTGGTTGTATTTCAGCTGAATGTTTTAAAAATCAAACTGTTCGAGCAACAATGGCCAGCCACAATGTTGTTTGGTACCCTGCCACAGCTAAATAGCTGCAGCTCTGCTGTACGAAAGCACTAAAGGGATTCCAGCCTCTTTAATGCTAGCCATTCTTTTCCTGGTGTTTTCAGTATGGGATGCCATTCTGCCATCACCCACAGCAGAAACTCATTTTCATCTCATAAATAAATAAATAGGGATTCATAATTCTTCAAAACCATAATATGCTTTTCTGGAATAACTTACAGCCTTTTGGACACACAGCTCTCTCGCAACTCAGTCCTGCTGGATGAAGGACACACGCTCCCTAAGACAAATGGCACTACCTTCCAAAGTGCCTGGATGTTGCAATAGCACAAATCCCACCTTCAGTACTCATTTTCAAAACACTTCAGGTGCTTAAAAACCTCAGACTGAAAGTCAGGGTTTAGAAACTTAACTGCTGGAGACACTTGATAAAACCTAGAATTACTGTATTTTTTTTTCATTAAACGTTCTCCAATCGTCTGTACCCCTACAGCTAAATCCAAGAACTTAGAGCAGCAACTTCTGCCATGCAAAAAAAGCACTGTGGAAGAGCTGCTGGAGGACTAAGAGGAAAATCAGCCCATTAATATAGACATTCATGGCTTTGCCAGAAACCCAGCCTATTCTCAGTCATGATGGGGTTTTATGTTAATGTCATTGTCCAAAGAAGGAAAAGGTCATTCTTATTTCTTGGCATGTAGCTCTGAAATCTAGTTTCTGATAAAGCCTGGCTTCCCAGTGCAGCTCTGCACAAGGAGCCTTTGCCAAGCAAGGCAAACGGTGATGAATTCCCATCAATTATGCCCACAAATTGACAACAGGTACTTGCAACAATCATGCAATATGGAAAATAGTTTAGAAGGGTGGAGCCAGGAACAGTTCAATTAAATTAGGGAAAAGGAGAATTGAGGCTGGAGAACAGGAAGAAAATTCCCCAAGAGTGAGGTCTACTGAACCACAGAGCCAGCCTCCCCAGGGAGGAGAGGAAAGCCCTCTCCTTTGAGTCATTCAAAAATAGATTGGAGAAGGCACTCAGGATTGTACTGTGGGGAATAATCCTGTGTTGGCAAGGGCAGGATGAGATGACTTCATGCATTTCTTTCCATCTCCAGTTTCGGTGATTCACCCAGAGCTCCAAACCTGAACATGCAGAAGAGCAAGAGAGAAGCAGGGCACGAGGACATCATCCCGGAGGAAGCCAAGAGGAGTAAGTGTCACAGGGCCAAGAGGACCAGCAGGACTCTGGTCCAAATTCTTTCTAACCACACAATGCTATGGGCCAAGATGACGTGCTGAAGGTCACACATGCTTTCTCTCATAGCCCATGGGCCAACTAATTGACAGGGCTTTGTGGTAAGTCGGGCTTGTAAGTTCTTCGAAAACACTCTCCTTTGTGCTGCACTGAGAAGGTTTTACTACCATTAAGACAGGGCAAAGGACAGAAGTTATTAGAAGCTTGTGGATTACTGTAAAACCAGGGCCTTGTTCCTGGAAAGAAATTCAGGAGCCATATCCCTGTCTCCCCAAAACTCTGACTCTTTGAACAGAATGACTGGTTATTTTCAGTGATACAGTGCCTGGATCATGCTCTGCCTTCCCAGATGCTGCACAAATTTAGAAGAGCATTCCACTTGGGGGGAATAACAGTGAGAGCTCAGGCAGAAGATGGGTTACAGGCAGGCTCAGAGCCCACAGACCATGGCTCAGGAGCTCCAAAATGGGCAGAAGTGCCCCTGTAATGCCTGCAGAGGCCCCACAATGACAGCACTCCCTTTCACGTCATCTTGCAATATGAAACACAGCATGGGAATTAGGAGCAACACAACTGCAGCAGTTGGCTCAGCCTGAGTTCCCCCCCACCACCACCACCAAAAGGCTCCTACCTGCTCACACCGTGCTCCTCCTGCAGAAGGCTGCAGGGGATAACCTGACTTTTCCAGGGCAATACCCATTCCCACTAGCATTCACAGCCTAGGAAAGCAAAATGACAAGGAGCACATTACATGAAAGCAGCCGCCATGCCAAGCCTGTGTCATGTGTATTCTATTAAGCTGAAGGCTGAATAGAAGACTTTGTTTTCCACTTCAAAGGACCCCATCCCAATCTCTCGCTCTTCCCTTATGAATAACAAATTGGAAATAAATCTTCTGGCTGAAGCACATGGAAACTCGTACAGTTGGGGCCCTCTGCAGCTTCCCAGCTCAATCACATGCTAATTTTTTTTGTAAACACTTTTATGTGATATATATGTAAATCTCACTGTGCATTGCTGCACCATGTAAAGCAATACAGCGGGTGTGGCCTCAGGGGATGGGACACAGCAGGAAGCCTGAATGCAGATTTTCAATTATTCACAGGGATAATGTTCACAGAGAAGGGTCAAGTTTTATATGTGGGCAGAGTCTTACTTTTCTTCCTAGAGATCCCATTTCATTCTGTTCTATAGGCCAGTGTCCTATAATTCTCACAAATGTTATTTAGCTCTTTTGATATTGAGAATGCATTTTGTTAGGCAGAGGGAGCAGTGGAAATGTCACTCTTAGGATATACCAAAGGCCTTCCAACCTGAAAATGAGCAAAAATGGAAAATACTACTGCTGCCTTTAAATAAAGGGGGGAAGGATATGGTGCCCACAAATGTGAACTCCTCACATGCCATGGACACGTGGCCTCCACATGGCCAATAACCTTTGACTAGTGCACACAACTCCTCACCTGTGTGTGCCTGTCACCTTTGTTGTGCGTTTATGGTAGAAGTTAAGAGCAGAAATCAGCTGTCAGCTTTGTGCCCCCACTGCAGTCAGGTCTTGGTCTATATTCGGGACATCTAAGCAGTGGTAATCCAGGGGAAAATGCAATACTCACACCTCTCAAACCCGATGACCAGCTCAACAACACAAATGCTGCAGGAAGCACCACAGAGAATGAGACATCTCTCCCTTGGCCTTGCTAGTCTTTAGGCACTAAGAGGCAAGCAGACCTCATACACCCAACTTGAGGCCTGCAGCTGAGTAAATAATACAATTCTCTCCAATGATAAGCATCTCTAGTTTTACTACAAATCCCTCTGTTCAAGACAGTGTTCAACTCCATGATAACAGGGGGGGAGAAAAATCTGTACAAACTCATCCCAAGGATCTGTGTGTATGTGGAGCCCTGCAGACCGAGGGAAGAAAAGCAATTTTCATGTTTGCCTTTGCTACAAGGGATTTTACCTGCAACGTGGCATTCTGCATGGCTGACCCTTACAGATGCATGGCACATTAGCTACAGGACAAGCAAAACATTCATAAGCTCATTGCAGTTTCTATACAGAAAGTCAAACACGGAGCATAGAGCCAAATGTCCTCCCCAGTGAATTTTTATGTGCATGTGTGCAGCATATGTGCAAGTACATGTGTATATTATCTTGCAGGAAACATGCAAGCCCAAACATGGGAAAAATTCAATGATCTAAGTTCACTGTTGACATAAATGTTGAGACTCCATTTGCACTAATAGAGTTGTGCTCACTTATGCCAGTACTGAATTTGGTCCTAGAATTAAACCCACCCAAATCCTAGATAAATTGAAAGAGAACAAAAGCTGGCCTACATGCAAGAGCATATTTTTCATCTTAAAAGCATTTCATTCCCTTTTTCTGCCCATATAATGCTGCATTGATGTCTGTGACCCATTTGGATGTAAATCAAAATGGATGTGCTAAAAGCCCGGTTAAAGAAAATGTCTTCAAAACAGTGTTCCCATGGCAAGGCAGAACAGCTACACTCAGTTTCCATGGCACAAAGGGCCATATATGTGTCTGGGGAGGAAAATGCACTGCTGAAAAATCACTTCAGAGTTCAGGCAGTTTTCCTTGAGCATCTGTGCTGCTACTACCTGCTAATAACACGGTGATTCATGGGCTTGTGTGAATAAATTACATGGAAGAACTACATGTGTCTTTTAAGGTTCTTCAGCAAGAAGCAAGTGTCCAAATCGAACCATGAGCCCCTCACACTGATTACTTCAACATTCTACCAAACACCTCCAGATGTCATTGGAAAGCTCAGCAACTTCTAGAGAACCACTTGTGGCCTAGGCACGACCAAGAGCATCACAATCTGCCTCTGTATCTCCAGACTGGTTTCCTCTGGCTGTTTCAAATGCTGCATTGATGACCCAAGGCCATCTGACTTTCCCAAACGTGCCTGCAGCGCTCTGAGTGAGGGTTGCATTTGTTTCTTTGCCTTTGGTGCAGATGGTGTGCAGCATTCCTTCGGCTGTGCCTCAAGACTGCGTGAATGACACTTATTGTGCCCCTAATAAAGGGAGGGCTGTTTGCTGAACAGCTGTTGGGTGCATTGTTCCTTTGTGAGAAAAATGCAGCCGTTATGCTAATGGCATGCACACGCTGCACGTTACATCACGCCCCCAAACCCCCGTGGAAATCTGTTTTCCTGATACAGCACCCGAGCAAATGGCAGACACATCAGCGTTATTTAACCATTAGGACTTAATCCCTAACTCAGCCCAACCCTTACTCAAAGAGGGAGCAAGGTATGGTAGAACACTTATCACACTGCCTGCAAGGAAATGGGTTTAAAGCCAGGCCTGGGTTTCATTTACTCCTGGACTTATACGCAGCTGAGCACAGAGAAAAGAAACACTAGACTGCTTCTCCAGGAAAAAGGGGAAATGGTCACCTACCCATAGAGCAGGGAAAGAGCCATTTAAGGCCCACTTTGGCTACGTTCCTCTATTTTCTACTTGCCCTGTTAAACAGCAACAGATTCGACTGTAAATTTTAGGAGGGAAATAGCATGTGGTTTATTGTTTCAATGGTGGAGTTATAAACAGGTATTACTGCTGAGAAGCCCAGCTGCCTGGGCAGAAGTATTCTGTAAACTTTTCATTCTTATTAACTTTAAAAATCAGGTGCAATGAGCTCCAACCAAGATTAGAGTCTTCACTCTCCACAGACAGCCACTAAGCTTCAAGATATGTCTCTAAATATAACTGCACTGACCAGTAAGAGTGAGGCTGAGCCCACCCTCAAACCAGTTTGTCCACACCCTACATTGCCTGTCTCAGGGCCCAGAAGTTGAGCTCTCTGGAGGGGGAAACCAAGAGAACCAAGCAAACCAATACATGTATCAATGCCCTCACGTAGATCTATACCTCAGTCCACCAGTAGATTTCCCCTCAATACAAATGTCTTGTTCCTGGGGTGACAAATAACCTGAACAGAAAACAAGGGAACTAAATCCAATCCCAAACCTGCTCTCCACCATGTGGGTAGAAACCAGTTTAGAACCAACCCAGGGAACTTCTACTGTGATCCAACCAACATTCACATCCTGCTTAACCTCACAGGGGAATGTCTGGACTGACTGCATTCTCTTCACTACAATGCCCCACTTATTTCACAGGGTGGAAATGTGCCCATGTGCACTCATCCTCTTCTCCTGAAGCCACCAAAGAATTCCTTCCTCTCCTTGTTCAGCATCTTATGGCACTACTATTGCAATCCACAGGAAGATTTGCACATGGATCTCAGCTCCCTGTCTCCAGCTATTGCCTCTCAAGTCCAACCAAATCTCTCTTTTTGTAAGACCTACAGATTTGAGAAAATTATCTTACCGCTAACACCAGTGACAAAAAACTTGTGGGCTCACAAGAGCTGCAGAAAGTCTAAGAGTGTCTCAGCACTGAGGCAAAGAGGGAAACCCTGGCCCCACTGAGTGCTGGAAGAGCCAGACCTCACCTTGAGCATGGTCAATTCAAGATTTTTATCTTTCTTTGCAGCTCCTGGGCCAGGGGAGCAGCACAGCCTGTGCCAGCCTTCCCAGAGAGGCTGGGTGTGCAGGGGCAGGACTGGCTGACCCTGATGTTACACAGTCTTAGCAATGTCCAAGTGTCTCATCTTATAATCAGACATGTCTAATGAAAGAGACAAAGGGTTCCCAGGATAGTAGGTTTGTTTTCCTTAGAAAAACCAACCAACTAAACAAACAAAAAACCCTTTGTTTTTCAAGCCTACTCATTTGAGACCCATGTCCTCCTGTCCTGCCCATTCCTTCCCTTCTCACCGGCTACCAAAGCCTTTTCTCCAGACATACAATACACTTGGTCTATAAAGAGACCATTCTCCATGTACAGCTGCATTTGAGTAACTCTCAGAGGCTCTGAAGCGCAGCCAACATGCAGAAATATAAAACCCAAGAGGGCTGAGTCTTGTTTCACCTGAGATGGGTTTATCTTACACACAGCACTGTTCTTTGAGGGAGCTGACCATTTCCAGTGAGCCATAAGAAACAGGCATTTTTGACAAGATGTTTCTGAACTCAAACCTAACCAGAGACTCTTGATCTTCTGTAGGTTTTTAAAACTCTATTTTACTGAGGAAAAACCTGATGCCCTGTATTTCTGTAATACCCCCGTGGCAGAAATTAAAGCTATCTTTTTTTTCCTCAGTTAGGTCTAAAAGACAAGAATTATGGATTAAAACATGAAGCAAATGATAAATCACTTATGTGCTGCTGGTAGGAACTCGGATATGATGATTACAAGTGCTGAATGAAATACCTGAACAGAACAGAACAGAAAGAAGGGCTGGGCTCCACAGTGCTGTCTGTATCATCTGAGCAGAGACTGCACAGCCCTGGCAGAGGGGGAGAGCAAGAGCTGCACCAGACTGTGTAACCCACAGCAATTTCATGCCAAATACACAGCCCACAACGTGAAATTCCCACAATGGAGAACATACATATAGGATTTCCACAGCAAGTTACAGAGGCACCCTGGAAATTCCAGGGCAGCATACAAGGGAACTGTATCTTACAACATTATTCCAAAACCTGAACTAATATGGGAGGCACAGTGCTTGGCTGGTGTTTGGGAAGCACTCTACATCTACGCTCTGTTGCCTTTCTTCATGGCTAGCTGGTTTTGAGATGGGATCAGAAGCATTAGCCCCACATAAAAGAATCTAAACCTGATCAAAACTGTCACAGTGGTATTCAATCATGGTGCTCCTCTGAGGGTTGGTGTAGCAGAAAGTGAATGAGATTTGAAACACCCCTTCTCTCCCTGAACTCTGAGGAAAATTCAATTTTAGCTGTAAGGCTTGGACTAAAGGGACAGAGAAGTGCTACTCTAATGCACCCTGTAGAGAATTACAATGTCTGTCCTGAAATCTGATACACCATAGCAGTTTCCTTCCCCTTTTTGGTTTATATCACTAATCTATACCTCAAATACAATATGGAAAAATGGAGAACTGGGAAGAGAGGACATTAAGCACACATTATAGCAGTAGACCTACCCACATCCAAAAAAACAAATGAGGTTTTCGGGTTTTTTAATTAAAACCATCATAATTTCTTTACTGTTGTTTTTTCAGTCATTGTGAACTGAGAAAGAAGTCTATTAACTGTTCTGAAATTGTAGGTTCACCTGAGTCACTGGCAGTAAGACTTGTATTTGAAGCAGTATCTGTTTCTTGCTCATTATGCAATACCCCCTTTGCCAGCACACACAGCAAACGTAACCTTATAGTTCAGTAATCCATACAATGCTCTCTCTTCTTCTAACTTAGTTTAGTGCATGATATGCAAGTTTACTCTCACATAAGACAGCTGGCCCACATTCACAGACAAGAGAAAGCTGTGCATGTAAATTATGTGGCTAAAGCCTGCTGGAAGCATAAGGAATAACTAGAGCAGTTTGGAGAAAGGCAGACAGAGAAAATGGGATATAGAAACATCCAATTTGCTACCTAGGACAAGCCTTTATTAAGCTTCTTTAAGCTTAACACTCTGTTGCTGGCTGCAGCCAGCACAGATCTGAAGGAAAAGGAAACTCTCTTCTCTCCATGTGCCTCACTAACTGTCCTTTCATAGTGAAAAGATATTTTTCCTCATTTTTATGATGATTAGCTTGTTCAGGGAATTATAAGACTGAGCCTACCTTCCATCAGCTTATGCAACTTTGCACTAATCGTTTTAAAAATGACACAGCCACAGCACTTGTTCTGCTCTCCTCTGTGAGATGGCCCACATGCATCATACACAACTGCTCCTGCAGTTACTTTCTCAAGTAATCCCATTAACACAGTGCAGAATGGTCCCTCAGGCATCATCTCAAGAACTCTTTTCTGTTCAGGCTTTGTGCCATTTTTCTCTTGTGCTTTGCATTCCTAGTCCTTTGTAATTACTGTCTCTTCACCCTCCCTTTGTGCACCCAAGAGAAGCCCTACGCTCATTGATGCCACTGGCCACATCCAGCCTGCTGATGGGACCATAATGGGTTTTGTCATTTGTTGTATTCACAAATTTTTAAGAGCTTCATTCAGATAAACAAAACATATTCTGCTTTCACTGCCTGGCTTTGACCATGACAAAGCCTGAGCTCTCTCCCAGTGCTGAGTCAAAGTGACTGGAGCATGCCAGACTGCTTTTTGCAGTTTTCTACTCTTGGTTCCCCAGCAGAAGAATATATTGCAACAGGTTTGTGGAACAAACTGGCACGGTTTTGTTTCTTTTCAGATCTGCACTGACCTCTTTAGATTAAACATGATGCCTCATCCTAAGTGATTCACTCCTGTAGCTTGCTAAATTCAAACTGTCTTCTTTAAAGCCTGTCATGTAAACAATACATTTTACTGTCACAGCTACGTGGATTTTAATTAAAACAACTTTACATTCTGAAACCAGCTACATGATGTTGCTGGTTTATGCAGTTTTGGCAAGAACACTGCACTTTTTCTCTTTAAGCACTGCCACCTCTTGCTCCCAAACACAGCTGCTGCACTAACTATGAGCAGGTCGGGTCAGTATTGCTGTTTAAGAGTTTACAGAAAGCCATTCCTAGACACTGGCAGGGAAACAGATTCCTAATAAGGCAGCTCAGGCTGCCCCATGCAATGGGATGATACCCAGACACCACAGCAAGCCAAGTTTACCAAGTACCTACAAAATCCTCTGCGAACCCAGCTCAGTTCTGTGAAGGCTCTTGATGTATTTCATGCTCCTCCTGTCTGAGGACTCACCTCTCTACTGCAGTCCCTGAAGCCCCCACATGCAAACATTCACACTGTGGGTTTGTTCCCCCCAGCCCAAGCTACAATTCAGAGAGAGGGCAAGTTACTGTGCCAGCCCAACACACAAGCACCAAGCTTGGGTCTCAGTGCTGAGCTTGCTCTGAAGTCCAGCACCCTTCACAGGAAGCAAGTTTCTCTCTCCAGCTCCTCTCTTATAAATATTATATTTTGCTACAACGCTTTTAACGATCTGCAATAATTCTCTGTGCTTCCAACCCAGGATCTTGAAGCACCTGAAAAAACCTTTTCTCCATCTTCTGTGGCGAGTTCAAGGAAAAACAGAGGGAGGGAGAAATTCTGTGTCTTCAACCCTCTGCTCAAAAATCTAGACCCTGACTCCGACCATGATAAACAAAGCAACCAGTTGGTGGGAGAACAGCACATCATTCCAAACAACTGCACTATTAAAACATCATCCCTTGACACCTTCTTGAAACGACATTTAAATAAAGTATACGCAGCCAATCAAAATAGCTTTTCAGCAATGCACTCAAAGTCTTTCCACGTGTACAAAACTCAGGCTCAAAAAGTCTTCTCTGTATCACTCACAATTTCCTCTTACCTTGAAGGGCAAAACACTCAAAAAAAATGAAAATTTAAAAATAAAAATCACACAACACAAGATGGTTCCCACTCCTTTTAAGCAGTAAAAGAAGTTAAAGCGGAAGGTAAAATTTCTGGCGTGTTGGTAGTAAAATTCAGCCTGCGAGCCACAGATCAGTGGTTAGATATTCCCTGCTATTTTTCAGATATTCAGGCAAATGATCTTCACATGCACAGGTATGGCATGTACTTACTGATTCTTGGACATGCCCATAATTGTGATAATCGAGTTATATAAGTAACCATGGAAAGCCTTTGCAAAATGTTTAACTTGTATTCCCATCACTAAAGAGGACTTACCTTTAAGGACTCCCAGAGGGGAAACTGTACCAGAGAGAAAGGAATCTGGAGAGGTGGGAAAAGAAAAAAAAAAAAAAACGAAAAAAAAAGCAACATAATGTTACAAAAGCACATTGGGTTGGCATGTTCCTCAACTGGCTAAATTAGGAACAGTTATTGTTCCCCCAGTGAACTGCAGCTTATTACACTTACAAATCTTTACGGACACTTTATGTACGCTGCCATTAAATGACTGGTTTCACTAAAGCAGTTTTACTTTGTTTATCACGTTCCCTGCTGAGAGGTTAATGTATTGTTACCAGGGTGGCCTAGAAGAGCAATAAGCAGTGTGATCTAGTGCAGGGACATTCTTGGTTTGACACTCAGCCAAGAAAGCCATAAGGATGGTTCAAGAAACACGTTCCCAAGGCCAGGCACACAGCTTGGCAAAAAAACATCGTCAGCAATGCACACTGTCACAGATGCTGAGCTGAAAACAGTTGTGCTCCAACCAGGGCTTTGCAGTTGGGCATCAGCTGCAGAAACTGTCCTGAATGTCTCCTGGTGATTTCCCATGAACAAGCTCCCTTGAGAATTAAAAGCAGGTTGGGAAGAGCTCCCACAACCCAACTAAAACTAAAGGGAGAAACTTGGTGGTACTCTTCTCATTGCCCATAATATGAGGTTCTTCTCTCCAGCAACAGCCTGTATCTCTGTCTTGGCTCACTCCCACTGTCATGTGTCCCCAGCAGTGTCTGTGCACTTCCAGGTCCTTTACAGACCTTGCCCTGATAAACTCCCGGTGACCAAGTCTCTTAACTCACAGGGGAAAAAAGGAAACATACATCTCCATCAGCTCTGGGGTTGTGCAGGGCTAATGTGTAATGAGTCAGTTCTCATCATGAACAGAGTGATTCTTTGCAACAAGAGATATCACTTTACAAGGTTATGTCTTCTCTTACAGTTTCTGCCTCCTCAAAATTCTCCAGTAAATTCTTTCGTGTCCTTCACCACTCTGAGATGTCCTATCCAACACTCACCTCTGGTACCAACCCTGCCTTTGCTATCTCCAGACATCTTGGAGAAAGGGGTCCCTGGGGAAAACACTACCTTGTCCTAGAACTGCCCTTCAGCTGTATCTGCAGGTCTGCTCTGCCCCTTCCTAAAGCTTCTGCAGTTATCTCCTCCTCTTTGACATCCAGTCAAAGCCCAGGTTCAAATCTTCTTCCAAGTATCTATTTTCTTCTATTTTATCTTTCTTTTACCCCAAATACAATGCATGTTGGGTTAGTTTTCCCCCTTGTTTAGCCTGATTTTGCAGTTCATGCCTCAAATTACTTGTTTCAGAAAGTACTAATGCACCTTTTGCCATGAAAAGGAGTAGATACTCAAAATGGATCACACTTAATTCATGCAGTTATCTTTGCTAAATAATGTCTGGTTAAAAACATTCACTAGAGATATGAATAGCTTATTAAACCCAAATTCAAGCTACACAAAGGATGTGAAATGGTGCATCTATTCAACGTTACAAGAGTTAAACAGCATTGTCTGCCTCACTGTGTTGCAACTAATGATTAATAAATGAGTCTATTAAGTTAATCTGCCAGGCAAAACTGAACTTGACAGACACCTGCCACAGAAAATTTGTTATCTATTCAGGCAGGAAATGGCAGTGAGAAGAAATCAATGTCACTGCTGTACGTTGAGCTGGCAAACTGAAATCTCAGAGGAAGTTTGTCATCTTGGACAATGAGCAATATCCCTGGTGGCATCTCAGAGCCCCACAATAAAGGTCAAACATGGTTCTTATTTTTCAGAGGCCTGAAAGTCTAGTGTAGCAATTAAATTTCACTTTTAATACTGGGTGAAAAAGTCCAGCTCTTTGACAGTAATGTGTGGTAATATATTTATGAGAAGATATATATACCCCATATGCTACTGCATCATTGACTTGGAGTTATATGGCATGATTTCTTTGCAGTATAAAATGAAAAGCAACATAGTCTTCTATTATCTAGGCCAAAAAAAAAAAAAGGGGGGGAGGGAAAAAAAAAAGAAACAATAACCACTACATTTGCTTCAAATCTGTTAAAAGAGAGAAAAGGAAATGCTCTGTATCCAGCTGTACACCAAACAAAACAAGCTTTCAAATACAGTCTCCAAGTTTTGCTTTTTAATGCTCGCAAATGAGTGGCAAAATTACGCAGCTGTTAATAAGACAGCAAGAGAAGCTTTTGACACAACCCCCCTTTTATCTCCTAGCTAGAAGCATTTCAATCAAAGAGGAAATTTGTTCACGACTGCTGTTTGATTTTCAGGGTTAGTGGTGTTTGCTTTCCATGTCCTGCTCCGCAGGGTCAGAGCTGGATGGGGATTATGGGTTTCACTTTTCCCCGCATGCCCCACGAGATGTGCAGAGCCCAAAACCCCAGGGAAGATTCTGGATGGATGTCAGTGGGATCTGCACAGCCACTGGGCTCCCTCCTCTCCAGGATGGCTGCAGGACAAGGGCCTAAACATTCTTAAGTCACACTTTAATAGAATTTTAAAACTTGCAAACCCCACACAAATTAGGAAGCAGCACGAACAACAAGCAGAGCAGCAGCACCTTTGCTGCACTAAGACAGTCCTAGTGAGATGCCCATTTCTTACAGTCACCCATTGGAGCCTGTTTGACAACATCCTGACTTGAAAACAAACCCCACACAATCAATTTCATGAGGACTGGACTGGCTTCCTGCGGATTTGGTTTTTGCCATCAGATTCTCTGAAGCCAAATAATTTCCAAGCCGTGTTCATCAATCTTCCCACAACAGGGACCTCCATCACATTTCTTTTCAATATCTAATCCACAGCCATTGTTGAAAGTTCCTATTACAAGCCTTCTCTCAAACTTCTCAATCACCTCTGCTTTTCCCTCACACACATATTTTCAATAAACTTGTAGGAACTTCTATTTATCTTTGCAGCCTCTGCCCTTCCGCCACATTTCCGTGGTCAAGATGTGGAAGGGCTGCTGTGTGTTCATGTGTGCATACACCCTGCTTGCATAAGCCTCGCTTCCCTAAGAGACCAGACTAAACAGCCCACACCCAAAAGCAGCATTAATATATGCAAAAAGAAATAGCTCTGCAAGGGGAGCCTTTAGATGGCTTATTGCCCTTTCCTCCTCTTCCACGACAGACATGACAAGGTCTCGCAGTCTGGGGACGTTTCTTAATTTGAACACTTACAGCATTTCATTGCTTTTCGTATTTTGCTTCTTAAAAGAAAAGCTCTTCAGCAATGAACAGAATCACACCCTGCTAGGCAGCGATATTTATGCCTGAAATAGGCTAAGGCAACAATAAAAATGTGGTCCACACATGTGGGTAACTTGCTGCCAGCAAATATGAAACCCTGGCAAGCTCCACCAACCCCTCATTTGACATTAATATAAAATAGACAGAGAGTACCAGTTCTCAAGTCTGGCCTAATGTTATATAACTGTGCTGTTTGCTCAACAAAGTCAACCCTTACACACACACAAAAAGGACAAGTTTAAAGTCCCCAGACAGCTGCAAATCATTATTCTAAAATGCTTTATAGGTTAGTGAAATTATCATTTACTCTGGTCCCTGTAGTCCTTAGCACCTGATGCCTAACTTAGGATAATGAATTTTGCAGATTCTTATTTCTACAGATCTACTTAATTGCCCTTATACAAAAGGATTTCAAAAGATTATTTTTATTAAGTTACTTTTAGAAATAGTTGCATTTCACAGCCAGAGTCACAGATACACACACCTTGCTTCTAAAGAAAAATAACAACCTGTAAGTACTGAAGACTGATGACAGAGCAAATCCTCCTCCTATCAAATACTGTTTGATTAAATAAAAGAAATTTAAGGAGGAACTTAATAATGCTCTTTGTAACTACAACACAACATTTTAAAGTAACTCAAAGTTCACCTATTTGATATCTGATGTTAAATTGCAAGCTGACATCGCCCCAGGAAAACAGCAGCCAGGGAGCAAGGGCAGATTGCTGAAGGAGTGGCAAAGAAGGGGGGGGAAGAACCAAAAGAAAAAAAACAAAACCTCATCAGTCCCTTCACAACTGGGATTCCCTTCCAAATATGAGAATTCTTTCGCACAAAGAGGAAACAGATGTCCATGGCTGGAATTTGCATGTGGCTTTATTCTCTTCTAGGATACAATAAAACTACTCTTCTTCTCATCCTCCAAGCTAGAAATTAAACAGTGGCATGTCATGCAGAGTCCAGCTGTGCTTTCTACCTCCAACCTTTATTAGCAATATATTTTAAAAGAAGAAGAAAAGAGTTAGACAGAAACAAAGGGAGAAACTAAAAAAGCATAAGAAATGAAAAACTGTGGTATGTGTTCTCAAAACAATATAAAACCTACAGATGTTCTTACTAATCTGTGGCACATGTTTGTTTATTCAGGTTTTCCCTGTCTCCAGTTCAGCAGGCTTTGCTCTCCAGAAGACTTATCTGTTTTTACAAATGTTAGAGTAAATACTGAAGGAGAGATTGGCATAAACAGCCAGAGGAAGAACAGGATCACCTTTTAAGAGCTTTCTCAATGTCCCTGAAACTGCACCTTCAGCCCTGAAACTGCTGTCACCCATCCCTCCACTGTTCCCTACATTAACAGCAAAGGGAGAACAGTTGTGAAGAAGATTTTTAGGAGTATGAATATCACAAAGGCCAACAGCAAGAACATCTGTTCGCTTCAGGGAGAACATGCTGCAGTCATCACGGGGGCAAACTTGCACCTAACCTGTCACCTGCCCTCACCCTCACAAGGGCAGAGGTGCCCTCACTGTCCAAGTCTGTATTTCTGAGGAGCACTGCACACACTGTCTGAGCTGGGCTGCCAAACAATGCCTTCTCCTTTGGAATTACAGAGAAAAGTCTAATAAACCACTTTTGAATATCATAAAAAATACACTGTTTTCCAAGGATACACAAACAGTTAATCTCAGGAGAACAATCTTCCCTTTACCTAAGTCTCTTTCACATTCATTTTTTTTTTTAAAAAAACCATCTTCTTTATAAAAGATAGGAGGTTTTTTAATAAGTTCAAGTTACAACAGAATAAAACAATCCTGTCAGCCCACTGGAGCTAAACATTTCTGTTAATAATCACAGTAAATTTGGTTCAGTGTCTTGTTCTCCTAAAATTCTTCAGACACTTGCCCGATACATCTGGATGATGATAAACTGATGTTCCAGCTATAAATATGCTTTCCCCAGGATGGGATTTGAAAAGACAGCATGGAAAGGGATAATGTCACGTCAGCAATAGCCACCATCACGAAGACCTGACTGAAGGTGAAGGTGTAGAGGACTCATTGGCGATGGGATACCCCAAAGCTGACACAGTAGATCTCTTTTCTTGCAAAGCTTCAATTAATACTGTCCCTAGATCCTCCTTGATAAATTGCAGACTACACAATGAACCTAACAAAGTTAATTTGCAATCTTAACATGAATGAAAGACTGTCAAAGCCATCAGCCGTGTTCCTGCAGCTCTGAGCTGGAAGGTGGGAGTGTGGGGAAAGGACAGGTTCATGTGTTAAAGGAATGATGGAGAGCTTTGTTAACAAACACTGAGGCCATTAGAAACAAAACTTTCCAGGCAAGTATGACAACACTGGCATAGCAATGACCAGGGAAGAACTCCTGGCTTCATTCCTTAAAGAAAACAGTGAAAGACCAAGTTCACACACAGCACCTTCCTTACAAGGCTGCACAAAGCCATAGAGAGGTGAAACCCCTGGCAGGGCCAACACGGGGAAAACTATCAAGTTGCATTTGCAACAAACAACTTTTCACAGCTCTTTGGTGTTGAACACGTGGCTCTGCAGCACTGCCAGAGGCAAAGGTTGGTAGAAACACTGATTTCAACAATGCCAAGAGTATAATTAAAACAAAGGTTTCAGACCATGCACCAGCAGCCACCTGAGGTAATCAGCAATTCCCTCACTTTCAAGCAAATAACATTAACCCTCTGTGAACTGGGAGACAAGCGCAAGATATAAATGGGAAGGAATACAAAATTCCTGAATTATACTCATTATTCTGGTTCAGGCATCCACTAAGCCTCAAATAAATATTTGCACCTTCCTTCCTCTGTTTCCCCAGCTCTGACCCCGAAGTATTTCCACTTGTCACCTGGCATATGTGAATGTTTGGAACTAAATTCCTGTCTGAGACAAAACATTATGTGCCCCACAGGGTTGCTTAATTTGGTTACAAGCCATTCTCACAGATGTGCTTTGGACCAGCACTGCAGAACTTCACATCCAACAGCATTTTGTTTAAACAGCACCACATACTCATTCTAAAACCAATATATAAGGGACATTATGTAGAAAAGATAAATACAAGGAAAATTCTATCCAGTTTTCCCTCTACTAGAAAGTGGCTTTGTGCTTAAAAAGAAAAGGAAAGGGAAAAAAAGGAAAAGACCAAACTTTTCTGGAGGGGCAACGTTGACCAGCGAAGGGGAAAGACACAGTCAGAGATCCGGCATGACTGAGTGTTCCCAAAACATGGGAAAAAGAGAGGCACTGAGGCAGATGCACAAACTCAATGCAGGCTGGATTGATTTAAGAGAGCCTGATGATCACAGAGCCCTAACGCGGCACACGCGTGAGACAGACCATCACTGAGCTATTGAAGGCTCTTTCCTCAAAGGAACAACACGAACAGCCTCACATTCCACACCCACCCCCTTTCTGAACCAGTCCCTTACTTTTCTGGGAGAAGAGAATAACTATTAGAGATGGTATAATGCCAGCCACAAAAGTCAATTTTACTGGATTTCAAACATGAGCTGGATGACCAGCCCCTAATTACACTAATAATATCCATGTTCTCCCATTTTCCAACAAATAAGCACTAAAGGAGATGCCTGTTTCGTTATTCATTCTCAACAACATATAAAAAAAATCCTCAGCAAGTAAACGAATATGCTGACACTGATTTGTACATGCTGTTTTCAAGGCGCAGATAAAAATCATGTAGGATAAAAGATGAGTTTAGCAGCTCTAGAAGAATGAAGGTATTGTTTAACAGGAAGCAGATGTATGTCAGATGGCAAACTCATTAAAGTGTCCCATCGTTAAAGGAAACGGGATAACAACGAGCCATCTGAAAAAACCTGAACTGATCAGGAAATACACAAGCCGCAGCTAATCTCCTATTTATTGGTAGGTAATGCCTTTAAGTCATGCACATGCATTGAGTTTAGGACCATGAAGGACTAATCTTTGTTCTCATGAAAAAAACATAAGAGCAGAACCCAAGAGCATAGAGAGCAGCATTTCTGGAAGAAGTCTTCTGAGGAAAAACTCTAACATTTGGAGAAGTTATCACATTAACCCATGGGTGTGCACACATGTGGTTATGTGCTGCTGTCTGGGCAGCACGTCACTTCTCTGACTTTGAGAGCATTTTAATGGACATGTTACATACACGTAATGCTTTAAATGTAAGTATAATTGCAAAAATGCCTTATGAAAGGCACCTATTAAGGAAGAGCCTCTAAAAATTGTAAACTCTAATCAAACTAAAAGTATTCACAGGCAGACACTGGACTGGCAGATTTGGAACATCACAGAGCTGAACAGTTCTGCAAATGAGAATTTGGCAGGAGATACAAGGACTTAAGCACAAGGAATTAAACAAGCAGCATAGAATCACAAAATCATAGAATCATTTAGGTTGGAAAAGACCTCTAAGATCATCAAGTTCCACCATTAACCCAGAACTGCCAAGTCCACTGTTAAACCATGTCCCTGAGTTCCACATCCACACAGCATTTACGTAACTCCAGGGATGGTGATTCCACCACTGCCCTGAGCAGCTTGTTCAGTGTGTGGTGACTCTTTGGGTGAAGAAATTTTTCCTGGTATCCAACCTAAAACTCCCCCTGGTGCAACTTGAGGCCATTTGTTCTCATTCTGTCGCTTGTTACCTGGGAGAAAGGACTGACCCCAACCTGGCTACACGCTCCTCTCAGGCAGTTGTACACAAAGCAGTAATGTCATCCTTGAGCCTCCTTTTCTCCAGGCTGAGCCTTTCCAGCTCCCTCAACTGCTCCTCATCAGACTTGTGCTCCAGACTCACCTCCAGCTCTGTTCCCTTCTCTGGACACTCTCCAGCCCCTCAATGTCTTTCTTGTAGTGAGGGGATGAGAACTGAACACAGGATTTGAATCAAGAACAGCATGTTTGATTCACAAGGCAGGTGGATCTGTGGAGAGGAGTGAGAGTATTGCTCCATCTGGCAAATATCCAATCTAAGAAACTTGACAACAGTGCAGCTGTAATTGCACTGACATCAGCAAAGGAACTTTTGTCCTCAGAGTAACAGCCATCAAAAAAACATTAACAGACTGGGAAGAAACATGTGTTTCTCCCTTTCTGGATCTATCTCAGCCTATAGCACTTCTGTTACAAATGTCTTGTTGCTACATTATGATTACAAGTATAACAGAGCAACTCTCACCATAAAAATTAAATACATCTCTGGCCAGGAGTTTTCTAAGTATCACAAAAAAAAATTTCCAAGAGAAAATCCATCTCTGCGTTTGCACATGGGCCTGATCCAAAGGTCACTGAAATAGCTGGGAATGTTGCACATGTGATTTCAACTGCTTCTGGATCCGGACTGATGCTCAAGATGAAGAAAAGAGGAGAGAGCAGATGCAAGAGTTCCAGTGTACAGTGCAAGGGTCAGCTCGCCTTGGTTCTACCATGTCCTTCCCAGGATGCACAGACCAAGAGTCATGGTGAGAGCAGGATCTAGGATGTGCTCTTTTTAACTCGGTAAGTGCGAACTTGGGCAAATTCCCTGCTTTTCCAGAAGTCTAAACAACAGCCCAACACGAGGCCATATCTGAGCCCAAACATTTAAGTACAGCTTTAAGTCTCAGTACAGTTAATGCAAGCTAAGCAAGTTCTTTTGAATGTTTCACTTTGGCACCTTGCTGCATTGCTACCCCTGGTTATTTGGTAAAGGTATTCCTGCTTATTTGCCTTTGTGGAGAAAAAAAACCCCAACAAAACCAAAACAAAAAAAAGAACACGTAAGCAAGCACTGCTTTAAACAAAACACTCCACAGATACTATTGAGAAAAATACCACCACCAATGCTAGTGCAAAAACAACATTAATGGAACAACTACCATAAACCAAGCTGAAACTTCTTTCCCTGAAGTGAGAGCCCCGTGCACTGTTTATATATCTTACATCATTATCTCCATCATGTGGCAGACAGAAAGAATGCAGACTAATGTCAAATTTAGGAAATACTGTTCACGTAAAGGTGTTTTACTTAATCTTACACATGTACACACATTCAGAATTTTGTATCTCACAAAATGGGGCTTTGTTAAGCTTCTTTCTGTTGCTGCTATTTTCAGTTGTCTAGAAAGAACCACACCTGCACTGCACACCACAGGTAAAAGGAGAAATCGCATTATCTGAATAGAAGACGGATCTGCAAAGCACTAAAATACTTCTAATTTCCCACCTCTTCACAGAGAAGCAGTTAACTATATCCTTAAGTCCTGTACTGAATAGTCTGACTATCCTGTGTGCCTTGAAATAAGACCAGACTATTTTCTCTCCCTCATCTACCTTTTTCATTTTTAAATAAACCATTACATTGCTTTTGCCCAAACACAAGACACGGTCTTGCAGAAGTGAAATGACCTTCTAGCTCAGTGATCTCTCCTAACATTTATGTATTACAGCTACAGTTCCACAAACTTTAATCTGATTCTACATTACAAAAGACCTAATCTAAAACTCATTAGAGGGAACTGAGAAATCACAGCAAGCATTTGGTCCAACCCAAATGAGCACTTAGACAATGCACGTACAGATACAGGAAGGATGGTTCCCTTATTTTATTTTTTTTTTTACCCTCTATCATTCTTTTCTGACAGTTTAACCAATTCTGCAGACTCTGTAACTATTTAAACAGGAAGCTCCCCGGACCCAGCAGACCTCCCTGCCTATGCAGCTGGAGAGTTACTCTGCTCCTAATGGAGCATTTCTTCCACCCCCACCCCGAGGTAGCAGCTGTACGATGTCGGGTCCGACACTGCAGGGCCACCTGGGACTTGCTGCCCTCCCAGGTGTGGACTTGCAGAATTGTCCATGGCAGTCAAGCCCCTGGGAAAGCTGTCTGGCTGCCTGCATCCCCCAACTTCCTGCCTGTCAGCAAGCTGGGAAAAAACTTTAGTGAGGCTGGCTGTGTGTGCAAATCCAGCATGCAGAAAGCAGGGAGGGTTTGCTTTCAGGAACCTCTTGCAGCACCCATTATGAGAATTGTGGAAATAAAGGACACGGCTCTCAATGATTTCTTTTAGCTCAGTTATGGAGAAGATGTTTTCATCATAAGCCTTTGAATTCCTTTGCATGTCTTTATATGGCCACCTCATTTCTGTCTGCCTTGAGGATCTCTCATAACCACAATGTTAAACCATAAAGCTAAACCAAAATGATTTGTCATACTCAGTCACCCAATTTGGACATGAGTAAAGTGTGCCAGACTACAAGAGCATGGGAATATATCATCAAGAGGAACAAGGGTGCTTTGGTGGGCAAGACAACTAAACAACTGCAACACCCCAGACACACACAGACCCTTATTTTCTTCATTTGCTTGTTCTGCCTGGCTCTTCACAGAGCCCAGGGATGTGTGCAGGGCCTGAGGGAACTGAACTGCAGAGCATGACAGCAGCTCGTGCTTGTTCTATGAACTCCTGCTTATGGCTGCCATCAGCAAAGCAGACACTACTAAGTTTCCACTTTACCAGTATAAATCATCCCCTCCATGCTTGGCAAAGCACTTAAGCACATGCTTAGCTGTGCTAGAACTAATTTTCTTCACAGCAGCTAGCATAGGGCTGTGTTTTGGATTTGTGCTGGAAACCGTGTTGAAAACTCAGGGATGTTTTAGTTATTGCTGGGCAGTGCTCACACAGAGCCAAGGCCTTTTCTGCTCCTCACCCACCCCACCAGTGAGGGGGCTGGGAGTGCACAAGGAATTGGGGGGACACAGAGCAGGGACAGCTGACCCCAGGGACATTCCAGACCATAATGCCTCATGCCCAGCACGTGAGGAAGAAGAAGGAAGGGGGACATTTGGAGTGATGGCATTTATATTCCCAAGTCCCTGTTGCACGTGATGAAGCCCTGCTGTCCTGGCAACGGCTGCCTGCCCATGGGAAAGGGTGAAGGAATTCCCTGTTTTGCTTTGCTTGTGTGCTCAGCTTTAGTTTTACCTGTTAAACTGTCCATATCTCAACTCACAAGTTTTGTCACTTTTACTCTTCCGACTCTGTTCCCCCATCCCACCAGGGCAGGGGGTGAGTGAGTGGCTGTGTGGAGTTAAACCACGACAAGAGCTTCCACTATGGCTGAATAGGAACAAGATTATGCTTTAAAAACATTACAGACCAAACACAAACAAGTTCTTCAACTCCATGCTCTTCTTTACACTCCCAATTTGCCATTAATCTAAAAGCTCTTCCAGAGCTGGAGCTGGGCCAAAGTGTTTTGTTGAACGGGCACCTAAACAAAGTGTTCTGCTAAACTGGGGCTGCAACCAACATGGTGAATGCAGAGAAAAACCAACTAACACAGCCTAATCTTTTCTGTGGGTTATTTTAGATATACAATGGAGTGATCTCAAACACTCCACAGAAGACCAGCCAAGGTAACAACACCACTGCAGCTCCAAGAGGCTTTAGAGTCACCACCAGCAACAAAAGAATGCAAGCAATGAGTGTAAGTGCCAGGGCCCCACCATGGGATCAGATCCCACCATTTCCAGCATGGTCCTCTCTCACGCAGCAGGTCTGAGCACAGCATCTGTTACACTGATGGCCCCTTTAAGAAACCTACTTCTGTGGAAAACATTGACACCAAAAGGAGAAAGCCAAATTCCACACCCACTGCAGCATGGGCTCCAGAGGGAACGGGGTGGGAAATGCTGCTCTCACAGCTTTAATTCATTTAAAGGCCATTTTGCATCCAGAAGGTTCCACTGAGATGATTTCTTTTCCTCATTGGTTTTGCAGCCATGTCAAATGCCCATCACAGCCAAGTGGCAGGACTGTCAATTCCCTGCTGTCACAGCTACCTTCATAAAACTCACAATGCAATGGCTCGAGTTGTGTTGCCAGGTACAGGATTTTGTCTGTGACACCCAGCAGCTGATGGGATTTACATCTCTATGATTTGAACCATAGTCTTCCCAGTTGTTTTCCATCTGGGAAACAGTCAGCAATGAAATAATTTTCATGCTAACAGGCATTACTTGAGAGGAAAAAAAAAAACAAACACAAAACCATTGGCTGGGGAAACAGCCAGACGTTCCCTAACCACGAGGAATCTCCTGAAATTTTACCTGCTCACTGGACAGTAGATTAGTAACTGCTTGAGAAACTCGCCCTTAGGTAGGTCTCCAGAACTGTTTCTGTTCCTGCAGCATTTGGATCCCTTATTCTGGGTGCTACTCACAGCTCCATAAAGCATGGATAACACTCCTTTCACCCTGGCACTGACTGGGATGTATCAGTACAAATTACTTGAGCAAAACTAGGAAGCAGCATCTGCAGCAGAAGGTACTGATCCTGATCAAAGACATGGTGGTGTCCCAGAGTTGCACTGGACTCAAGGGCAACAGACAGGGCAGTAAAGGAAAACTAAGCAAGTTAAAGACCAAAGAGAAAAGGAAGGAAAGCACTGCTACTGCCTAATACAAAGAACAAGCTCATTTCAAAGCAAGGGCCTTTTACAGTATAATGTTCATAACCTTTTGGGCCGAAAAGGAACAGGCTGGTGGTAGCAGCATATAATACAACCAGGTGACTTAAACCAGGATTTTTTCTAATCAGATTAGCAAGCTATACATTACAATTTCCACTCTGTTTCAACCTCAAGGCATTTTAATTACATTATTCATTTATCTTCCCTGGGATTTTCTGATTTTGCCAGAATTCTTTCTTCACTTAGAATGCAATTTTTCTCTCAGTGCAAGTGCTAATAGACCTCTTCAGACAAAACAACCAAAATCTGTGGAACTCATACAAGAGCAAAAAATCAACTGTGGCTTTCAATCAAAGGATATAATTCCATTAACACCTTTCTTTAAATAGCACCAACCAAATGGCAGTAGAGGGATCTGGGATCATGAAAATAGTTAAAAAACCTGCAGAACAGTGTGTTTATTCTGTGTTTTCACATACAATTTTAAAAGCACAGCTGACCTGATGCCAATAAATGACCTGAGTTGGTTTTGAAGTCACAGAATCATAGAATGGTTTGGGTTGGAAGTGACCTCAAAGATCATCTTGTTCCAAACCCCCTGCCGTGGGCACGAACTTGCTATCAGTGTAACAGGCCTAGGATCAACCTGGGGTGGAAAGGAGGTTCCCAAGAATGGCTCCAGCCTAAGGAAAGGCAAGACTGGCTGACTCCACTCCGGCTTAAACCAGGGAAGAGCTACTTCTACCACCACCACAGTGTGCCCAGCAGTGGTTACCCCAGAACAAACCCTGACATGATGCCCTATGCCCACAAATGTACCCATTTGGAAAGCACAGCTGAACACTGGGGAAGATCCTACCCTGGGCAAGAGCCTTCACAAGATGTGCTAATTGAAAGAAAAACCAAAAAAACCAACAAAAAAAAAAGCGAAGAACTCACGCCTTTGCAACGTGCAGCAACTCAGTGCGATAAATGCCAAGAGCCTTTACTGTGGTGGAATAAATACAGCCACAATAAAATTCCACCTGTCAGCTCCAAAAGCACCCCACATGTAGAATTTACACAAGCTGAACTGGAGCTGGTTCAGGGCATGTCATAACAGCCATTTCTGCACTGTGCACTGTTAAAATTGGCCTCAAGATGAATTGAGTGCCTGGAAAGGGCAACCATATTTCAAGCAAACCAGGACATGCTCAGGGTGCTTGGACTGCCCCTTCAGCTGCATTCCTGAGCCTTTCATTTTTGCCACTTGGTTTGCGTGAAAAGTATTTCCAGTACACTTCCAAAAAAAATCTGAAATACCGTAAATATACTTTCTGGTAAAACTTTGGAGAAGAAAGGTGTTATTTTATATTGAAAGGATTTTCCATAGCATTATTCCATCCTATACTCTTAAGTGAAGAGTTAGCATCCCAAGTATTTTTTTTCCTCTCATGAGTTGTTTGCAATCTGTCAATTCTCACAATTAAAAGATGGCATTGCCAATCTAATCACGGCAAATGAAGGGGTTTTTTTGCATGGCACTCTATTTTGTTTGTGTCTGTGATGCTTTGCAGCAAAAGTGATTTCTGGTGTAAGAGATGA
This sequence comes from Scytalopus superciliaris, assembly GCA_013400415.1. NCBI lineage: Eukaryota > Metazoa > Chordata > Aves > Passeriformes > Rhinocryptidae > Scytalopus > Scytalopus superciliaris. Next base: position 1,025,757 of record VXBX01004936.1, read on the forward strand.
CATTACTAAAATGTAAATAAAAAGGCCACTATAAACAATTTCACTCTTATTGTTTTTTTCTCAAGGGGTTTTAACTTGAGAAATCTCATTGTGTGCAGAGCTTTTGAATCGAGCCAGTGGTGCTGAGCCCCTCATCCCCTTCCCAAGTCCACTTCAGGCAGACAAGTAGAGGGGAAATAATCAGGCATGTCAGTCTGACACAAATGAATAGAAATCCTCTTGGGCTTTCTTGGGAATAAATGCACCAATAATGTAAGATTAAAATGTAATAATGAGACAATTTTCTTCCATGTCCACAGACTACACATACTATATCAGCAATTCACATGCACTTTGAAACCAGCAAACTACTGTCAGCAACAAATGTATTTCAGCTGTAGCAACCAGAACAGTTGTTAGTGACAATTTTGTAGGGAAGGCTGCAATGAACCCCACGTCCCATTTACTCATGGCAGCTAAAATAATCTTCAGATGCTCTGGTAACACATTGTTGGAAAGATAGTTTTGAAGGTAAATATTTTTGTAAATTATTTGCTTTTAAAATGCTACTATTCTCACATGTCTCTGGACTAAAAAAAAAAAAATTGCCCTTTCACAACCTTCAAAAATAGATCTCTCGGGCATCTTTAAACTTGTATCATTAAAAAAAAGGAGAGAGAGAGGGAGAATCAAATATCTCGGATTTCCTCTTATTCCAGGTAGCTTATTCCATATGCAGTCCAGCCAACTAGTTAAAACTTCCTCCTGTTTCTATTTCCTGATGTTACCAATATCCAGTTCACAAAATCCACCATTTGGAGAGCTAATGAGAAATCCAAATGGGCAGCTGGGCTGCACAGGGTCTGGGGTGTCCTGCGGGGAGGCCAGAGGCTCCTGGGGGAATAAAGTATTGAGCAGGGAATGATGGGGCAGCGAGAAGAGATCAGACAATAAAGAAAGAGAACATTGGAAAGGCATAACATTGTTGTGGGTCACTTTTGTACCAAACACTCCACAAACAACTGAAGATTTGCCCCAGGATGTGCAAAGATGGGAATGGAGGCAAAAGCCATTGCTTAATTCACCTGAAGGAAATGCAGCACAGATGCTGCAAGCCAAGTGCCACCCTGGTGACAGTTTATTCTTGATAAATAAATCATTTACACACCTGACACAGCTCACGTCTTTCTTCTGTGATAATTATAGTTTTAGAAGCCTCATTTAAGGGGTGCAAATTAATTTCCAAATTCCACCTACTGTCAAAGAGTGTATTTTATTAGGTGATTAATTACCTGCAGGAGCACTTCAGGAGACACCCTGGAGGCAAACAAGGATTGCTGTGACAGCTCCTTTAAGATATGGCTCCACTCCTAAGGCCCGATGAGCACAGAGATAAAATAACTGCATACAGGTGTTATCATCTACAGCACCTTGGGATGCTTGTGCCTCAGAGAAGTGCATTTCCCCTCTACAACATGCAAATATTTGCCACAGTGCTACAGCCCTTGCTTTGTGACAAGTCCCATAAACTACCTCAGGGTTGGGTCCACTTCCACAGCGAGGCAGAAAGAAAGAACAGCCATGGGGAACTACTCTTCCCTCAGCGTCCTCCTCAAACCTTCTGTACCCCAAAACACACACCACTTGGCCTTCTCCAGCTTATATGCCCGAATGACATACAGCTGGTTTCAAAATTCTGGGCCAAACATACTTTTTGTAAGTTTTATGTAAGTCAGTTATATAAAGGTGGCAGGATTTATAGCCAACTTTACTGCAGTTTCCTTGCTGTCATTTCAAATCTCTCCACTGACCAGAGCTTCCAGCAGATCTGTGTCCACATAACTCCTCTTTGCAAGCAAGTTTGGTGCCCAAAGACCACAGTGAGAAGAAATCAAGGCAGCCCAATACAGCTTATACACACCTGTGCACCAAGTTCAGGTACCTCTACACTCACAGTGACCTTGACACATTATTTAGATACTGGAAATATCTCCAGAGAAAAACAACTCTTCCAATAGCACAAGTGGAGAAACACAGAGTTTAACAAATTTTATAGTCTTTGCCCATCTGTTTTACTTAAGTCTCCTATTCTACACAACACCCAAAGGACTGCTGTCACAAGAATTGCTCTGTTCCCTTGCATTTCTTGTTTGCCTTCTGTTACAACTACACTTGCCTTTCAGGAGAATTAAATCCTATGAAGAAAACAAGATCCAGAGGCTATTCACCCAGGGCAGGGCCTGTTCCCAAAATGCCTGCCTAACTTATTTTAGCAGGCTCTCCTGATGGATGGACTGCACAGATGATCAGCTCAGGTGCTGCTTTGGTGGATAGTTCCCCAGAGCAATTTAAGTCATCACTTCTTCACCTCCTCATTGGAGGCATAGGAACAAATTTTTCTTTTCTCCTTCACATAAGATAGTACTTGTACTTTATTTATCATTTTACCTTCCTGTGGTTTTTTTCAGTGCTCTTCCTCCCTTTTCTGCACAAGGACATCAAAGACTGTCAAAGGCAATTCTGTGTATTTCATCACCAAACTTAAAATAGATTGTTAGAAAAAGCTGGTTAAGGTTAAACCAACATTACCCCTTCAAATTCGGAAGCAAAAGAAAACACCGAACCAGAATAGTCTGAGAGATTCTCTAATCTGACAGCAACAAACTTCTGCTGATCTCAGGGCAGTGGCATATCACAATGTCCCTTCAGTAAGCACAGAAAAGAGGGAACATCAGAGATGAACGTGTCTGAGGTGGGAGAAGACAAAAGTAGCTTCAAAAACCTAAGAACTAACAAAATAATAATGAAATACACACAGTATTTTTGGAAGCATTTTGAAAAGCTGAGGATATGTGGCAAAGGGAAGGATTGCTCTGGACAGACCACTTGTAGCCAGAATGGATCAACAGCAGTTCTAGTTTTCAAGATGTGGAAATATAAGCCCTTGACATAACTCTCTGCTAAACACAATCAGAAAGTTACTTGCTGCACTTTCTTCCTCTCTGTCTCTCTCAAAAAGCCAAACACCCCCCCCCAATAACCATCAACAACAGCAGCAAAACAAAAAAGCCGAAAAATCAACAACATCACACAAACTTCCCAGAAAAACAATCAGAACCCACTGAAGATCAAGCTGGAGCTTATTGCTCCAAATCTGCCCTTGATTAAGTATAGTCTTCCACTACTCAACAGTTGTTACAAGGTTAGAGAGAAAAGTATCATCTAAAATGTCATCTAATCCAAAATTAATTAACCAACTCTGACAATGGCTGCACTACAAACCTCCTTAGATTTTAACCCATAACGTGTGCTGGAAACCTCCAGCTGAACATTCTGTATTTTCTCATTTGCCCACATACGCTTGTTATTAAAACCACATGCGGGCACTGAATCATTTCATGGTTCATTTAGAGACAAACACGCAGAAAATTGTGGGAAACAACTATAGCCCTAAGAGTTTGTGCAAGCCTGTGTAGTTTGAGGCGTGCAGTGCTGCAGGAGCTTGAGCTACAGAGCTACCTTATTCTGGGGCTCAAAAGCGAGCAGCAAGAAGCCCCCCCACGCATACACTGAATTTCAGAGCAGGTCATTAGCAGAGTCAGTGTGGCAGTTTCAGCCCTGAGCGCCTTGCAAAATGCCACGTATGTGCTCAACTGCTGGTTCCCAACAAAAACCCCTAAGTGAGGCAGCAGGATAGTCTTTCATTTCTGAAACTGCTGTGGCAATGAGGAGAATGCCCCAACTGCATAGGAAGTTCAGAACATAACCTCAGGCAAGGCACTCAATCTTTCTGGAATTGACATCTGGAAAAAATGGTAGCCCTTCATCTTGTCCGTCGGACTAGAAGGTCACCAGCTCAAAGACGACCTTTTGCTGAAGGGACAGTCAGTAAAACAGTAAGGCTTTGCTTTTGATCAGGTTTCTCTGGATTATTCATATTACAGCAGTGGCTGAAGGACTCAAACATAATGTGCCAGCTCAGATGTGCAAAGATAACACACATGAAGTCTCCACCTGAGAACACAGCCTCTTCCCGTTAACAATTACTGTTGCATTCAGAAGCATAAATTCCCTGAAGGGGAACAAGCTTCTGTATAAGCATTTTCTCTGAGAATACCTCTCACCCATGGATCTTATTCCCCTGCAACACAGGGAACACTCAGATTATGTCTGCAGATCTCCAATTTGGCTTTGAAGCCTAAAGTAGCATGTACATGATCCAGGTTTCCTGTCGGGCCCTCCATCCCTGACATTGTCACAGAAACAACCTCAGTAGCTGCAAGAACTCAACTTTACTCTTACAGGGGTGTATGTACACACATAACAGAGACTGAACTGAAAAGCTTCAAGATAAAATGAAACCATTAAACTCTGAAGTCTTCCAGGAAGTTCTAGGGCAACCTTTTAAAGTCAGCTCTGATAGAACAACTGTCTACTAGAGAGACCTCCACAAAGAGGTCATTTGGGATGAAAGGCAAGGAAGATGATAACTGATAAATCTAAAGCTCTATAAACCTTCAGGCCAGATAAGGGGCACACAGCTCTCCCAAGAACACTGGCTTACCTGGAGCTTTACAAGGACACTCAAAAGCACTAGTGAAAGCCTCAGACCTCAGCCTTTTACTGGTGTTTCCACCTTGCTCCTGTTGACGGAATGCTGTAAGACAGGGCTTGTAGCTGGTATTACCGAGGCAGTAAACATTCCCTTTCAGGAAAGGGAGAGGGAAAACAAAGAAAGCCCAGCCAGGTTCCTGTGACTGGGACTTCTGATACTTCTGATGGATGGTTGGAAAGGTGGAGAAGTGGGGGAAGGGAAAGTCACAAGATTAACAAGCATGTAATAAACACAGAAAAATATCCATCAAGAAGATGATTATTGCAATAATTTCAGAACTAGGAAAAGAGATGGGTTTAGTACCAAAAACTTTAAGTATATACTAATTGGGTTTTTTTTTTTGTCCAAGCTTTTGGGGTAATAGAAATCGATATTTGCTGCTCTGTACAGCTCTAGCAATAACTATTCATTCCCACATGACTTGCAACACTGGTGAGCTGTGGACATAAGACAACCCTTTTCTCCTTGTGTTTCTGAACAGAAACAAAGCTTTTTCCATGAGGAAAATCCATATCTTTGAAGGAAAGAACTTTATAGTGCAATCTAAACATTCATCAAAGCCCTACTTGTAACAGCAGGAACTTAGCACACGGAGGCAGGTGGGGTGAATAAGAATTTATGGGATGTCTGTAGACATATTAAATATCTGAAGTTCTTCAAAGCACAGGTAACACCGAAATGGAGTTTACAGACACAGTTCATTTAAAATATGCATGGCCTCAATCTATACCCAATACCTTCTCCTCTTAAAACACATGCAGAAGATACCATCTGCTCTTTACAGGCACTGGTAATCAAAGGTTTTCTGTTAGTCTAAGCACAGGCATTAAAGGATATATTGGGGTAAAGCTCATGCTAAAAAGGGAGCAATGCTCAATGCTGCATTCTTTCACCCAAAGGTACATCTGCATCCTTGATCAGAAAGTTTATTCAAGCTGGGGTATCTGCAGTGTGTCCGTGTTCATGACACTTTAGTTTCTAAAACCTGAAAAGTACTTTTAGTTAATAGGATTGTCTAATGTTGCAATTTCTTCACTGTCAAAGGACTATTTGATCAGTTCTTTGTTAAGCAGTAAACTTCTTTTATCTTCTGATTATTCTCATGGAAAAATACAAGGAGGACAGTGACAAGGTATTAGTAACTTCCTTCAATGTGCTGCATCAAGTAAGAAACCAGGATATCTTCCCTCTAAATGCCTGGAAGCAGCCTGACCCTGCAAACATCTCATTCAAGCAGTTCACACTTAGGTTAAGAGGAGCGTGGAGAGCAGAACAGCTCTTAATACACAGAAATGCCAGCAGTTCTATTTCATTGTGATCTTTCTTAATGTATTAAAATACTTCAAAACGCGCCTGTACAAAAATCGTTTCCATCCCAATAAAATGGAAGGTTAAGGTGTTATTGAGCAGAAAAGCTTTAGGGTCACAAAGCACTATCCAATTTTACTGTCTCTGATCCAAACTGTAGCCTGGGTATCCATTTTCAAATAGAACTAAAACACACTGGGAGCTTTATGCTCTCTGAACTGTTATTAAGCTGCACTATAAATTTAATTACGGAAACACTTTTGACAGAATTCAACAGTAGTGCTTGCAGTCAGAAACAAGATCACCAGTGGCGGAAATAACATTGACAGATTTACATAAAACCTGACTGTGATAAAGCTTAAAAGCAGCAAAGTACCAGATACCTTTACGAAAAAGATTTCTGAGCCCATTCAGGTACCTGTCAGACTTATCTGGCATAGATACAATTAATTGTAAATAAATCAACAATGGAAAAACTCCATCCCTGCAAACGCACAGCATTTTAAAGTCCGATTCCCAGTGGCTAAAGGCCATTGCAACCCAGTGCCCACACAACACCATGCAATTCTAATATCTTGGCTTTAAACTCCCTGATCCTTCTTTATAGGCTGATATTTTTTTGGCTATTTCAGGCATTTCACTACAATAAACTATGGAATTCTGCTCATACAAAGAAAATTCCACAACTAAAGCTTCAATTAAAGAGTCTCATATCTACCAGGAAAAGGAAAGTGGAGCCTCAGACCTGCATCATGGTTTGGTTACTACCCATAACAACTCCCGAAAGAACATCTGTGCTGATGAAGGCTGAGAACATTTTGTACCAACAAATATTTCCTATTTTTAATACCTGAGTGTTCAAGAGTGCCCTGAACTAAACTTCAACTTGTTAATCAACTTGTTGGGTTTTGCTTTCCATCCACTTCAACTACACAATGCCTGGATGGTAAAATTGTAGTTCATCACTTGGATAATAATACTTAATCAGTACTAAGGTTTCTATTTCCACCATATGCTTATATCTGGCTCAAAAAATTACTTATTTCACTGCTGCATCAGTACGTAATGGAACACAAGCCATTCAATAAGATATTTACTAACATCTTGTCTCTGACTGTACAGAGCTGCATTTCTAGACAGCTTTGCTACTGAAGCAGTGCATGAAATCACCCACTTCCCCCCATCCTTGGCCTTTGAACTCAACATCTGATTGTAGGCAAGTAAGACAGAGGTAGGGACAAAGTTCCTAAAACTTCAGTGAACATCACACAAACATCTCAAACACATCTGTAAGCACCTTGGTTGAGCTGAGAGACCCAATGTGGAAACTCAGCTTTGGAGGAAAGGCAGCAGGAGGAGCTCAATAGCTGTTGGTGTGGTTGCTGGCCAGGCAACGCACACACAGATACCTCAGGAAGTGTCCCAGCTCTGCTCAACCAACAGCTCAGGGCTGGAGGAGAGAGTTTTGGGGCCAGGAAAGCAGAGCTTGAGTCAGCACAAAAGAGAAGCAGAGGTGTTGTGGGTTACAGGTCTGCAGCAAAATGCGTTTGTGCTGTTTCTAGAACTACTTCAGTAAAGAAAAAGTACTATGGCTTTGAGAGCAAGATGCTGGCCATGCACCACACCATGGTGAAGTGGATGCAGAGGAAGGCAGAGTGCAGGCAGCTAAACAGTCTTTCAGAATGTCCTGCAGAACACAGAACCACCCAAAATACCATGGGGGGGGGGGAAGCCCACAGATGAAACAACAAAGAAAGCAAAAAGCTGCTGCGGACCTGTGTAAATAAATGGTGAAGCTGCTTAAACCCCAAGGATTTCTGGTTTGTGGTGATGGATTAAAGAGCAAAGCAAGAGCCTAAGAGACTCTGCCTGTGTTCTGCTCTCACAGTGCACAAAAAGAAAGATTGGCAGCAGAAAGAAGATCCAGTGTTTGGGAATCAGTGTACAACTATTAAAGTTGAAGTGCTCTTTAACAGGGTTCTCTAACACAGAGCCTCTGTGGGGAAGCTCTGGAGATCATTTAGAGTGCTTTCCTGAGCTCAGGGGAAAGTCTTAGTCTTTCCTGGCCACAAAATGTTATCTCTGGCTGTTTAGGATGTTCAGTGGAGATGGGGAAATCTGTGAGGCCAGCAGACATCTGAGGAACAGCTGCTGAGAACTTCAGAAGTTCCAGAGACCTTAAAGTTGATTAAAAATAGAAGTAATTTAATCAGTGTCACATTTATCCTCAAAATGAAGGAATTCTCTTTAAGTACACAGGTTTTTTTGGGTTTTTTTACAGTAAAAGTATTCCCTGTGTTGGCAATTCACAGGCCTTGGGAAAACAAATACTTTAAATCATTATAGGCCATCTTCTTTGAAGAACATAATTTCCAAGAGGACTGAAAGGTCAAACATTAACCTCGGCAAGCAGCCCCATCTTTCAGTGTCCATAGCCCCATAATCTGTGCAGGATCTTCCAGCAAAATCACACTGGATCTTTCAGTTGGTTTGTTCCTACAAATCTTACTCGGATCTGCTCCCCTTTGAAATTAAAAACAGGGGGGAAATCCAGAGAAAGGAAATTCAGTAACAAGAATTCCCTTACACACACAAGATCCATTTCCAACCCATATACTTAAGCCTTATTTGTTTCTGGAAGTACTAAGCTCCTTCCCCACTGTTAGTGGGAGTTCTGTGCGCCTGGTGTTTGCAGGAGAGCATGAAGGTAAAATAAAACCACAGGTGAGGGGACACATTCTTTTCACGTCCCTTAGTAACATACAGGATTCCTGTGGCCTGAAGCAGTTAATTCCTAAAGTGCTGGGACTGTCAAGAAAACCATGCTCTTGCATCCCCTTCTTTATGTTCCCTTCTGCTGAGCCATATTAACAAAAGAGGTTCGTTTGTCAAACCACAGATATTCATATGCTTAAAGCTGAGATTCACCACACTTGGTGGTCTGGAAATTTTTTAAAGGACACAGAACTAAACAAGAGCTGGGCAAAACAAGGAAAGGCACCTTGATTCACTCCGAGCACACACGGACAGACTGAATTTTCCTAGCATTAGCCGCAACAAATACATTCCAGGGCACGAGGGGTGACGGAGCAGTGGAACAAGGAGGTATTCTTGACTGATTTTGAAGGTTTTGTTTGTGCCCAGTGGCTTAAGAAATTTGTTCATCCTTCCTTGAAGATGACATTTGTAATGCTGTACCATTGGTGGGGCGAGTCAGAGGTTAAGTTACCGGCCGGATAAATTCCAACAGCACAATTTATGTTCACCTGACCTGTGGATCTGTGCAACATATTGACTCAGATATTAGAGTAAAACAAAGAAATAAAGATCATCTGCACCTTGCCTTTCTCCCCTCTGAACATGGCAAAGCCCAGCAGGATCTTGGGCAGAATTCTGTCCCCCTGGTGTGCCAACTCAAAGGATTTATTTTTAACTACGTCTTACTCTCTTAAATAGTTGTTTTCCCTCATTTGTTTCCTCTCACAGATCTCTGGACTATCTAGGCAAGGTGAGTTTACCTTCAGTCATCATGCATGGAGGTCTACCAGCACCTTAAATCACAAAACCACACTGCCTTCTTCAAACACCCTCCTAAATTCTGAATCAAGCAGCAACAATCATGAAATAGGCTCTCAAAAGTACAGGAATGAAAACAAACACATCAGGGCTCTTTTGCTGGCTGCTGTTTGAAACTTCACCATAGCACCCAGTTCACTTCTCAGACATTCTTCCCATGATTGTTAGAGGTTTGCACACTTCTGTTTTTTCAAAGCAGCTCATATTTTACATATTCACATCGGCCCAAGAGATGTGGATCATAAAAGGCACGGTGAGAAGAAACAGTGACATCCAAGTTTACCCAGAGAACATTTATCCACCAGGCACATTCATATTGTCTCTCAACACAGCATATGACCTGTATCATAACATCAGGGAAGGGAATGCTTCAGTGATTTGCAGAGGCACTGTGAGCTTTATTCTTCTTCCAGTCAATGACAGTTGAGGCCAGAAGTGCCTGACCTGCCTCAGAAATTCCTGGGCTTAGTTTCTAATTGCATTCTTTCAGAAACTGCATGTTCTGAAAGTAATGTTTAGTACCACTAAATATTCAGAATAAGCGTCTCTCAATTATCTAAAACTGAAAATGAATGAATTAAACACAGATCTAGACTTACCAAAGTGAAAAAAACAATAAGAGAGCATTGGTGACAGAGTTGTGAATCCAAAACGAAATTCCTACTCATTACTTTGCGATGGAATATAAGCACTCAGAAAACATGCACATATTTCAGAGCACTAGAAAGGTAAATACACTGTGAAAAAAATAACTAAAATATGTAATCTTGGGCGGTGCAGTTTGGATACAAATACCAGGAGCAACAAAAAGAAAATCCCCAAAGCTTCAGATATTAATTTACAAAACAAATCCTGCTGAGATTCAATGCCAAAGCCCTCAGAGAGGCAGAGCTTTTACCTTCTCAGGGCAGCCCTCACTGTCCTTTTGCTCCTCATCACACCATTTTAGTCAATTCCTAGTCCAGTGAGCCCATCTCTTCCCACCTGGCCAATCCAGAATCTTCAGCTTGAACAACCAGCTGAGCAAAATAAAAATTAAATGGCTCAATGTTAGGAACTACTCAAGCTAAAGCTAAAAAGTAAAATTTCACTCAATCATTTATCTTAGAAAATACAGAGCCTATCAAAACTTCTGAAAGAATTAAAAACACACAGATGGGTGGTCCCTGTAGTGGAACCCCCTCTTTGCTTTTGAAAGTCAATACAGACACCAAAAGCCTTTAGAATTGGTCAGAAAAAACCACCACACTGAAAGCATCCAACAACATCTCTCACATTGAAAATTGCCTGTGTTGTTTCCTTTCCCTCTGCCTTACAGACAGAGCACAAGACAAGAACCCTCAGGTGTCCATGAGTGAGTGCATTGCCCCAAAGGGAAATCAATGGAGATAAAACACAAAATCAGCTGAAAACTCTTCCTCCCATGGTCAGGTTGTGAGTAAGTCTGGAATGAAACAAAAGATGCCACACAACACTAAGAGCACCAATCCTTTCAGTGCACCTCAGTGCTTTGACTGTGCCACTCAGGTTTTCCTTGTCCTCTGCTGCTGTTTTCTTTTCCATGACAGCTCCAGTTGAATTTTGATGTCAATTATTTCTCTTATATCACATTATATCTAAATAAGTAAGGGTGCTTTGGAGCAAAGTCTTGAAAGGAAACATAGATGGGGAATATGCAGGAAGGATAATTTGCTTTCCCATGTAACAAACATAAGATGCCTCCCCCTCAAAACACCAACCCTCAGTGTAAGAAAACTCTGAGCCAGCTGCATCCATTTAAAAGGCTTAACGTGAAAGTTTAGGATTTGTAGTACCTATTTCTACAGTCATTTTTTGTCAGGGGTGCTGGTAAAAACAAGGACTCACAGAAGGAAGGTTGAATGCTTGTCTTGTAACAGCTGCCAGCTGTGAGCCTGAAACACAGCAGGGCACCTTTCCTACCTCCTGACTGCCCTGAGGATTCCACATCTGGTCCCAAGGAGAGACAAGATACAGAACAGAACATCAGGCAAAGCATAACATGCCTGCTCAGGTCTTACCATCTGCAACCCACAGAAATAAAAGCTCCAAGTGTGAGATATTGAGGGACTACAACCAGAAAAGGGACAGGGATGCTTAGACAAGAAGTTTGTCTTCCAGCTAGGTGCCAAGCTTATGATTTTTGTGAGTTGCTGGAGGGCTGCAGTGAATTTTCACCGAGCACGAGCTGTATATTAAGGGTTGTATAGGACAAGGAATTTCTATCTCAGTAGACCCCAAAGCCCTATGAAAACCACTCTAAGTGTTTGTGTAGAACTCAGGTAATTACACTAACTATGGAGTATAAAAACCCCGTTGCACCACTGCTGGATGCTGAACTTCTCTATGTCAAAAACTTCAGTTAAATTTAAATGAGAAGCAATGGCGTTACCCAGCTGGAAAGCTGATGGTAAAACACCAAGAAACCATAATTCTCCACATTCCTTTGCTACCAAGAAATCATACAGCTCTTTCATAACTGACTGATTAGCCCAGAGGTAGCACAGTTAACAAACTACTGAAAGGCAATGACTTACTGAACTAGATCAGCACCTGTGTATACCTTCAGGGAGCAACAAATAGAGCCTGTCTGGTCACCTCCAGAGATGACTGCTGGCTGGCACAGCACAGTTCCAACCAGCATAAAGTTCAGAACTAGGAAAAAGGCTGGTCTGTGCAAGCTACAGCAGGGAGAGGAGATTGCCATAGAGTGAAAATCAACCCTTGGTTCACTTGTTTTATACTGCTGAAAGAAGAAAGGAGGACACTCATTGCTAACAGGTTGTAGAGGATCTGCATTGCAAGATATGGTCAACTGTTGACTTCCCAAAGCATCTGCTGGTGTAGGCTGAGCTGCACATCACACCAGAGAAGTGTTTGCTGCTTCTCTTAAAACAAGAAGAATGAAAAGAGCTATCTTTGGTAGCTTTCTCTATGAAATCTCAAAACATGAGTAGCTTTAGTAGTCTGATTCAAAACTGGAACTAGAAGTCAAGTCTAAATGTAAAAGCAAAAGTCATGAATGCGTTTGATGTATTTTAAGTAAGGCACTGAACTGCAGTTGTTATTTACAGATCAAAGAAGCTCCAGCAGTGTCCTGAAACAGTCTAAGTGAGAAATGCCAAAATCTGATTTCATCCATGTCCATGTGTTGCTTTGAACTGTAATTCATGGAATTGGTCACTATACTGAACTAATTATCAAGCTTAATTCTTGCCAATTTTGATGGCTGTGCTCCTTTATAAAAAAATCAGGTTTGAAGGGAAGCAGAATGATATATTAGAAGACATGCAGCCTTTATTGAAATCTGGGGAGGAAAAGTAATGAATATACAAAAAAATACCCCCTCTTGCCAAAAGCTAAACATAATTTAGTTCTCTAATTGGTTGCTGTGACACAGATTAGCAAAATAAATACTTTGCATTAAGCAATACATATAAAAATAAAGTGGTTAATTCCTTCTCCCTCACAGGAAAAGTTTCTTTTAACAATTGAGTGGAAACATATCTATGCTATCTAAAAATCTAATGAAACCATATATTATTCTTGGAAGTAAAAAAACAACAAATAACAATTCTACAGCACAGCCTAATATCTTTAAATTAAAATACTAATAACAGTGAAAAGAAACACTGCTAAAGTATTTCTGCAGACAGGAATATACAAGCAAAGTGTGTTCAGATATCAGTAAAGACTTAAAAACTACTTTTTTGCCAATTACTTACAGTGGTTGGAAATGATCACAAACACTGTTTTGCCAAAGAAGTGAGTTCAGGAATCACACAGCTCAGGCCATAATTAAAAAGCAATCTTTGGGAAATAGGTTATTACCAGTATTTAGTAGCTAATTTGTTCGTTAATGCCTTAACAAAGCTCTCCTCTGATTGCAGTGGAGGGGGAGCGACTTCAAGAGGATTATTTGCTATTAAGACTCGTACTCAATTATTGAGAATTGCTGTGCTCCTGCAATTGCAATGGCAGAGCAGTCACCAGGAGAGCTGGATGGATTCAGCCTGTGCTGCAGCCAGCAATTCCCACATGCAGGGCACAAGTCTGGCCTCTGATTTTTAAGGACAGCTCACGAATTTGTTTGGTAATTAATGGAGGGGTGCAAACTCAGTGTTCCTTGATACCAATCACACATTTTATAACCACTTACATCAGTGTGGAGATTTTGGCCACTATTTTCTTTATGCCATTTTGAAGGATACTTGTGTAACTACTGGAGTCTCTAGATAACATTTTTCATCAAGCTAACATTATTCTAATTTTTCCTTTTGACAAAAAGGAAACAGGAAAGTATTTTCTGTCAAAATCTATGGATACCATATTTAAATCACATTACTGGAGATCAACATAACAGGAACTTACAAATATATCCCATGTACTGACAAGTTACCGTTGATTCAAAGTTGCCATCCCTTGCTACTATCTCCTATAATAGTTCCTATCCTGCTGATCAGGGCAAGGAGTTCAACACCTCACTAAGCCCAGATTTAACTTCAGTCTCAGGAAACAACCAACCAACTTCCAGGTAACAGGACAGAGGGGAGACGTTCAAGCTCACCCATATTTATCAACTGCTTTTCTTTCCAACACTACCTCTTCAGAGTCTTATGACCATATTTCAATTGCAAAGACTTATCTATATAGCAAAATCTAGGAATAAAAATATCTTTAACAACATAATTGAACCTGAGATATACTTTTCTGTGCAAAGGTTGGCTTGGGAAGCTGTATCCCAGCTGACACAGAACCTCAGGAAGCCTCCAGCTGCAGAGTAAAGCAGAGAAGCCCATTAATCATATTTATCAAGATTGTCTACCCTGGCTTTCATGCAGTTAGGGGAAATGTGCTATTCTACTTCAGCAACAAGGAGCAAGGCTAAAACAAACTGACCTAGCTGCATGGGTCATTTCCAGAAATAGAAAGGATACCAGCAGCACAGCTGTACAGGCCAGAAGGAAAAATGCTGGGAAGGCTGGAGGAATAGGGGCAAAAAACATCCACTCAAAACTCATGAGGTATGTAGCCAGTGGCAAGATTAATAGTGGGCCAAATTTTGCTCTAATTGGCATTCAGTGTATTAAAGTCAGCAAGACAAGATTCAGATAAGTGCCTGTATTTCACGAGACTCCTAAAATATCTTATTGCACTACAGGATTTCATATCTGCAAAAGCAAGAAGTGAGCAGATACCCTCCCACTGAGGTACGAGCATATTATTTATTCTGATACTTGTGGATCTTTATTTGCTCTTCACTTTTACATTAAGAGACTCTGCAAATCCAAATGCAAGCAAAGAATATAATGTACTGGCTGTTCTCCCATGGGAAAGTAGGGGCAGTATCCTGGCTTGTGTTTCTCTCTCTGTTTTGAGGGTTTGCTCTGAAAGAGCACTGAGGTGCCTCAGTCTGTTCAGGACAGAAATTCACCCATGTCACACACTGTGCATCACTAGCAGCCTTGAACTGGGAAAGAGTCAAGCCTGGGCTAGCCAGATCTGGCAGAGGGACCCAAGCATGTGCAGTGTGATGCCAAAAGGTTCAGCCAAACTCTAGACCTTGCTTTGAAAAGCAAGAACACAATTTTCACATACTCAAACAACGTAAAAAGAAAATTTGCAGAGCTTATGCTTTATTTGCTTCTATAAAGTTAACAGAAAAATAAGTGAGAGAAGAGCCTGGTTTAATAACACTATTTCCCTCTGCAGTACACACACCAGGCCTGCTTTGCCTTCGTTTCTATAAAAATAATGAAAATCATGTTACCACCCATCTCTCCTGCTCCACCCCCCACGTGCACTTCCAACTACCAAAAAGCATCACTACTAAAAAGTGACATGGAACTTTCAAATTAAGGTGCACGCCACACTGGGACTATATCAAAGACTATAAATCCTACTTAAAAACAAATAAGCTAAAGAAATGCAGAACATTGGCAAAAACTGATGCTGAAGTAAAATTTAAAACAGCTTATTATGCAGCCCCGACTCTGCAATGTGTCGGGATTGTACATCCTCCTTTCTCTTCTTTGTGTCACAGGGGCATTACTCCACTGGGCAGGAATACATGGGGGATGCTACACACCTTATGCAGCCTATTCCCATCACATGGAAACCTGGCCAAAGTTAAAAACCAGCAAGCCATAAAAGCATTCCCAAACTAAATCTCACTCCTTTTCCTCACACAAGTCAGTCCCGGGAAACTCAGCAGGACTAGTCGCCAGAGTCAAACCAAATTAACAGCGCTTCAAACTTTACGTTTGCTTTGCAACCGGGCTGAGCGGGGGGGGGGATTAGGGCGAGGTCAGTTCCAGGATCCAGGGGCGATCCCAAAATTCCCATCCTCGCACCCCGGGCTGGAGCTGCCGCAAGTGCGGGCGCTGCTGCCCCCCAGTGGCGGAGCGCGGGTAGCGCAGGGGCCGCACAGCCGCGGCCAGCAAGGGGACTCTTTCCTTCGGGGTTTTTAATTAGATGAAAGACTTCCCGCGCCCAAAATTAACTTATTTTCCTATAATTGGCCAAAGGAATCGATTGATTGCTAGTGCACTCCCAAGACTGCCCTTTAGCAAGCTAAGAAAACTGTTTCTTCTATTCTGAAAACTAGCCAAGACTGGCCCTTAAAATATCCCAAAGCTCGGTATGACTTCCAGTATTTTCTCTTATGAGGGTCACTTCTCCTGTGCTCGAAACACTGGGATCAATTCCTATTTCCTGTGAGATAAGAAGATAGTCTTTCAAAAAAATTGAAGTATGATGTGTATTAAGCACTTGGAAGAACTGCTCTTGTGGCTCTCACAAGTGCCTCTCTAGCCATTCTTCCAAACATTATCATTAGGCATAAATTACTTAAGCACTCTGGCCACAGATCTGGTTTCTTTTTCACACCTTCACCATAACTTCTGGGCTACAGATTCAATTCTGGTATTGCTGATTCTTTTAACTGTGCTTCTGTTTTTTAGCAGGTATACAGAAACTAGGCAATAGTAGTCTAAGCATGAAACCCAGGTAATTGCTACCCATACTGAGAGCAGCATGATCCTGCTGGTGGAAGCCTTCCACTGTAAAACCATGTTTTGATTTACTTCAGGCAAGAATTTCATCCTTGAAAAACAGTCCTGTACTTTCAGAAAATTGCTAAATTGCTCGCTGTTCCAGACTGATCACACACATTTATAGGACTAGTTGCTTCAGACAGTCCAAGACCCTTGATAAGGAATTACTAACAACAATACCATATTTTACATGTAGATGCATCTGCAAAATCTTTGTGGAGGTTTTATACAAACAGATACACTACACATGTATCTTTATAGGGTTAGAGAATTACCCACTTCAGCACAGACACACAGAAATTGCTTCACCCACCAATGAAATGTGGCCTGCACCAGGTACAACCCAGCAAACCCTCAGCCCTTGGCAGGATTTCTCTACAGCTTCGCCAAACAGGAACTGAGACCTGCAGAAAGAACTCAGACAAAATACAGTTGCCCATCCTGGAATGTAGCTGTGGAATTAAAACTAAAAGCAACCACTCAGCCAAAAATTCCACTAATTTCTCTGATTCTTGCTTGCTTTCAAACAGTCACAAGTGTTAGGACCAGACAAACTTTATAGAAGTAGGTACAACTGTCTAATCCCATTAGACATGCAGGGGCTTCCCCTGACTTCAGTGTCATGCTGTCAGGCTACAGCGATGGAAGGTTCTCGTCTCCATGTGGAGGGGTTGGAGGAAGTGTTAGCTTAATGATTGGATTCAACAATCTGAGAGGTCTTGTCCAACCTAAAGGATTCTGTGATTTCAAGATTCAAAGTTATTCCATTAACTCTAATATCCTTAGTTTCCCCAAAAAAGTTTTGAAGATGTTACTATCAGATAGCTTCTTTTTTTTAATATCCCTTATAAACACTTATTTGCTACTTAGCATTTTTCCTACTTTAAGCCTTTCCTCCTCCTTTTAAAATAAGGACACTATCTCTTGGTGCTTGTCCTCCCTCTTGTCACAGTCCCACCTTCTCATGAGGGAAAGGGATGCCTTTTGTGTGTTCTCCTTCAGGAGGGATTTGCAACCTCTTCCTGACCCTTTGTAACACATAATTTTATTTAGGTGGGGCAACGCAGTAGGGAAATTTGTGTTCTCCACTGGAGCCAGCACATGGAGTGTGCTCTTGAAACCACTGTTTGAAATAAAAGCAATCAAAGTAACAAATACAGTTCTTCAGTGATTTAAAAAACAAAACCAACCAAACAACCAAACAAAAAAGAAACAAAAATCACAGCATGAAGAAAACCAGAACTACTGCTTCATGCCATTTTCCTCTTCCCAACTTGTTCTTGCCCCCAGTGCTGCTACTCACCCACATAACACATTCCTACACCTTGAATGCTGCAGAAAACATCATTTGCAGAAACACTTTAGTAAAGTGCTTTGAGAATGTATGGAAATGGTATCTCTGTTTGAAGCCTGGAGTAGAACACGCTTCCTGCAAGACTCTGCTTGCACACACATTCACTTGGAAAGAATCTGCATTATCAAACCACATATGGTGCTTTTAGCTCACATGGCTTTCAAAGTGTTCCTCTGTTCAAAGACCCCAGATGCAAGGCTGTAGTTTCAAAGTACAGAAATACTCTGCATATATGAAATTCTTTTCATCTGAAGACACCCACTGATGTCAGGGAGAGGCAATAACTGCGTGCTCCATTGGTAAACTGCACATGGATGGCAGCAAGGATGGCTGCATTCTGCTTCTAGCCAGTCTGTATGGATACTGCACCTGAACAAAGGCTGTTCAGCCAGAAAATCTGAGATCACTGAACATGCTTGACCAAAACAAAACAAATAAAACAACAACAACAACAAACTAAAACACCAAACAAAACCAAAACCAACCAACCAAACAAAAAAAGACAACACTCCGACACTCCTTCCTCCCAGACTTCAAGGAATTTACTTTGTCTCTGTCCACCCTGGCCAGTTTATTTGCCATTCAGGCATGTCACAAAACCTATTTCCCACAACTTGTAAATTAGAAAAAACAGGGTTATTTTGTGATCTGTAAAAGACATAAGTGCTTTGTGAGATCTCCATTTTCATCTCCAAGTACTATTCCAGCTTTTGCAGGGAGAAGATAATGATCACAATCTACAGCAGCAAAGGATAGTTATTCTTTTTATCCATTTATTGGTGTGCCAGTCATCACGAGCTACAATGTGCCTGAGCCCTTATCCCAGAACACAGACTTGTCCCCAGCTCTTATCCCCTGAGAATTAGCTTTAGCCCCCCCAAAGCCCTCAAAATTAAAAGCTCTTGAATATTGGTATCTAGAAGGATAAAAGTGTGCAAGTGATACAAGCCCTGATACAACTTCAGTGATGGGCTTTCCAAGACAAAGTGATGTTAAGGAGACGGGGGAGCAGGGACTTATTTTTCAGCTTTCCTCCCATTAATCATGCCACATAACATCTGTACAATTTTCCACATAGCTGGTTAATCCATTTTACAGTTCCCATCCCTTTCATGAGATTGTTGATGTTCTATATGGAAACTCCCAAGCCAAAGACATGCTGGTTTCTCAGTAAAAGTCAAAAGAACCCCTTTGGCTCCTGCATGGCAAATTCCTGGTTAAATCTAATCTATCTAGCATCACAAAATAACATAAAGCCAGCTCAGCTTTCCAGAAGGTAACAAAAGACAGATAATGCACATATTTCATCAAGGAGGATGTTTACTTTCCCAAATATTGTATTAAGATAGTGTCCTGTTTGCCTGTTTCTATCGACATCTGCTCTGTAATACACAGAGAATGACAGAAGATCAAAGTTTTAATTGTGCAAGTCAAAGAGTGTATTAATAACATTCTTTCTGTCCTACAGCAACAGAGATAAACTTTAAAAAAAACACCACCCTTCTAACAGCTAGGAGAACAGGATATTTATATAAAGATGTCCTAACAAAAGAAAAGCATGCAAAACTACCTTGAGAGGATAAACAAACTGGGCTCCCTGTTTGCAGAGTGTTCCCTACCAAGCTTAGCCCTCAGAGATCCCCTCCTGCCCTCAGTCAACAGGGTCGACATATCTCAGCTGGGTTTTACATTTTCATACAAACTCCTCTCAGCATCCTTTGTTCACTGACCCTTTAAATTCAGGGATATGCAGCAGGTGTGCCTTATGAGGCCCATTTTGCTGCTGGTTGCTTTAGTTTCCCTCTCCCAGGCAGTCAGTCATTTGAGAAGAGGGTTTTTTGTTGGTCTTTGTCCTTCTAGCTCCTTCATCTTCAAAGATGCACATCCTCCATAGCCCTTTTGAGACACACCTTACAACAGGACAGCAGTTCTGTGGAACACACAACAAACCATCTTCTCCTCAGGAGACATTATTAGTTCTTGGCTTTCTGGAATTGGAAGGAGCCTGAATGTGTTGCTGTTTGTCACACTGCTGCCACTCATTAATGGAACAGCATATTTGGAACTATCTGTACCCTTCCCCAAATTCAATATACCATGGAGTGCTCTCTCCCTCCCAGGACAGCACAACTGCCTTTATCCACATAGGTTATGACTTGCATACACTGAAGGGGAAAAAAAACAAACACAAAAAACCCAAACCAACCCACAACTGTAGTAACTTAAAGAACTGGGACTTTCAAAAGAGACAACTTGGCCACCTCACTGAAAGCAAGGCCAGTACTGTGCTGTACCAGAGTGAGCTCAGGTAGTTCCCTTTCAAATTCAGAGCTCTGAGATGAACCCTGAAACAACACACACAAGTAAAGCACCACTGCTATCTCCACATGAATGGAGGCCACCACAGCAGCCAGGGTCTGAACTGTCTCAGAAAAGTTGATGAGGCAACACAGAGGACAAGCTCACTCAGGGCAACCTGCACAGCAAAGCCTGACATTGGAAAGCAATTCTCAGTCTCCTTTCAAGGCATCTGTGTATTATAAAGAGCCAATCGTCCTGCACCCCTTTTCTCTTTTGAGATAGAGTTTAATATTCATTTTAGCTTGCTTTGAATCTATTTCTAAGCTAGAGCCCAGTCCATCCATTGGAAGTGACAAACTGAATTAAAAGCACAAAGAGCACCCACTCAGGACTCACTCAGTTCTTCCAAACTCATGACATTTACCACAGCACTACTGGTGCAAAAGCTGCAACCTGCACACAGACATGCCAAGGGTGAAGTAACTCGTTGTGCACAAGGAAACTGGACAAAGCACTTCCTTCCCTTTTGTGTTGCCCCCTCATTCACAATAACGCCCTTTAAGACATCTGCTGGAGTCCTGTAACACGAACGGAAATGGAAGAGCTCCAATGGGAACTCAGGGGTTTCTTTCTTTTTCCCATGAACTGAACATTATGGAATTTTAACAGATGTTCTACTTGGTCATAGTTAATAAAATGAATTATG
Organism: Scytalopus superciliaris; assembly: GCA_013400415.1. Classification (NCBI taxonomy): domain Eukaryota; kingdom Metazoa; phylum Chordata; class Aves; order Passeriformes; family Rhinocryptidae; genus Scytalopus; species Scytalopus superciliaris. Next base: position 1,046,669 of record VXBX01004936.1, read on the forward strand.
CAGGAATTAAAAATCTGGCTCCATTTGCTCATATAAGATCTCAGCAGCAGAACTACATTCCCATTAAGAAATTCTAGAGGATTTACAGTGGATTTATAGTCTGGTCCTGCCCTGTTATAAGATGGCTGGAGAGTTTACAAATTAACTTGTCTCTGTTGTGGAAAACATGAATAAATTCACCTGTTCATTGACTGCTCTTAGTAGTGCAATCCACTTTCCACACCGATGCACACTGGCACTCTACAACCATAGGAAAGGACAATTCTGACTTGGATTTGCTTTGGAAATGACATCATGGGAATTCCACATTGTTTCACAGCCTCTTGATTTCTGCCATTTATTCAAAGTCTCATTCAGAAACCTAATAACCATACTCTCACTTTGTGCTTTATTACAAAAGCCTTCCTCTTGGAGCACAGATGTCTCTTTTGGGCTTCTACTGCCAACAGGATGATGCACTGTACCTCACTTCCCTTTCCATTTTAGGATTAGTTCAGTGTAACTACATCAAAGGAAGATGTAAAGACCAAAATGTAACGGAGATGAAAGAAAAGTCACCAAAAAGGAGGTAGGTGAAAAGAGTCACAGCCAAAACTTTCAAGTGCTGAGGTTCACACAGTTATTTCCAAAAGCAATATATATTTAGCCATCTTCTTTCTCTGCCAAGATTCATCTGCTCAGAAAGCATTCTGAGGAGAAGACAAAGGGATAAGTGAAAGGCTGAGAATCAAAAATAGAGGATGAAACAACTACCTTGCACGAGAACAGCAGCAGCACAACAGTTAAAGCAAATTACATGAAGCTGTCCTGAAAAAATCTGCTATGTTACAGTAAAAAGATGAGGTTTCAACATCACACTCCATTTATAAACAGCCTCATTCTCACTGAAGTCCAATCAACTGGCAAGCAGATCTCTGCCCAGACACTGAAATCTGATTGATGTAATACACAAATTCTTCTCCCAATGCAACAGCTAAAATTAACCTTTCTTAAATTTTGGCTCAAGAACTTTGCCAGTGAAAGAATACCATCATCTGAAAACCATCAATATTCCCATCCTCTTCCAGTTACCTTTTTTTAAATTAAAAAAACATGCATTGAAGCCCCTCTATCAAAAAAATTCCACTCCACTGTAACTAAACAAAGGGGCTTGTGTAGGTAAAGAACCAAAGCATGCAAACAAACTCAGTATAAAAGTCAGCTGGAATTAAGTATCAGCCTATTCACACCATGCAGCTACCTGGGCGCACCCAATAATGAATTAATATAGATTTTTACCTGGAAATAAAGACCTTCCCTAAAGGAAGAAGTGTACTTAAAGAGAAGGATAAATCCCAAGATTAAATGTCAGCCTTACAACAGCTCCAGCTGAAGGTGCAGTATGCTGCTCTTACTCGACTGGACATTGCTTTACAAAATTTAATGTCAGAAAGATGCATCCATCTTAAGAGTGTTTAATTCAAAGATTTTTTTTTCTCTTTAAACATCACCTGTGATTTGTTTCATTTTGAAGAGAAAGCACATTTCATTTGGTTATCATTTATTTCTCATTCTATTGGACAGATTCTCCCAAAAAGCAATACTTCAACTGAAATCAGTTCTGAAGGATCTTTTATGAATATACATACTGGAGAGGAACCCCATTAAATTCCCAGCAAAGTGCTGCCATTTTGAGTAAACAAAGTTATCTCAGCAGGGTCACACACTGTGCCATGAATATGGTCTGCAAATTAATTACCACCCTGACATACGTCAAAACAAATTTTAAGGAGAATAGCACCCAGTAGCAACCGTGTGTTTTATCTACCTGTTAGTATGCAAAATCTGTATTCAATAGGATCTAAATTTATTCATTTATTCAGAACTCCTCAGAGAAATCAAAATGATTCGTATTCGTTGGCCTTTTTTTTCCCGTCTGCAAATGAAATCTGAGTGAATAACGTGTTTAGTGAGCCAGAAAATAAGTACAGGACAGAGCTGCGGTGGAGGTTACGTTTCAGAAAAGCAGGTGTCATCTCTGCAGAAATAACTAATTTTTTAAACACTCAAAACTGCTAAAATAGACTGCAGTGCATTAGCATTTGTCAGCACTTGAAGGAACACTAGATTTTGTATTTCATATTTTAGGTAATACCCATCTTTATTCCGTACTTGTAACAGGAGCTGGCTAACATAACTGTACCTAAAAACAGTTTTCAGCATGAAGAAAGGCTTTTAAAAGCAGCGTTATTGAATCAAGGCTTAAAAAGCCTCTGCATCTGGCTTTATTATCAATGGCAACAGAGCCAGCAGATCTGAACCTGTGTTTAAAACAGAAGAGCAAAGACCCAAAGCTCATTTACTCAGCTGAGTTATGTAAGGAGAGGACAAACCCCCACACACCACATGGAACACGGCACAGAGAGCACCTTCCTGATCACATGTCTGGAAGAAATTCTTCCCAGTGGCAATGGGGAGGTCCTGGCACAGGTTGCCCAGAGCAGCTGTGACTGCCCTGTCCCTGGAAGAGCTCAAGTCCAGGTTGGACAGGGCTTGGAGCAACCTGGGACAGTGGAAGGTATGGAACAAGATGAGTTTCAAGGTCCATTCCAACCCAAACCTTTTTGTGATTTTATGTTTTCATAGGAACCAAGCCTCATCTCTTTATTTGAGCTACACATACATGATGCAACTTCTGCTTTGTCAAAAGATGACTTCCTGGGACCTCATTCTGGAACTATTTTAGACTGGGAGTTTATCAGTAGGTTTTTCTACTTCTTTTATAATCTGCCTTCAGTCCACACAGCATATCAAACACTTCCATGACACTGATCCTGAAATTCACATTACATTTATGAAAAGATTTTAGTTTAGGAACCATTTTCTGCTAGGCAGGCAAAAATATTTTTAGCCCCACATTTTTTTTCCCCAGCAGTGAAGTACTTCTGATTTAGAGTTAAGTAATGTCATATCAAATCTACAGACTGGGTGACTAAATACATTTCTTTCACACATTGAAAGGAAAAAAAAAAAGAGAAACCACAATCCTCCCTATATACAGATGACAGATAATCTCTTGGCATCTGCTGATGAATATATTTAAAGAAAGCCTAAATCTGTCTGTGCTAAACTTGGCCTCATGCCACCAGTTCACCATTGTTGGCATATATAGTTCACATGATGCAATCACAAGACTTGAGAAAGTTTCCAGTATTTTAGTTTAGGGTTTTCTCATGTTAACATACACCTTTCCCTCCTTCCTCGATTTAGCAGCAACAGAACTGAGAGACAGGACACACATATAGCAGGTTTTCTTAGTGCACATTATCAGCATTCTATTTAAATTACAGACTAGCAACTTACCTAGAATGAAATACACTGGGATTTAGAGCTTATGGTTAGAGCAATTGATCTCAATTGTACAACTGCCTCTTGTTAGAAAACCGAGGAAAAGGGATCAATTAAAAAAAAAAGAAAAAGACAAGTGTTTTACCTCTCTTAATACTGTGCTTTTATAACCTCGATAAAGTCCTTGAACGCCCTGTAAAACAACAAAAGAAAGCATCATCCACAGGGAATGAGCTTGCCAAAGAGCACAATTTGTCGGTGATTACGTGGCAGGCACTTACAGCTTTACCCCGTTCACACCTGAGCTAGAAATTCACTATATTGATTGTAACACTGTATATTGTGTTCCATTATTTACAATACCAGAGGGTTTTATTTTCACGTTCTTAGCCTTGATTCAGGCTTTTATCGAGACAAATATTTTGTATTTTTAACCAGCTGATTAATACTCAAAACAATTTTAAAATAATGGCTTTTATTATTATAGGGCAGTTCATTGAAGTGTTTGGAAAGGCTTGTGGCACTCTGGCCAGCAACACAGAAGGGGAAAAACATATGAGAGCATCAGCTTTTAGAGCAGAATGATGAAGTCACAGAAGGCAGTTCTAGTGACCCTCTTGTGCAGGGTTACCACAATAGTTTTCATTTTGAAAGCATATAACAATCAAGTGGATCATTTAAAGATCATATTTATGTCTTCCTTTTCCTGGTTTTTACACTCAGAAGTGTGCATAATATTTTTCCCCACAGTGTTTTCAAAAGCCACTTTCTCTTACAGAATACAAGCTGAGAAACACCCCTTGTGAGACTCTGCAAAAACAGCGGTGAACAGGTTTTAAAAGGGGAGAACTGCATACCAAAAGATGACAAAAGCCCTTGTTTTTTGCAAGTCACCCATACTGGATGAGCACTCATTTCCAGAGTTCCTCCTGGCTCCCACAGAGCCTCTCTGAAATGGTGCCTTTCAGACACTCCCTCCAAAGCATGTTTCAAAAACCAGGAACCATTCAGCAAACTACACAGAGAGACTCGATGTTCTGCTGTCCCAGACAAGGACTGTGGACATAAATACAAGCAGAGATTTGCAACCTGGAATGCTAAATTCTTTTTTATTCTTATTTTTCTCCTACTTCAATGTAGATACCCCATATAAAAAGAGTTGTTTGGAGCCTGCATGCAAGTGCACACACAAAGGGGAGGTGGGGGTTTGGTTTCCTTAATCATAACATGCCAATGGCTTTTAACAAGAATAGATGGGAGAGCACAGAACTGGGATAAAGCTGCAGGAATGCTTCTGGACGTGGATGGCACCGAGTGGGAAGAATGAAGCAACTTAGAAATTTTGCTCTGAACTCACCTCATGGTACAAGGTGTGGGAGAGGATTTGGAGGGTGCTCGAGGAAGGAGAAACCTGGGCCCTTTGCTTGACAACCTCAGACGGAACCCGGATGAGACACGCGACCTGCAGAAGAACCAGATGGTCAGAGAGCAATCCCCTTTGCTGCCTTTCTCTTCATATTTCTCTTCTGTTTCATACAGAAACCTGACAAACAGGGAAATCAGTTTTCTAATTACACGAGTTGAACTTAAAAACTGTTTCTCAGCAGCTTATGTATTTGCTCTGAGCACCACGTGCTTTCTGATATCAAAATTATACTAACAGGAACACAGAAGGACCCTTGAAATTTTTAACTTCCAAACTAGAAGTACATTTGGATGGGGAAAATCACCAATTATGAAGCCATACTGTCTTCTAGCAGCTACAGGAATTCACACACACACACACTTTCACATACGTGAACTGGAGATTCAGGACCTGAAAAACAAACTTCTTTCCTTGGTAGTTCCTTTGTGCCCTCTAGTGACTGACAGCAAGAGACACTCTGGCCAGCTTTAGATACACACAATATATTCAAGCTTGACCTTAAAACACACCGGATTTCATTCAAGGTGAAGCATTGGATTGATCTTTTCCCACACAATGGATTTTCAAGGCACAAAAGGCCCCTGCAGCTGGATGTAATAACATGCCATAAAGCTCCAGCTTTTCCAAAAAAAGCCAGACTTGGCATTAAAACATTCACCTGCCACTTCAGCTTCAGGTAGGGGTGAAGCTTCTGTGCACATAATTTTGAGGAATGAGGATCCTGAAGGGTGGGAGTTACAAGCCTCTTATCTCTCTAGAAAATGCCTGTTTACCAGCACTTAAACTTTCAAGCAGAGTTTGTCTTTGGTTTGTTCCAGGGATACTTAAAGCTTTGGTGGGACTGGTGGCAAAACACTGGGGACACGACAGGCCAGATTTTTAGTTTTCCTTGATCCCATCCTGTGCTGGGCTCAGGAACACACTGTGATTCCTGGGCATAAAGGTGATCACAGAGTACTCCAAGGGCAGAGCAGCCCAGGTGAAAGCTGTCCATCTGAAGAGGCAAACCGAGCAGCTAACTGAGAAATCCATGTGTGCCAAAGAAAAGACAGGAATTCACTGGAGATTGCACACGGACAATAACTTGAGTGGTCATTTGTGGGTAACACAGTACAAGTTTTAAGTTTCATTTTCACAAAGACACCAAGAAAAAGTCTGTTATCCTGTTACATTCCTACAAGTTTACCAGACAACGATATCCAAAAGTCATTACAAACAGATCTAACTCCATATGCTCTTCAATTCTCAGGGTCAAAAATAACAAGTGACCCCAATCTGTCAAGAAAATAAGAACTGTCAAGTTTTTTGATAGTTCAGCATAAATATTTATAGAACTTCATGCTTCATAACACTCCGTGTCCTTATATTAGCTTTTTATTCCTAAAAATATGGAGGCAGGAGGAAAGCTTTAAAAAGGCTCGGATGAAAACAATCTAGTCAATCAAGACCAGACAAAGAGCGCAGCGTGGCTTCCTGACATCTGGGGTGCTGCAGTTTTGGCAGCACAAGGGTGGCTACAAAGTAATGTCTCCATTTCCCCCAGACTACTTGGGGTGCATTTCATTTCAAATTAACTTTGATGTTTCTCCCATTTGAATTTGCGCTTACAAGGGAATCTGTGGCTGCACAAGAACAAAAACCAGTGATTACATTGTGCTGCTCTGAAAGGAAATAAAGGCTCGTGTCACCCGGGCAGTGCTGGCAGATTGGCTCCATAGGGCACTTCTGGGACTCAAAAAGCCACGAGCTGTGACTGCCAAGATCAGACTGAACGGTGACATTTTCGTTGTGCACCTGAACTTCGAACGCGTCACCTTGTTTGTTCCTACATATGTACCTTCCTTTGTACCAATAACAATCCCAGCAGCCTTTTGATGTGGAGAACAGGTCTCTAAAGGGAAGTATGCAAGTTCACAGGTATCTTATTAAAAAAGTAACAACCCGGACAGATGGATGCAGAGAAATCTGAACTCTATCTCGCTCAGATCTCAGTCACTCCGCTGAGGCTGCCAAAGGTAAAAGCACACAACATGTGTCTCCACAGTTTGCTTTCTTGGATAAATATGTTCAAACAGCACTGGTGTGATAACTCTGCACCAAGAGAATTCATACTTCAATTTCCAGGCATGTGAAAGCCATAAGCAAACCGCACAGACAAGGGTGAAAGGCGTAGCTGTGCAGCCACTCCACGGGAACTGCCCACGTCAGTGCCTCCACCTGCATCAGCTACGGGATAAATGGCACGGAACGCAGACAATAACGTGACCTCACATGGTGGGAGCCCATTCAGCTCCCTAATCACCAAGATCCCAGGAAGAAATTGCTTTTTAATCTCTTGGCTGTTCACATAAATGTAGCCTGTTGCTTGCCACAGAAGAGCACAATACAGCCCGCCAGACTCAGGCCATTCCTGGTGTATCCTACAGGATTTGGGGATGACCCTGTGACAAATTAGCTCTCTGCAGAACATGTGCAGAGCCAGCCATGGAGAGGGTCCAGCAGTGGGCCCTTGGCTACCTCGGCTGACTTACAGCATCAGACAACAGCATCCTGCTGAGAGGGCCACCCTCATTTTCCCAAGCCAGGTCTGGAGCCAGGAGTTATTCCCATCTTTTGATGGGAGCCAAAAGACAGAACCAAAATCCTACAGACCAAGTTCAGGGGGAAAATGGGTGCTGCCCTATAAGCTCCTTCCTTATTTACCAAGTCAGGTAACACAATTTTCCAGCTTTCAGTCTCCTCCCACATGTATACATATCATAGGGGCAGGAAGATAACACTGAAAAACTAAAGACTAGAGAATTTTTAAATTTAAGCTTTAAGAAAACCTGATTTTACAGCTACGAGCAAAACTGTTATTAGTTTACAGAGCAGGTACATAGAAAGGACAATATTAGTACCTATTATCTTTCTGGCCTTTTAAGACTATAGCCACTTCTGAGAAAGAGTGTACTGAATTTCAAAATTCATGTTTCAAATCATTACCAGGTCAAAGGGTGAATCCAGCATTTAAACAAAAAGCTAAGCACATTTTTAATTTACTAACTTGCATTAGCCAGTTAAGGCCAAAAACTAAAAGCAGGACTATTTCACTAACATTTCTCTATGTATTGCTAAGACAGTATATGTTCTAATTAAATTAAGGTGATTTTTTACCTCTGCCAGTTCAGGGAAAGGCATTTTAACTTTTGGATGCTCCTTGCATGCTTCAACGCTGCCATCTCCTGGCTGGATTCGTGTTGGAACAAGACTTTCCTGGCTGTTCTGACCGATGTCTCGACTGATACTGAAGAATAACCAAGACAAATAAAAGCCTCAAAAGTGCCATGAAGTTTTATATATACTGAGTCAAACAGTTTGTTTCAGTATATATGAAGCCTGTCCTCATGTGGCCACAGCTAACAGAAAAATAAGATCTGCTGCAAATGGCACCAGGAACCTGCCCAAAGCCTTTTCCATGGGCTCATCAAAGTTTATTGGAAACACCTGATCTTAATGCTGTAACTTCTGCATAGTTAAATCCTACCCAAAGCTAAAGCAGCTGTTCAGAATCAGGCAGATTCATCTAATTCATCAGCACAAGGATACTGAGCATTTTTCTCCAGATAATAACACAAGATACATAACAAATAAGAACACAGAGGGGATAGTCCTGTTCACAGGGAGGTTTGATGATTCAATAGCCAGGGAACTGCAAAAGCTGCAAGATAGACACAATTCGCTGCTCATTCAGAAAAACAGCAGCAAACACAGCCTTCCATGAAAACTGCTGAAGAAAGGTCCCAAACAAAAAGACATTTTTAGTTTGCTTTTTGTTAATGTGATAAAAAATCTGAAGTAGCTGGTTGGACTGCAGAGAACCCACTGCACAGCCACTGCAAATTCAGGAGTAAAGACTTAACTGCAAACCCCCCTGACCACTTCTAGCCCACTAGCAGGTCCCTGCTTCTCCATCCAACATGTTCTGTTCTTTAGCAAAGCCAAACACAGACAATGCCAATATTTTTAGAACAGAACACAACACCTCCTGGTCTTCAGCGCTGCATAATCATCCAAATATTAACATACCTCATTTAGATTAACAGCCCTTTGCTTCCACTCTTTGTGCTCCAGGCAAACAATTTTCTCCATGACTGGATTTGTAGGATTTGGTAGAGAATCAAAGATCACACATGTGTTTGTTTTCAGGCACCTCTACTACAGCTTGACCACTAATCTTGCAGGAACAATCCATGCATGAGGTGTATCCAGAAACATTTGGAAGAGGAGCAAGCAGGTGTTAGAGTTGCCATTAAGGGCTTATGCTGGGTATTTAAATCGGGTTGATGCATGGCAGGTTTTCTCAGAAAAAGGGATACAGCTGGTACAACACTATTAGCAGCTTTGTAGCTCTAAGGAGAGCAGCTTGAGAAAGCATTTATTTCCTCCTGAAGCCTGGCTGCTCCTTGCACAGTTGATGATCTGACTTTCACTCTTAACAGCTCCCACAACCCGGTGTGAGCACTTCTCCTCTTTAACAAGAGGCAGGTAGTACCTGTGCTCTTCAGACAGGCTACTGAAGCCCACTCTGTTCATGTGCTCCTCACTAACAGGCTGATTTATTCTCTGCACTAACCCGGGCTTGGGTGAGGATCAAGACCAAATTTTTTCCACTTAGTAATTAGCCAGCTACATGGCAGGAGCAGAATAGTCTGAGGACAAAGAAGTGTTGTGGAATTTGTAGGAGGCTGGTGATTTAGGAACCTGCACTCAGTGACTCCGAGGAAATCTCTGGCTTGCATAGCTAAGCCTACTTGAAAACTTGGTACAGAAACATGCAACTTTTCTCTGTTGCAGCTTTAAACCCTCTAGAACCTTTTCTAAAGGCTTTTAACATTGAAATTTCTCAGTCAGGAGATTGGTTTTAATGACTTTATCTCCCTGAGTAGGCTGGGAAGCTTTAACTGATGAACACTATATAAATATAATTTAACACTTAACACAGAACTAAAGGAACATACCTGGGGACAGTTACTCTTAAATGTAATTTGCATAAATTTATCCTTAATCAAATAAGAATCTAATTTATGACACTATAAAACTCTGTATCCAGAGAGCAGAGACTTTAAACTAAACCTCACAATACCTGTGGCAAAATAATCACTAATCCATCAGGGAAAAAAAGCTGCTGCACAAAAATCACAACAAAGTCTATGACTTATCAAAGGACATATGTTTAGGCTGCAGTCAATCTGCAAACAAAATCCTAAGCTCTCACCTCATTTTTGAAGGTCAGGATTGCCTGCTGCAACATAATGTAAAATGAGCAAGAAAGATGGAGTAACTCCGAAACCCCACTCCAAGAGAAGCAGCAATAAAGTTGTTTTGTGGGGTTTTTAAGTGTACTCTGCATTAGCCCTGACCATACTCCTGCAGACAAAACCTGCCTTGGGGCTCAGGTTGGTTTTGTTGCTGGTTTCCTGTTCAGTTTGGTTACTGTCATAACTTGAACATCTCAATTTCTATGTCAGATGCTCCTTTCTAAGAAGAAGTTACTATTTTTAATCTGAAGCATGAAAAATATCCTCTTTCCTTTCTCATATAACTGAATTATTAAAATAATAAGCAAGTCTAAAACTGAGAGATCTTAAATTGCACTGATTTCCTTTGAATCCTGAGAAAGAACGGGAAATTTCCCTTTTGGTTCAAGCCAGGGGCTCTGAACAAACCTTGAATTCAGCACTGACACTTTCCATGCCTCTCCACACCCTGTAAATTTAGGTTTGGTTCTTCAGATTTCTCTGGGATTGCCTTCTCCAACAGAAGAGAAAAATGAATGCAATACTACAGGATTAGCAAAATATGCTCCAAATAACTTCTGAACTATGGTCACAGCTCCTGGATTGAAAATGTCTGCTAGCAGGGAACATGAGTTTATCTGTACATGGAACTGCCTCCCCCTTTCCACCACCAGGAAAATTAACAGCAAAGCAGAGCAACAGGAAATACCCATTTGTCATTTGGTTTCATATTTTCTTTGAAGAGAGCACCTGAACTGCTGCAGTCACAGACCCGTAACAGTTCAAACACCAATAAACCTTAATCTAAATAATTGCTGCCCTTTTCACAAAACGGGAACCAAAATACAAGTTTCCATGGTCAGTGATTTGCTGTGGGTCACAACTCGACTTGTGAACAAGCCCTTCCACACGTGCTTGTCAGCAGGTTGTGCTACCTGCTAGAGCACAACTGAAGTGGAGAATTGAAGCATTAACACCTATTTTAATGAGGAAATTGTCTCCAGGGATGACAGAAACTTCCTAGAACACGCACTTTTCAGTTTCTGCTTTAAATGCCAGCCCCAGGGAAAAAGTGTTGGTCTTCAGCATTAAACCCCAGAATATGCTTATCTTATTTCCTCCTCCCACTCTCATGCACAGCACAGAAGTGCCCTTCCAGCACAGTTAAATTCAGTCCTGTGTAAAGCTGCTGGGGTCATGAACAGGTGACTCCACTCCTAATTTAAACCCCATGGAGAGAACAAGTTTTGACTAATGGGCTCTGGATGGGAAAGTTTAGACAATGCCAAGCTCTTTGTCCCATCTTTGCCTCTGACTGACACAATAAAGCCTTCATTAATTTAACTGCAGCTCCCCTGTATGCTGGCAGGAAACATTTCTTCAAAGAGCAATCTCACCCAGCAAGATCCCTCAGATCTCAGCACCTCCCAGAGCTTAAAAACATACTGTTTCAGAGGAGACCACTCACAGAGACCAAATGTCACAAGCATTTAGAAAACTGGAGTTTCTGTATGAATATTTTCAACTTCCTCTAAGTTCCCACCTTAGAAAACTTTACCTGAAATCTGCAGAGCTGTTTTGCTGAGTGTTATTTCATCCTGTCATTGTCAAACCTAAGTCAGCTCTGTTTTATTGCTTTCCAGAGCTCCCTTCTTCCTGCTTCAGAGCATCATCTCCACCACCACACACTTCTTCCTTCAGCTGGCTCCTCATCCATCACTTCAGGAGCCCTCTCAAGGTTACTGGGATTCTGCCCCTCTCTCAGATTTCCTTCCCCACACATGGCTCTTCAATTCCCTACAAATCTTGCTGTGGGTTCCCTGCTTACCTCTCCTTTAGCCACATCAGATACACCTTTGCCCTCAAACAGTGGAAATCTGTGCAGGGTTCCCTTCACAGCAAGAAGAAACTCTTACTCCAGCTACATCAGTTAATGGGCAAAGAACAGGGAAAGTTTGTGAAGCTGACAAGGGTGACACTAAACACTTTGCAGAAGTACTTGTCACTGCAGATGTTTTGAAGGTTTGTGTGCTTTGCATAACTCCATTGCTTCTTTCTAAGTGGAATCGAGATAGTTTTGTTTCCTTTTAAAAACTAAACCTAAAACTTACCTGCTGTTACGCTCATCTCTTGTACTCCAGCACAAACTAAGTGCCCCATGGATTGCAAAGCTCCTTACTAGTCACAAGCAGTTGGTTTAAATTCAAGTGGCAAAAATGAGCTGAATAACTTTAAAAAAAAGTCTTCCTTAACCTGGTTGACGCTTGAATCATAAATTGCTACCACATTTAAACACAGAAAGCCTTAAAACCAAATAAAAGTAGACCCTTAATTCAATGTACAGAATCATCTGCATGATCCAATCTATTCCAGCAAGTCTTTTACCATGAGAGTCTGTTAAACTTATTTTAAAAGGCTTAAGAAACTAATCAAATCCACCAGCCAAACTGTTCTTTCAGCAGAAGTAGCATGGTGCATCCCATCCAGCAGAAAACTGTTTCCAAGGAGCCAAGTGGGGTCAGGCTGCGTTACAGGAGGACAGACGTTAATGAGACTCCAGGCAAGAGAACACAGGCAGTATTTTCTGAAAGCACATTAAGTCTCTTGTTGAAAGATGACTTGTGTTTTACAATTTGCTCGGTCTCTTGGGGTTACACTGGCCCAGAACACGGAAATTTCAACTACATTGTATTTTATCAAGTATTTTCCTCTAATTGATCCCTTACTCTTTCCTTCAGACTTTTCACTTAAGAAATTATGGGCTCGTCCACATATGGAGCTATTCATAGCTATTCCTGACAAACCCTGCAGAGAACATTAGCTTCAGGTAAGTTTATTCCAAAGTATCTCAGACCTTTCCAAAGCTGATTCCAGCAGAATAAGTCAGGAAATCTATCTGAAAATACTTTCAAATTATTTATTTCTCACTTATACTCCTTAACCCAAATTAGCTTTCCTCTCCAGACACTTTGAGCTACGAACATTTCTAAATCAACTGAGTATCAGCTCTAGGATTAAAAGACATGACAACCATCAATCTTTACAGCAAAGAAGCATGTCCTCAGAGCCCTGAACTGAGCAGGTAACACAGAGCAGTGTTGGAAGAGCAGCTAATGAACAAGAGGCAATACATGCAGTTAGCATGGAGCATACGAGAGAAGCTCAGCATGGGTGGCTGGTTAGGTGTTTGACAGTTCTTGATTTGCTGTTTCAGTCTTTTAATTGTATGATGAATTTGTTGGCAGCATGTGAGGACTCACACCAGCATTCATCTTTATTTACAACCAATTCCCAGCCACAGCTCTAATTTGAGTTTTCATCCTCTCCAGTTCTGTTCCTTCCCCCCTAGTTCTTAATGGCAGCAGTCTCACCTTGCCAATCACCTCCCAACCACTGCTTCTGCACAAGGATTTGGCAAAAATCCTACAGCATCTGTATTGCAGACCTGACCTCACATAGATTAAGTGGTGAATATTTCAAACCCCACCACGTTTAATTCGAAAGACCACCTACAGTGCTCATTCCCCCCCACCACTGCTCATCTTGCCAGGGTCGGTGCATTCCCCTTCCCAAAGCCTGCTGCAGCCAGATATGCACAGCACAAGAGGCACAGTCACAGCTACAATTACAGGTACTAATCAATAAAAATAGGGGGGAAAAAAAGGTTAAGTACTGTGGAAGAGGTCCCATCAGACTTTGGCTGCTGTCAGACTTTGGATGCTACTTTGAACAGCATGATCTGCCAGCCCATACCACATGGGTTGAGAGGAGATAGGATGCAAAACAGAAAATGCAGGGGTTTGCTTTTAAGCAGTTTTGTTCATTTATTAGTTCAGTTCTTGGAAAAGACATACTTAAAAATTCAGAGCCCTTAGCCCAAAGTCGAGACACTGTAAGTACTAAATCACTTCTTTGTTGAATTAAAAGCAGCTTTGCCTAGAATGTCCAACTTGTCTGATGAGCTGAAAAGCCACATCTTCCAATATGCAAGTTTTGGAGTTTCAAATACCTAAAAACATCATGTCTGATGTGAGCAGCTGTTTCATCTCTGTTAGATTGGGCTCTTGCAAGCTGATCTTCTAGAGCTTACCATGCTGTAAAGCCCAGACCAATTATCCTGCTGGAGATTCTCTCATTCCATTACTGTGTGGATTTGTTTGACTCATGCTTCTGCCTCTTCCTCAGAACAGGCATTAACAGCAAGTTTCTTCTCTGACCCAGCCAGTAACACTCATGGAATTCATACCAATAAACTTTTGGAGATTCCTGTTCTTCTATTAAACTGAAACTATTTAACTATTTCAAACAATACAGACAGGGCAGAGGGAAGAAGGACCTGCTTTGTGGACAGAGTGTTGTCTACCATGTTTAAAATGCCTCTTTTTATCCAGGGGGGAGAACCCCACAAGCATTAAAAAAAAAAGTAAAAGATAGACTTTCCTCCTTTATTTGAATTAAAAGCACACTCAAAATGTCATTCTACAGCATTTGAGCTTGTTTCTTGTAAGAAATTAGTTAAGACTAGTAGAGAAAGCAAACTGAATTCCCCAGAAAGGTAATTCCTGCATTATCAAGTTTTCCTATTTGACACATCCCAACAGCAGATAAAAAAATTCCCAAGTTATTAGTAGTGAGGATCAGATGCTAATCACAGATGAACCACACACTTTGCTCTTATCATGGAAGTACCTCAAGTGGCAACACACTGGAATACACAAGTGAGCTGGGAATTTCACCTTGAAATACCTGCCCTCACCTTGCCCTGTGGAGCCACAAGATCCCCTCTCCCCATCAAAGGGGTGAACTTTTGGACTTCAAATCTCCAGTGCTGTAACCCTAAAAAACTCTGGAAACTTGCACAAGGACAAAAGCAGCTCAGAAAGTTCAGCTGGTAATCTGCTTCCAGAGCACGGTCATTACAAGTACCTGCCAAAAGAACAGGACATGTCGCTCCCATTCTGGTCCTCCCACACACTTCCTCTCTGAAAGTCAAGGTAGCTTGCTATCTTACAGAGTAGGGGGCAAAAAGGAAAGACAATGTCATCAAAGATAGCTAATCAAGAGCAAAAGGTCAGAAAGATAAGAGTGAACCCAATATTTACAAGTGACAGCCCAAAACTTTCACTAAATATCTCACAAAGCTCTGATGGTAACCATAACACTATCTAAATATTAGATGGAAAAAAGGCTGTTGTCAGCTCCCTTCTCTAGAACGTGAGCCAAACGACTTTATTCTCACCTCCATGGAAAAGCCAGTGGGATGTAAAATTATCTGTGCTGAATCCAAATTAGCTGTGCTGAATCCAACCACTTTGGCACTCCTGAAGGAAACCTCATCGGTCAGTCTGGGACAATGTTAAACGTGTCCCACGTTTGCAGGCGGTTGGTGGGAGAGGCTCAGAGGGGGACTGCAGTTTATCAAAGTTTCTTGTAATGAATACAGACACTGTCACATTAAACTGATATAAAAAACTCTGTACAAATCAATCTGGATTTGGATACAGTCAACTCTGGGTCTGCAAGACACACCTGGTTACTCCTTAAAATGGGCACTAGGAGGTTAAAAACACCGTTCCTTCTCAGAGTTACTTATACCGCCTTAGAATATTAAAAGTAAAATTTTAGAACATCTGGTTTTCCTTTCCACTCCCTATGATATCATGTTTTCCAAGCACATTTGGCAGCTCAGTGTAAAGATACAGGCAGACTAAACACACAGGGCAAAGTCGAGTCAAGATGAAAAATTCCAGTGTCCTGGATGCAGTAAGTGTGTTTCCTATCTCCAAATTTCAGTTACACAAGGGGTATAATAAGGGTTTTCCCCCCCCTTGGTAACTCCTGTATTCTTCAACCTTCTTCTTCCTTGATGAGATGATATACCATGTATCTGCCCTCTAGAGTTTTGGCTGTGTCTTTGTAAGTAATTTTTCATGTATTCTGGGATATTCAGAGTCTCTATACAGTGAGATTTACTTATAGAAAAAATAATTACATTTAACAGGGTCAGACTTTGTATGTACTTTTCTTTATCTCGCTCGGGGAGATAAGATTAACTTGCTATATGTCTCCTGCCTAAAAGGAAAAAAACCAAAACACTGCTACAGCCCCAGCCTCCTTTCTGCTTCATTTTGTGCCTCCCAGCCTGGAACTGGAAACATGGACCAAACCAGTCCCGGGGGATTTTGTTTCCCATGAATTTCCACAGACTGCAAACAATACAGTATCATGGCTGTTATAATAACTAAGAGTTATTTGACCAATTTCTCACATGTATTTTATCATATCTTTGTACAACCTTTGTATCTCTTCCTCTTTACCTATTTTTTAGCGGGGTTACACTGAAAACATAGATTAGTCAGCAGAAAAACACAATTAAGCTTTGCACATAGTCACAGTTTTCTCTTGCACAAGAAAGTATCTGACTCATTAATGCTCACCAGTGAAGGAACAGGAAACCTGGAAATCCAACATCACTTTCCTGTTTTAAATCTTAATTTCTTCATTTTGTGAAGAAACAGCATGGAAATGCAAAGACATGCCTAAGAATCCTAACATGGTTCATTATTTCACATTTAAAAGCAATTTATGTCATAATAACTATTAATGTATACAATGCAAGAAAAGCACATATTATCAAAGAGAACTACTGACAAAATAATAGTCCCAGTGGTTATGCCCTGATTAAAACTTAATGACTAATCAATAAAACTATAATTAAACTTTCACCCTGATGCAATTTGGACCAGTTTATATATTTCTATTGATCAACTAAGACTTTATATAAAACAAATGTGAGAAGGTCTTACTTTGTGCTATTTTATTCCAGGTTTGTTGTAGCAAATCTCTAAATCCCCATCTCAGGCACTTTAAAGCTTAGCTCTCCCCTCACACCCATCACTCCAAAAGAAGAAAAGCTAGCAAAAAGCAGGAAAATGAACTGAAATATGGCTGTTACAGTATTGTTGTTTCCACACCATTAAGTCATATTGCCATTTCAATGACTTCCAATATACATTTCTCTGGCCTTAGAGGAGCAAGAGCCAAGCACGTGAGAAAGCCCTGAGCAACTCATTTAACTCTGCTGCACCACCCCTGTCAGCCCCCAAAGTAAAGCAGCAAGTGCCTGAGTTGTGAGGGTCACAGACTACAGACCCCCTTGGAAAAAAAATAAGAAATAGGTTCTGCTGGAAGGAGTAAATTGTAGCCAACTGGTCTTTGGCTGCTACTAATTAAATTACCCAGTTCCAGCTTTCTCACAGAAGCCTCACAGGCAGATGGAGTATACTGTAAATAAGCTACTCACAAAGAAGAGTGGGGTTTTATCCCAGTGTATTTTATTCCAAAGCACTGGCACCTCTTCATGAGCCCAACTCTCATTTGGCTTTATTCTGCAACAGCACTTGAGAGGTTTAAAACACCTCATGGATCTGCCATTCCATGAGATATCAGGAAATAAAGAATTACAGGGCTATGCATTACCATGGTGGTAAAGAACCTCTTGTTGATTTTTAACAGCCTTTAGAGAATTTTCATGGAAGTAAGTTCTGTGCATTGCCTTAAGTTAGAAATCATAACCTGACAGCACAGGCTGTAATCAAGATCAGAAAGAATCCACCTTAGGCAGCAACACAAACATATCCCACCCAGCCACTACCA
The DNA here is from genome assembly GCA_013400415.1 of Scytalopus superciliaris. Taxonomy (NCBI): domain Eukaryota; kingdom Metazoa; phylum Chordata; class Aves; order Passeriformes; family Rhinocryptidae; genus Scytalopus; species Scytalopus superciliaris. The sequence goes on from VXBX01004936.1 coordinate 1,064,357, forward strand.
GAGTGGTTATAGTTGCTGTACTCACCCATCTTCATGTGCTTGGTATGCTAAATTAACTTTCCTGGCTAAATCCCATTGAATCTAATCAGTATCATTTCCATAAAAGACTAAAAATTACTTGGGAATAAAAACTGAACCAGAGAGAGAGCAGAGGGAGCTGAGCTGCTTCCCATGGGAAATAGGCAGGCTGTGCTGCTGTAATAGTGGGGCAGCTGGAGTTAGGCTGAAATGGCAGAGGCATCTCCACACTCCTGGTAGCTTGACCAACCTATTACAGAGCCACGTACCAGCTCCTGCCAGAGCCAAACTTGGAGCTCCATGGATCTAGAGGTTTTCCTGTCATTGCTTGTTGGTGATGAAATTAATGTTATGATCTCCAACGTTCAAATAAAGCCTTGGCATTTCCTTAGTACTGAAAACCTTTCCTTCTCATAAGATAAAATAAAATATGGTCAATATAAGCTGGAAAATAGTCTACGTGTGCCAGATTGGAAAGTGAGAAGGGCAACAAATATTTTGTTACTTAAATTCAATAGATTAATGACATTTCATTTGTAACTTAAAATATAAAATAAACAAAAAACAATTCCCCACACACACAATTAATTTTTGCCAAGTCCACACTGTTAACAAAGCAAGGGCAATGTAGGCAAGCAAAACAAGAGAGGCTTCTCTTGTGGCCTCCCTTAATGATCATCTAAAGCGTTTACTGAATTTGGTCCCAATTATTTTGGGTTTCATATGAACGTGGGCAAAGCAAGCCATTATTAGCAGCTCCAGAACCTGCTGTAAACAAAGTATTGGATTTAATGGATAAGAAACACACCAACTTTTCAAAATAGTGGGAAGAAAGTTTTCAAAAAGGCTGCACATAAAAATTTCCATTATGCACATGCATCTTTAACCTGCAATAATCCAACCAACACATTAAAATAAAGGCTACTGCTATGAGAGCACATGAAAAGCTGTCACTGAAATACACAAATGTTCATCCCAAGGGAAAAAGCTTCCTTAGACTATCCATGCTATTTTCCATTGAGACAGCATTACACATTGTTTGGTACATGAAGTTACACAGCTCTATCCTGTAAAGGTTTATTTGTGTTTTTGAACAATCCACGCTCCCACCATCTACTGATTTAGGAAAATCAGCCAAGAGACCCGCAAAGAATTGTTACTGAGTCACTTACTCACTTTGAAACAATCCTGCCAGAACTGTCACATGTATGGTCAACACTCAAAAGTAAGATATGATGGCAAACCCAAGTTTTCATAACTGAATGGTTTCCTCTCCTCCCGTGGACACACAATACATGAACTTTGTTCTTACCACTTCCCCAAGGGAGGCAGCCACCATGTGTGTTGCTGGAGACAAGTAAGGTGAAGAGCCATGAGGCAGCAGAGACTTCACATTCTCATAGGTGATAAAAAATGCAGCAGCTGAAATTCAAGAAGACATGCAATCATTTCACTGTTCCTCCATCACAGAACTAGCACAAAAAAACATTTAGAGGTAGATTTTGACCCCTGTTATTGTGGAAATGTAGTTAAAACCATGATATTTTTACACCAAAACAGTACAACACTATGAACAAAACCTGTGGGATAATTCCTTCAGAAGTTTATGCTCCTGGCTACCCTGGCAAACATCCCAGTCACATCAAAGGTGTCAGGACTTGACATTTAGTACAGAGATAAGGAAAGATGTGTTAATTAGTCATGAATGGCCAGCATATTTTGAAAAAATGGTATCTTCCATATTCACAGACAGAGAAAAAGTATTTTGATTCAGTTGAAGGGATGATCCATTTTTGGGCATCAACAACAAACAAACTGACAAGAAAAACAAACAACCAAAAAATCATCAAGGTACTTAATACAATTCTGTCAACGTGCAAAACTATTTCAGTAGCAGTTTATTAATAATTTCTCCTCTGCTATCATCAGTTTAATATTTTGCAATTTAGTGCCGTAACTTTTTTCCAAGCTTGTAAAAGACTTGTAAAAGTTCTGTGCAGTGAACAAAAAACCATAAAACTAAGCTGAGCGCAGCAACATGAGCTGTGTTTATTCACTGCAACAGTCAACTACAAAGGCACTTACACCTTAAGGGTTATTCCTTCTCCTAAAGATAATTTCAGTTCTCAGTCATACATTGGAAAGATAAAATCACAGTTCAGATTTTGGAGATGTAAATCCTGGAAAAAATGACATGTCTTGAGGGGGAACAGATTTTAATTGTACAAGAGGGTCACATGAATTGCCTTCTGCTAATCAAAAGATGCTTATCACCTCAAAAAGGAGATAACAGAGCAGCCAAGATAAAGAACTGATTTTTTTTTTTTTGCATCACCTTATGAAGGACATCAAACATCTGAAGACATCAGTGAATTTGTCAGCAAACTTCTCCTAACATTTATGCCAGACAGCATAGATTGCTGTTTTTTCATCCCTCCCTACAAAGACAAAATGGACAAAGGCCTCAGGAATTTCAGATGCCTTTTCTCTGCAGGAACTACAAGTGTTTTCTTTTTAAAAAGTCTCCATTTCCAAAGCATTCCTCATGTCTTCACAATTTCGGTGGTGTTGTTTCAGGGAGATGGGTAGAGCCTCCCCAGGAGAATTAGCTCAAAGACCTCCAGTGCTCAAGCACTTTGGACTTTGATTCATTTCCAGTGTTGTAACAGAGCAGGTCAGACAAAAATGTCCAGGGCAAGCAAGACTCAAGATCTCCTTGGCACCTAGAAATGCTTTAGGGTGTTCCTATAGGGACAGGTTCATATCCAGGCACTCTTCCAAGGAATTAGGGCTGCTTTTCAGAGTGAGCATGCAGCAGCCTTCACTCCTGGCTTGCTCAAGAGTTTGCTCAACACTGTACAGTTCTAGAATCTGCTCTTTACAGCTGGACATGGACTCACAGAATCCAAACAGGCACCTGCAGGAGAGGAAGCCACGGGCATGAATGTCCTATGCAACAAAAATTCCCACTGAAATAAGACAAAGCATAACTCAAGAGACAATTTACCATTTGGAAAGGATCCTATGGCAGTGGAAGGAACACCAGCATAGATGCCACGGAAACCACCAGCCTTCCTAAATCCTTGAGGACTCTGGAGTCTTGTTTTTACAGTATCCAGGGGGAAAAGGATCAAGTCAACACAGACACCAGCAACTCCACCAGCCTTCAAGAAAAAACCATGGAATAAAGCACATTAATATTCCCAGGGGTGAAGCTGTGGTGCTTATGAGTAACTGAGGCATGATTATATAACAAGGAGGGTTCCACAAAAGAAAGTAATAGAGTTACAACTGTAAACCATTTTTAAGGTATTTTCAAGACAATCTTGCCATGGGCAGGGACACCTCCCACCAGCCCAGGCTGCTCCAAGCCCTGTCCAGCCTGGCCTTGAACACTCCCAGGGATGGGGCAGCCACAGCTTCTCTGCCCAACCTGTGCCAGGGCCTCACCAGCCTCACAGGGAAGAGATTTTTCCTGATATCTAATACAAACCTACTCTCTGTCAGTTTGAAACCATTCGCACTTGCACTGTCACTACATGCCCTTGTAAAAGGTGACTCTCCATGTTTCTTGTAGGCTCCCCTCAGGTACTGGAAATCATATTAAATAAAGATATTTTCAAAGCCATAGAGAAAAGGGGAAGGTTTGTATCCAAAGCAATTCATAAAACAACCCTCCCTAAAAGGACTGGTTCAACTAGAGCTCAACCTTCTTCCATTGTCTATGTTTCTGTATGAGTGTGTATTTTTTTAGAGGCTGATTGTAGAAAATAATTACTTGGCAAAACCAGGGAAATGAGACTGAAATAAACAGAAAATCTAATTTTAAAAATACAGCAGTAGTTAGCATTAATCCATTGAGACATTATTCAGATGCAGTGTTATTCAGAACAGAAAAGGTAGTTTGAACTGTAATTCATATAGAGTAGCACATGAGGAACAGCTGCACAGATTTTTAACTCTGCCTGAAAACAAATCACACGTGTGTTACTCTGATAATTTTTTTCAAGGCAACAGAGGATTCAGAGAGGTGTTCACTATCTACTGCTAAAGGTTTAATCAATAAGTTAATTACTCTTTTAATCTAGTTGGCTATTTTGCATGCATTGATTTTTCTTCACTCTTTCTCATCAAAATCCTTATCTGCTCAAAATAACATTGATCAGATTTAATCTAGCCATCTGTTAAAACATGAATCAAAAGTTACTAATTGCTTCTTTAAGTTCTCAAAGTTCTGTATCTTAAATGTCATTTAAATTCATGAAGCAGCTAACAGAGCACCTGCCAGCAGGCGACAATATCTGTGTGCTTACGCCACCTGTAGAAAATGGGGATGATCTTTAGATAATAAGACACCTAAAATACACCTTCTCCCTCACCTGTCAGTAACAGCAGTGTTACCAGAAGTCAAACCTTTACCAGGAGTTGGACTTACTCACTGAACTTATTTAAGAGGAGACTGAGGGCAGACCTCATTGTGATGTGCAGCTTTCTCACGAGGGGAAGAGAAGGGACAGCACTGATCTCTGCTCTGTGACCAGTGACAGGACCCAAGGAATGGCCTCAAGTTGTGTCAGGGAAGGTTTAGTTGAGATATTAGGAAGAGGTTCTTCACCCTGAGGATGGTTGGGCACTGAACAGGCTCCCCAGGGCAGTGGGCAGAGCACCAAGGCTGCCAGAGCTCCAGGAGTGCTTACACAACACTCTTCCAAGTCAGGATATTCTGTGACTTTTATAAACCCCATAACAACAATTAAACAAAACCAAGGCATTGAAGTACAATCAAACCACCAGCCCTTGGAGCGTTTGGCACTTCCCACACCAGCCCAGGGCACCCCATCCCTAATTCCCACCCAGAAGGAGCCCGGGATGTTTCCAAGAAGGTCCCCAGCTATGACAAGTGGGGGCTTCACCCTCTTGCTTAAAACCAGCTCGGGAAGAAAGCTGTACCACTAATAGCGGACAAAAAGAATGCAGGATTTGCAGGTCACAAGGCCATTTGGCAGAGGCCTCAGGACAAGAAAGAAATAAAGACAACTCAGCAACGGGGCTGAATCAGCTGCGACTGCGTTCAAGGCAATTCCAGCAGGGGCACAAGGCAAGGACCGACCCAAAAACCCACCGCTACAAAAGAAAAGACTGAGCATGTGGACTAATTAGCACAAGAAGCAAGAGAATCATTAACCAATAGAGGACAGAATGCTAATAAGAAAACTATGTAACTTGCACCCATTGAAGACTAATGGCTTTGTTTACTAAAATATACAAATGGTGAGAAGGTTTGGTAGTCGCGGTGCTGGCTTTGTGGATTTCCATCACAGAACTGTAAATAAAACAAATGCTGCTGTCCGGGTTTGGAGATGTAACAAGAACTGTTAGTATTTACAGCAGGGACATTACGGAGAGCTGAGCTAAGTGATTTACACAAACAACGAGGAGGGGAAGCGAGGCAGCCACAAAGGGAACCCAGCTACCTTTTAACCATGTGAATTGTCCCGCAGTTTGCAAAGCGGTCACTTGGAAACTCGGGGAGGCTTCAGACAGGGAAAACCCTCAGAGACCTTATACGGACACGACGGGGAATTTCACAAATACGTAACAGGAATGCGGGGAACGAAAAATGAATAATCATGTAACGCTGACATATAAGCTGTAGCGAATATACCTCGGTGTGCGTTTTGGCGAAACGATAACCAACGCACCCGGGCGCCGACTAAAGATTTCCAAAGCTCAAAAGAAGCCTCCCGGACTCAGTTTGTAAGCGCCGCTTTGACGCAACAACAACAACTCCGCTCTGAAAGGACCGACCTTGAGCCCGCTCGCTCGCTCACTCACTCACTCACTCACCGCCAAGGCCGCCCAGGACTCCCGCGGCTCCATGCCATGCAGGGGTGGGTGTGCGGGGCGGGGGCTCGGCTCAGATCAGATCAGATCAGCTCAGCTCAGCTCAGCTCAGCCGGACCGGCCCCGGCGCTGCCGCCGCGCCCCGTGGGCGCCCATGGGCGCAGCCATGTTGCCGCTCCCGGCGCGCGGTCACGTGAGCGCCGCCCCCCGCGCCTGCGCACGCCGTGCCCTCGGCCGTCCCCTCAGCACTCCTCAATTAGCGCCCGGCCGTAATTAGCGATCGCTTAGCGGTGCTTTGCTGTGTGCCATCCCCCTCAGCCGCTCCAGGGATGGGGAAGGGGCTCTTCCCGCTGCCGGGATGCCTCAGAGGTGCCGCTGCCCCCGGCTGGGCCCTGCTCGGAAAGCAAACCCGTATCCACAGGGGAGGTGGGAGGGGAATGCAAAAAAATGATATTCTGAGGGAAAAACATTCCTGAAATCGCTTGGAGTTTCCCCCCGGTTGATGTTGTCGTCTTCAAGCTGAATTTTCTCTGCCTTTTGTAAACGTAGCTGATGGCATCGGGTAGTTTGTACAGTAGGAGTCTCAAGCACCGTGTGAGGTTAGATCAGCCAAGTAAATATGTGGTAGGTGGGCGGAGAACACGCGTTAGATCGGCGGGTTCATGTAAATTTTACTATATAAAAGAAATAGAACCTGAATGTCTTAACTTCTCAGCTTCCTTTGGTGTTTAAGGCAGCGCATTGGTTTTCTGGTCCTAACTTAAATTTTTTATGATAATCTGGCGAATTATCCATACTCTGTTTTAATTTAGGCTTTGTAGGGTTTATGGAAAACACTTCTCGGTTTCGTATCAGGAATGATCCAACAAATTACACCCTTTGGCATTGCTACCACGCCTGCCCCAGTGTGACTGACCAGCTTTCCTCCAAAGCCTGAGAAGTGTGTGAAGCCTAAGCCTGGCAAATTTGCTGTCCTAGGAATTAGCTCCTGAAAATTCCCATGTCGGGGGGGGGTTGGGTTACATGATCTTTAAGGTCCCTTCCAACCCAAATTATTCGACAGTACTGTGAAAACTTGGATTCTGGTTCCTGGAAGAAGCAGGAGCCACAGTTACGTATTCCAGCTGTAATACATACAACTGGACTGTGAGCAGTAACACCCAGCAGAGCACCTGGCTTTCTGAAGGACCCCTGCTATTTATATAGAAATAAAAGGGACCTGAAATCTACCGTTTCCAGCTGGTGTTCTGGTAAGGGGCTAAATAAACACAAAAGCTGAAAGCTTCTCATTTTGCAGGTCCATGTCTGTCATTAAATGAGGCACTTTGGGGCAATATTGAAGGGGAAATCAGACATCTGCAGTAAATGAAGCATGCTTTTAGAGTTACTGCTATTCCCATACAACCCACTGATGGCAGCACTTAAAACGAGACCTTATTACCCACATGTGCCCAGGAGGTCTCTTGATGTGAAGGTTCTTGGGGTCATAGCAAGCATTTTTCACATTGTACAGTGCAAAGCTTTCAGATGCACTCTGTGGCAGTGACTTTTATTTATCACCTTCTGTCAGGAGAACTGCTGCTGCATCAGAGAGGTCACAACCCCCCTATTCTTCCAAGCCACTGTCCTGTCTTAAATGAACTTAATGCCACAGGCCAACCATTAATCTTTGTGCCAAGTCCTTCAATGGGCTCCCCCCAGGCTTGCAAAGTAAGTCGAGTGAAGAAAGTGATCCTGTTCCTTGTGTTCTTTGTGCCTCCTGAGAACATGCTTCACGTGCTCTTCAGCATGCCCACTGCAAGAGAAGGTGAGCTGGGCACAAGAATGAGCAACAGGCAGTGTCTGCCTGCACCTGAATGACAGGGGTTCATGGTCCTGTGTGTTCGCTTGACCCTGTTTTCCCCTTTTCCATGGTCCTGTGCCTTCTCCCAAGCCTGCTTCCAGCTGTGGCTGAAGCTCAGGGGCTGGAGGGTGAGCTGGGTGGGGGCTGAGGAACAGCCACATGGTGCTTTTCACAGGCACTGCAAGTGCAATACCCTGAAGTAGAGGAGAGAATAAACACTTGCATTCATCCTGCTGCAAGTGCTGACTGCCAGCACCAGAGCAGCTTGCTGGCCAACATGTTTTTGCTCAGACCCTCCCTTCATCTTCCTTTTCGTTCCCTGCTCCTCTTTCTCTGCCCTTCCCTGCCTGTGGCTGCAGGTTGGTAAGAAGGCTTTTAGAAAATGGCCATTAAGCCACCTGCTTCCCTGCAGCACATAAAAGCTCCGGCAAGAGATGAAAAGCCTTTTAATTACAGTAGGATAAAGAACATATTGCATCTATGGATGCACTGAGTAGGATATGAGCTGCCAACCACACAGCAATCCTGTAGCTTATACTCTGCAAAGAAAATAGGAGACATTGTAGGGACTGAGTATCAGCCACTGATGGCTCTTCTTTGTCAGGGCTACTTAAGCACTATTTTGAATTGATTTCACATTATTAATCCTTCCAATTGTACAACACTGCACAAAATGCCTGCAGTGTGTATCTGTAAGCATGTCTATATGCCTGTTTGTCTGCATTTCCTCCCCCAGTTTCTAGCTGCTGTAGGATGTCTGACACAAGCAGCAGAAGATGTATTGATATGGTCATAACATATTAAGGCTGCTGAAGAGCAGATGTTAAAAACAGACTTCTTGGCATATATCAGCCCCTGGCGGTATTGGGGACACACGTGTTCCAGTTTATTTATTGAAGCAATTGCTCTCCTCATTCTGTTCATTATCTTCCTCCTGGGCAATTCAGGCACGTTGGAGCCAACCCCTTCCAGTCAGTCAGTCCTTCTTGGATTGTAATTTTTGCTGTAGCTTGGACAACGCCCGGCCACTTTTCCTTCCTGAGAAACTGGGCCTGTCCCACTGTTCGTAAAAGCAGATGGAAATTTGTCAGCTGCAGAAATTTATCCTGGCATAAATACAATGAAAATAAAGACTCAGGGATCCCTTTAATTTGATAATAAGCAGGTGCACAGTGGGGCCATGGAAGCCAGCTAAAGGGTAAACTTGAATGATACGACCACCTACGGCACCCAAGAGGCTGTGATGCACCACAGGAGCACATCATGGCCCACTAAGAACAAAACGCATCAAAATGTTGTTTGTCCCATTTTATTACAAACAGCCACAGAACTGTGAAATTACTGCAGAGCAAAGGCATTTTCCCATGTAGAAGAGTGGTGTGGTTCCACACGCTGGAAGGGTGTGACACTGGTCCTTGTTCAGGAGACAGCATTGTCACCACCCTCCTTAAACACCTGACATGCCCACACTAAAGTGAGAGCTCCTGCCACACTCTTGTGGAAGTACAGGTTTATTTTATGCAGCTTATTTCTCCCAGGTATAGGGCAGAAATGCTCCTGGCCCCAGTTTCAGTGTAGTAAAATCTCAGAGACCCCTGACACCAGGGCTCTTGTGCAGGGAAGCAGAGCTCTGTTCTCAGTACCTACACCCCCAGGACTGGTACTTGCCTCCAGCTGCCACCCCACTGCCCCCATGGCCCCTGTGTGTGCTCAGCAGCTGTGCTCCAAACCTCTGCCCCTGTGCTTCTGGAGCTGCCTCCTTCAGAAAAATGAAAACAAACTAAACATTTTCCTAATATCTAGCCAGCAGTGGACAGCTGGACCTGGATGGGCAGGAATTTTTCCAGCCTCTCCCTGTTTTGTCAGTCTCTCTTTTCCTGCTTTAACCCTCCTGAAAACTACAGACAAGGCTGGTTTAATGTGAATTTTAGATGATTTTTTTTTTTTTTGCCACTCATACACAATTAGTTCCCCCTCATGCTTACAGTAGCCTTCCCTGTTCTTAAGAAGTCTGGCAGGGTTTAGAAATTTTGGTGCAGTACTAATTGCAGTAAATTTTTATGGAAACAGATGGGGGAACCAGACAGCTATAAATTTAATAACTCCTCTGAGTACTTAGCAGCAGAAACACTAGTCCCCAAATTCATTAAGAAAAAAGGTGATTAATGACAATATAGATTTTGCATAATGATAGAAAGCCTTAAACTGTACAACTTTTGGATGCTCCTCATTTATTTTGCCTTATTGGCTGCCTGGACAATTGAAGAGGAATGGTCTGGGAAAGACAGGAAACATGCATTTTAACTACCAAGTAAAATAAGTGAAATAACCATCCAGTGGCAATGTAGTGACCTTTCCATGTGAACACATCTTCTAGAGACTCTGCAGTTAGTCTTACAGCATAGCTGAGTTAAAATATTTCCATTTTAGCATATAAGAGAAATGAAGGAAAATCTCAATTACGCCTGCAGTTGTGGTTGTAGCCCCTGACATTACTCATGTCTGTTCTCAGCTCATTTTGTGGGATGGTGCAATGACTTAGTTGACTCAGGAAGCAGAGTTAACAAAAAGTTTGCAACAGAATGGCCCTCAACTGCCCAGACAATTGTGCATTTCCAAATGTCCCAGAGGAGCATCCCTGACATTCCCTAAGTGGGTGGAACCAGGAAACCTGATTCCTTCAGCCACCAATTTTCTTGAGTCATTCTGGTGATTTAGGTCCTTCTTTTTAAAAAAGAGGATTAATAGACCTGGTCTCTTCCAAAGGCTGCAACCAGTGTTACTGAAAAACAAGGTGGGTTGTCCCTCTTAGGAGACTGAGTGGATGCAACATTTGTGCTGGACCCACTTTCCCTCCCCTTACTGCCAGTATGGACCAGCACGAGACCAAGGCCATCCTGATGTAGGTCCAGAATGACCCCTCAGGCTCTTTTGCTGAACCCTTGTAAGGAAAGAATTGATTAAAATTGGATTTTCTTGAATTTCATGAGTTTGGAGTCCTGGACATTGACTCCTCCCTGTCCCAGGGGGTTAGATGGGTCCTCCATCCCAAGGCTGTGTCCCAGCAGTACTCTACAGAGATGGTGGCCCTGGCTCCTGGGAGAGATGTGTGGCTCCAACTCAAGATGACCCTCATCTCCACTGCTCTGTTCCATCAGCCTCTGGCAGAAATAAATTGCAATTGTTTCTGTATAGACGAGGAGCAATATTTTAGAAAATTAGTTCATTGCCAGCTGTTTGCTCAGCTCAATGTTTTTATCAGCTGAATTTCATCTCCAGCTCCCAGGGGGCAAGGCTGATGGGAAATGCTTGCAATGACATATAGAGCATCCACCATGCCTGAAACAACCCACCTATTGGGAGATGTCACTGAAGAAAGGAGCTTGAGGGTTTATTTGAACAGCTGAACTTTGGCATGCAAACTACAGCTATTTTTAAAATGTAAACTGTAAAAATAATACAGCTTGCTTTAAAAAATGAGGTGTGTGTTTGGCGCTGTGTACTTGATATATATCATTTTTAGTATCATCTAATTCAAAGAAAAGTTTTTCTCAATCTGCTTAGGCTACTCAGAGAAGGACAAAGAAACCAAAGGATGTGGGTGATAGTGCAGGGACAGGGAGCAGAGGGCTGAAGGGAGCACAGACTCTCATAAGAACCAACTGCTGGGGCACATGTTGCCCATCCCAAAACTCGTGCACATCCCATTTTGCCATCACTCCACCCACCTACATCCTGTAAGACCACATGAAGTCCTGCTTCATATTCCCTTCTAGATGGCCAGAAAAAGCCCTGGAATGGAGGGAGGTGGCCACTCCATGGAGAGTCCCATCCCTAAATCCAAAACAAACAAGGGGTGTGTGCTGCCCTGTCCCTCAGGAGGTCAGCAGTGGGGGAGGAAGGCTGCCTAACCTCAGTCTTCCTTTTCTATTTTCAAGTAACTGCAAGTCAAACCCACAGCAAAGCACCAGCTCCAGAAGAGCACAGAATGGGACAGCTCCATTCATCAGGTTGTTCATACACCACAGGGCTCTACTTACCAAACCGAAATGACACAGAGCTGAGGTCTCTCAGGGGACATAAGCAGCTCTTCCACCAGCTGAGAACCCATGGGCCCCATCCCATGTTTTCTTTGACATTATGGAGCATAACCCTTCGGTGAGAGGCAGCCAAGAGGTCCTTCCCAGGACCAGCGGAAGGAGGCTGGTGACAGGTAGTTCTTATTCACCTCCCTGTGACTTTCCAGGGCCCTTTTCCTTTTCCTTCTGTTTTGCAGCAAGAAGCTTGCCAGCTCTTCTCCTCTCACTGGGAGTATCAGAGCCGGCTTCCGACGTGAAGTTTCCCAGTGGTGGAAGTTTCTCATCATCCCTTCATATCGTGCCACTGCGAGCCGCGCTGCCACTCCCGGCCGATAACCTGTCGGTCACGTTCTGCTGCAGAAAAGCCATTATCTAAGGGAAACAAAAAAGCATGGGAACAGGGGCTGTTTGTATGTGGGGAAGGAGCAGCACATGACATGTGAATTTGCCAGATGTTACCACTCTGAATCTTATTAAAATATGCCCTGTATTGACCACAGCTGCTTTATCTGTACATGGAAGGAGTTGGAAGATAAGAGGCATTTTTACTGAAAGCACTATAATGGCCTCACCAGGCAGTCTGGGAGCCCTGACATGGGGTCACAATTCCTTGAAAATGTGCAGGCTGTTGACCTGGGTTTTGTGTAGTCCTGACTGCTACTTCATTTGACACTATCCTTTCTTTGCATCTATTCCGACTGAGGCTGTTTTCCCAAAAATTACACCAGCTCCCAATATGTAGGTTTGGTTTGTAAACAGACCTGACTTTCATGCACGTTAGATGATGCCTCAAGGCCTGCTTTAATATTCTTCTGACAGTGTGTTTGCCCAGCTGGAAATATTCCATGTGATTAAAAATCACACACCAACTGCTGCTTAAAAGTCTATTGTATGCATACTTATTTCACATATTTTGGCTTTAAAGGGGCCTGTATCAATTCTCCACCCCCTCTTTCCTCAGTCCCACCCGTCTCATAGCCAGGAGTGCTTTGGGGATAGAGAGCTGGAAAGGCACTTGAGCTCATCTTGTCCATGCTGGGTCAGACACAGAGGACCCAAGAGCCACATCAGCTCCTCTTAGGACCGTACGTGTTTTGCACCCAGCACTCAGTCAACAAGTAGGGACAGTCTGTCCACCCTCCTTCAGGGCTGCCAGTGATGCTCTCCAAAAATGGCTCATGCCTACCAGCAGCCCAGGCCCTGGGTCAGATCTACAGATCTTTTTTAATGCAGCTGCAAGTTCAGTTCCCATTTCTCATCAAGGCAACTGCTCTGCAGAGCATCCACCCTCCTGCCACAGAGGCAGGGCCCATGTAGGTACCTGCAGGCAACATGTGCTCCTGGTGGGAGGTGCCAGACTTCCAGCATCCAAGTCCCTTTTCTGTTTTGGCAGGGGAAATCTGAGCCCAAGCTCTTCTGAAGTCTGTAAAGCCAGAGAGTGCCCTTAAGTGATGCCTGTTTATTCCTTACTGCCATTTATTCTTTACAGGAAACAATATGGGGAGGCAGAAATACAGATATTGTAATTATTATTTTTATTATTATGGAGTATGCACAGGAGCTTATTATTTTCAAGTCAGAACAACTCTGTACCTTCAGTGCCTTAATTTGGAAGCTCACACTTGAAAGGAGAGAGAACTGCATCCATACTCATCATCTGCCCTTGTCACAGGCATGGGGCTGCACTGATGAGCTCTAATCACACCTGTGAGTCCAAACAGGGAGAGGTGGCATTTCTCTGTGCCTGGACTAATCAACTCTGAGTTAAATGCAGTGCTTTAAAGTGATTTGGATCCATTCTCATCCCCACCTTCTCAGTCTAATTAACTCCTCTAATAGAATTAATCAGCACTCTAAATACGAGACTCACTAACAACTAAAAAAAACATACCACTATCTATTCCAAAATACAATTACACTGACAAACTCAATTACATGCCTCAGTCGCTTCTGAAATTACTCGCTGATATTGGACTGTGCACAGTTTAAGTTTCATTGTTGAAAGAAATCATAAACACTTTCTAAATCATACAATGTTTACAGAAATACACAGAAGCACTGCTTTTATTACCCATGTGGCAAAATTAATTTGACACATCGAAAGCAAATGAATAGAGCTGGAGAACTCTATTCAGGCAGTATTCTTCCCACTGATAGAATTTACACTGGGGGAACATCTAACACATTAACCTTATTAAACTCTGATGTAGGTAAATAGCATTTCAAAGGAAGGGAGAAAGGATCCCAATCAAAATCCTTACAACATTTGAATGAGCAACATCAAATTCTGCATTTCTAACTGCTCATTTAGTTCACAACCCCCTTTTACCAAGTAGGTTTTTCTGCCATGAAATCAGGAAAACGTTTGCAGCAGGGGCAGTCCATAACATGCAATTATGATCTTGGATTTAGTCTTTTAAGTCTGTGGTGAACTCTTCAGCTGAAAATAAACTCCCATCAGATTTGATTATGTGAGTTTAGCTTAATTTGCAAGTCAAAAGAGGAAGGAAAACGTTGCTTGTGTTTTTAATAACCGAAGTTTATCGAAGTTTGTCTTGATCTGAAGATACAGAGAGGCTTCCTGAACTTTTTCTTTGTCTGGTCATATGCAGCACCTGCTTCTCAGTTTAATTTCTTTTCAGACTGTGATACCAGTCACACAGTAATGTTTGTAACCGAAGGCACAGAGCTGCTCTTGTGTGCAATTGGGCACAAGCAGATAAAGATTCAGGCTCCAAGCTGACAAAGTCTATGCTGAACTCAGAATACCCATATCTGACTGCAACAACCTCCCATTCTGAGCAAGATTTTACATCTCTGCACAACCAGTACAACAAAGTGGTTTATACCTGTCCAGCCTCAACATTACAGGCACTTGCCTAGTAGGGATTTCTCAGCTCAGCAGAGTAGGTCACTGAAGGAACCAGGGATTGCTCAAAATTGCCTTGAAAAAAAGAGAGCCCAGCACTTAAAGAAGTGGCAAAGAGGCAAGAAACATCCTGCTGGGTTTCACTTTCTGCTGAACCTGAGGGAGACCTGGAACCTGCCAAGGGAGGAAGGATCAGAACACCCATTTTTAATCAAAACATTAAATGTGCTGGGCAGATGCATTCAGAGCTCTAACACCTGCTCCACAGGCTCTTGTCTTCTGGCACTGGAAATTGTGTTTGTACCTGTGTGTTTGAACAGACCGATCACACATGCTGTGCTCTGCTGTCCATCCCTAGGGGCTCTCCCATCCACCCACTCCATGCTCTGCTCTAAAACAGAGGAGAAACCAAAACACAGGAAAGGAAGATCATCAAGTGCAAAATGATCGTTGGACTGTGTTAGTGAGAAAGCCTTTCTCCTTCCCCTTCCCTTAGAAGTTATTGATGTTTGTCATATGGGACAATAACATTCTAGGGGCAAGACAACAGAGCAGAAAGGATCTCCAGAGAAACCAATCTCACATTTTTGGGGGGGAATATTTGTTACATTTTTGGCTCTTTGACATGCCCATTTATTTCACAGCATACCAGCCACCTTTCCTGCTGGAGTTCCCTTTATGTACAGCCTGCCAATTCACACCCATTACTATCTGCTACTCCCTTTCTCTGCTGCAGGTGTTAAAGTCAGCAAAGTATTAACCCAGATTGTATTCTAATCCACATGTTTCCAACCCCACAGCCCCTCCCATTAGAAGTGCTGTAACCACACAGTTTCATGGCTGGAGATGCATAGTGGCATAAAGACAAATTGTTGGTATGAAACCAGGGCCTTGAGCAAAGGGTTTCTTTGCTGGGAATTCAAGCATAAGACTCACTTTGTGAACTAATAGAGTTTATACTTTCATCAGAGGAATATCATACATCAAACCAAAACCCTTCAGGAAGGCTGGAGGTGGGTAGCTATTCCACATCCAGGCACCTTCTTTATTAATTCTGCACATTTCTGCAGTCACAAGTGATGCATTGCATGATACTTGCAAAGGATAACAGACCTGATACAATATTAGATAAAAATTGCAAGTGAGAAGCTATTTTACTGCTATTTATTTTCATCAGCTAAGCATCCCTCTCCTAAGTGCCGTTCTCGTTTGGTCGATATTGACTTTTCAGGCTGCTGCAATTCTTTTTTGTTCATAGCTTATGTATAGAAATCAATACTAGTTTGCAATGTGTTGAAACTGAAATGGTCATATTACGAGTACCATATGTCTGATTTCTCCTTTCACTCTATTCCCTGTCAGAATTGGATTAATTTCTCAGGCAATTTATGATATCTAATAATTAAAAATGGTGATTTCCATATCTCACATGCACTTTTTATTAACTTCACACTGAAACATAACTGAACAAAGCAAGCAGGAGCACGGATCTGAGTCTTCCTTAACACCAATGGTCTCAGTGATCAAGATACCAAGGGACTGGGTTTCTCTTTTCATCATAATCTATGCTCATACCATCAGAAATAGTTATTTCACTGGTTTTTGGGTAGATCAGTTAACTGCAAAATTATCAGACTGAAGATCTCCTTTCCTGAGAAACAGCTGGAAGTTGGTTACAGCTTTCAAACCTAACTGCACACAATTTGGTTTTGGTTAACATTACCACATCACAACTGATTCTCCCCAAATACTGTGTTACAAAGAGCAAACTCCACCGAAATAGGCACAATTTCCTGTCACTGCAATGTCAGACATCACTGAAATGTTTCTGGACTGAGGCTACCATCTAGTGTCCTGATCACAGACTGCACTTTGGGCAGAAAAGTGTACAATGCACTTGTTTGTTCACTTCTGTAATTACATTATCATAAATAATTCATCTCCTGAGACACATGTACAAATAGAAGAGAGACTGAAGGCCACACAATGCCATCGTGCTTCCCCAGTTGAATTAGAATAGAAAAGTCAACTAGGCTTATAATTTGGGAAAAGAGCCCTGAGATGGTTTAGTAATAGCTCTCACAGGAAGCCTAAGTGATATGTTTGCTTTCCATATTTTTCTCCTAAAGGTCCAGTAAAATTGAAAACACATTAATGCTCTTATTAGCACACCTGGGATATTCAACAAAACTGGCACAGATGAAGTGTGGAATCTCAGTGCCTCACAGGGCTGCTATAGGAGCATCTTTAGCTTTCCTTGGAGAGGCTCATGACACAGCTCTGCTGGACTAGCCACGCTTCAAGACACTTCACATTTCGTGGTGAGGGGTGATGAGCATGTTTAGAACCTCTCCAGAATGCCAGAGAAGTTAATTTTCCTCTAAAGTAAGTATCTCAGATCAAGAGCCTTCTTAGAGCCTCTGCCACACTGATGGTCTGCTCTGGCTGCTTCAGCAAGGGGCAGATGACTTAAGTAGTATCAGCCTAATTAAGTCACAGTATTTGCCTGCTGTGACCACCCTGAAAAAACAAGTCCAAAGAGATATCAAGTGATCTGGAAGCCCCAAAAAACTGCCTGAAGGGGAAGAGGACTTTCTGTTCTGGCCAGGTTGTTGCAGGGAAAGTGGAAAGCACTAGAACACTGAATGCTTTAAAGAAAAAATAAAGCCTTTCCCAGCTTTTGACTTTTATCACATTTTGAAAAACAATTTAAAAAACAAAAACAAACAAACAAAAAAACCCCCAAAACACCAACACCACAATGAGAAAGTTCCCCCTTTGACCTATGAAAACTCTTGTGCTTAAATTTACCTTAAAATCCTCTCATTGCCTCACTTACAGTTTCAATGTGCTGTAACAGCATTTTCAACTAGAAAAGTACTTCACTGGGAACTGTTGAGGCAGCTCTGCTTTATTGCAGGCACTGAACGAGCTGTGACAGACTGCACCATGCCAGGCTCATTATACACATCTTCACCGAATCACTGTAGTTCAGAGAAAGCCTTTAACCTGCTGATAGCAAAGAAGAGCCTTTACATTGCCTTTGATGCTGCAGCCATAGTGGTATCTTATTTCTTCAAATTATTGACACCATTTCACAATATTATCTTGGCATTCTCAGGCTGAAGGGACTGGTGCTCTTGAACCCTTTTTAGAGCGTTTGCCTTTCATTTTTAGCATGCTTAAAACATGCTGAAAATGTGGACTGTGAAGAAATCTCAAATTTTTCCTCCAGCTCAGACATTCCAGCTGTAATCCTCAGCACACCTAATCCCCCTTCTCAGACTGATAAAGCCATTTGAAAATTAAAACTGCTCAGTAACATGAACCAAAGTGAATTTTGTTACGCCAGGATGAGGGCTGAACCTTTCCTGCTGTGGCCATGCAGGGGTAGAACGAAGGGGCTGGTTGCTGCTCATCTGCAGCAAGGAGAGGACAGAGAAAGCTCCCAGTAGAATTCCCCTGCCTGCTCCCTATACTGGAGGCAGGACAGTCATATAGGCAGGAAATTTGGGCAACTCTCCAGTTCTCTCCATAGGCCTGAGGATGCCACTTACCAGCCAAGACCACAGCATTAGAGAGCAGCAAAACCCTCCAGGTCATCTAATGTTGAAGAGACTTCCCCAAGCAAAGAAGGCAGAATCAATGACCCATCTCACTTCTGGCCAGAAATGTGATTACAGGGAAAAATGTCTCAGAACTGACATGAAGGCAAGTCCTTCCCTCTAGCATTAAACTGACACTGTTGGCATCTAAACCCAACGGCTCTTTTCTCTCTCACTGCAAGCTGTGTGGCAGCAACCAAGAAACCCCTTTTAAAGGAAAATTATTTTATTGATTTAAGAGAAAACCTTATTTGACAGATTGGCCACCAACATTTTCCATTGCCACAGATATCCAACAACCAGAGTAACCTGGGAGGCAATTCACAGACTGTTTCCACCAGTACAGGGGTGATATCAGTCCTTTCTCTCTCTTTTTACCTGTTAGTGCCTTTGTTACACAGATCCAAACAAAATCCCCTTCCTGCAGTTCTCAAGGTCCCCAGAAGCTCCATGTCTGCTTGGATTAGGCATGCTAGGAGAATATTTCAGAACTTAAAACCAACAGGAGAGTTCAGGCTGATAGTTGAAGAAAATCGATACAAAGGGAACAGATAATCCACCTGTGAGACAGCAGAACCCCTCTGTGAAACAACAAACACAAGAGTGCATTCAATATACTAAGTGGGAACTACTTCCCTGGATGTAGGAATATGTGCTAGATGTTTTTTTAGAGTCTTGAACACCTTGCAGGAAGTCTGGGATGCCCAATGCTCACATTTCATAACCTCAAAGTCATTGAGACAGCTATTTCTGCTCATCTTTGTGCTTAGGCATCCATGAAAATTCAGAAGCAAAATTTTCTTACATGAACAACAAAACACAACCTAGAACTTAAATTGCAGGTTTGGTTGGTATCAGTCTTTTAGAGTATGGGCAGCCTCTCAACTAAGGAAAATACTTAAGAAAGGCTAAAGATCATTTTACTGTGCAAGAAGAAAAATCAATATGCCAGCTCCTTCATCCTAAAGGTTAATCACTGCAAGAAAGAGGGCTCTGCCATACCTTGATCTTTGAGAACAAAACTCACCTATTTCCTTCCAGCCCATTCCAAGAGTAACATACTGCAGCACTCACTCCTCAACTCCGAAAGCTTCTGGTCTAGAGCAGAAATTGCTGTAGGCCAACCTGGTAAACCCTCCTTGAGCCACCGTGCTCAGCTTTATCTGTGATAAAAGCCCTTCTTCAGCTGATCCCAGTCATCCAGGAATCAAAGTCAATCACTGACTTGGCTGGGAGTGACAATACCTTAAAAAGGCAGATAGCAGAAGTTTGTAGGGGAATGACTGTATCTTTCTTCTTTTTTGGAGGAGAGTAGGTTAGGAGAGAAAAAGAAAGTCTTAGAAGTCATCTGGTTATCAGGAAATGGGCTAGAGCTACAAGAACATTCTGATCCAGCTGAAAGGGAAGGGAAAGCTGGGTAGGATGCTATGAGCAAATAGGCTGAATGGGTAGACCAGCATGGTGGGAGGTTTTTTTACTTTGTGGTCAAATTTGTCTCATTTGAGAACATAGGACATTACCCAACTAGAATCACCATAAGTGGTGGTGGGTTGTCTGTAGGGCCTTGTGTCACGTGTAGTCTCTGCTAAGTTGACAGCCTGCTCAGGGTGGTAATGTAGCATTTATAACCAGAGATATTGTTCTCACACTGTCATGTACTGTGGCCCATCCCTCTAGACTGTGGCTCCCAAAACCAACCCTGCTGTCAGTCAAGGAAAATTTACTGAAAGTTTTGCAGCTGGTAGTGCCCAGGTCTTGATCTTTGAACTCTCTGAGTGCTCTGAGAAAGCCTTTCAGTGATATTATTCAGAGTTTCAGACACTTTGCCATGCTCTAAATGCTTAAATAGGAGCTGGATCAAATCCACAATGTGTTTAAAATTGTATCTGAGCTGAAAGGATTGCTTTAATGTTTATAGCAGAGAGTTGGAATATGTAAGAAGAGCAATTATATGTTCCAGGAGTCAGAACTAGGTGTTTTGACATTATGTTTCTCCTGTCATTTTATTTAATAATCCATTGCCCCTCAGTTAATAGCTTTCTGCTTGATTAGCCTGTATAAATCAAAACTTCACAGCTTTATCCCTGACACGCTCTGTATTCCGAGCTGAGGGTAATGAATTGTGCCATGGGTTGATGTACTCTGCCTTCCGTTCAGAAAAAGCCCCGTGTCAAGGAAACACCTTGGCTTTCAAATTGAGTTATCAGTGTACTGTCAGAATTTACAGGAGGAAATGCCGAGGATCCTGATGCTGTGCAGCCAGGGATTACATAGCCCTGAGCAGAATACGAAGCCGCAGGGGCTGGCTTAGCCTGCACCGGCAGCTTTCTGGATGTCTTGACTAATCCACACATCTGCCTGCCCTGTATTTGCTGCCTTTCTGCCCCGAATCCTCAGCCCGCACTGAGGTGGAGGCAGCACCAGCCTGATTTCATTATGATGATTCCAGAGGTGGCCACAGCAGCTTCCAGGCTCCAGGGCTGCTGCAAACCTGGGTCAGGAGGCACCAGTGGCACCTTCGGAACGAGTGCTGTGGGAAATAGTGAGACTTGTGATTCAACAGGAGCTCTTGTTTTCCCTCAGGTAGGACGACTGTGGTTTGAGTCCAGCCTTGAACAGCAAGGAGAGAAGCATCTGTATCCACCCCTGGATTTGACGGTTCCTTTTCCTACCCAGCTGGACTGCTCCTCCAAAGCCAAAGCAGTACTTTCCTTGGCCACTAGATGCAGCTCGCGCTGCATTACAATTTGCTTTGACATCATCATTCTGATTCTTTTTTTGCTGGGCCTTGATGTTAAAAATTATTTCCCTTGTGTTTCTGGGGCTGTGTGGGTTTTTAGGGGCGGGCTGAATCTTCATCTTAAAATCTTCCTGTTTTACTTCCAAGTCTCTCTTCCCCAAACTGCTGCATAATCCATTTTGAATGCCAAATCATCACTCCTCACATCTCTGTACAGAAATCTGTTCAGCTGTGGTGCTTTGATGGCCCTCTTAGGCTAATGGGGAGAGAAGAAATCAGGTGAGTGAATAGGGAACACACTGATTCTTCAGCCTCAAGCTGAGCACAAAAATTTACACTGAGCTTTCCACCTCCTCCCTCTTCATTTTTCCACATAGTTTTCATGCTGCAGGTGTTGCACATCAATGCTGCCTTTCAGTCCACAGACATCCAGGGTAAGGAGTCTTCCAACAAGAGGGAAACATCAGCACAGGGCCTGGGAGCACACCATGGGGCCAGGGAAGGACTAAGAGCTCTGCTCTGCGTTTAGTGCCCACCCTGCCTCACACAGCAGGGCAAGAGCAAGTGCTCTCAGAGAAGGAGGGAGTCTGCAGCCAGCAGCTGCAGCACTCAGAGACGTGATAAAAAGCTGTTGGAAGTTGTCTGAGAAGAGCTGGGGGAGAGCAGAATTCAGGCTGCCATTGCAAAAATCAGAATCACTGGAAGCTAGGTCTGGTTGTCAGAAAGGCAAAAGGGCTGAGGAAGTGAAGGACTGAAGCTGTGATGGTCCCTGCCCTTCCAATAGCTTTCCAGCTCAGGAGTCATGTGTGATTCAGAGGGAAGGGGTGCTGGTGAAGGGCTGGCTGGGGCTGTGAAACACCAGCTTTGCCCTGACTGATTGTGGGAACACTGGGCCATGGTGAGAGATCCCCTCACCTGCCCTGGCATTGCCTCTGAGCAGGTTTTCTGAATTACATTAAATGTTCCCTCTTATCTGCTTAAATGTGCTTCATCTTGAAGATGTTCTTTTGGTCTGGATGCTCATTCCTTCTACTTCACCTGCTGCTTAGCCCAGGGATTTAGGTGAAGAAAAACCAGCACCTGAGGAACTCTCTGCTTTCTCCCCTTGTATGTTTAATCCCAGTTGGCTTTGCTTGCAGGGTTTTTAGCTGAATGGTACCTGCATAGAAGGAGCCCATCACCCCCAGGTGACAGATGGATGCCAGCCCTGACTGCCATTGTAGCTGGAATAGCTCTGGCTCTCCTGGGACACAGAACATGCTACCCTGGCTGTCACTGAGGAATCAACTCCAGCTTAGTAAATACTGTTTTCCTACACAACGAGGTAGCTCATGGTAATGATATTCTTGTAGCTGTGACATATAAGCACCCAGGGTGCTAGAAATTACTGGCAGCAGCTGTGGGTACTTGCAGGTACCAGTTGGAGAGAAGACATACAGGGCCTGGTTATTCTATTTTTCTTTGACACAGTAAGATGTTCCTATTAAGCAATTACCTCCTGGGAGAAGCAGCAAGGTAGTTATGCTATTATTTCTGGTTGGGTTTTTTTGTTTTTTTTTTATTTTTCTGTTCTTTTTAGAAAAATCTAAAATAATTTCTTCATAATGGAGCAGATGAGATGGCTCAGACCTGCTGTGAAGGAAGCAGAAAGTAATGCTCACAGTTTGTAATATTTCCTTGAGCTTCTGCTTTTGCACTGAAAAATGAGCTTCCTCCCATTAAAATGCTTTTAAATGACAAATCCACAGCTGTTCTCTCCAGCTTGCTTGAACACAGTAAACTCAAAGTGATGGCTGTGTGCAAGCCAGCATGTTCTTCCCTTGCTTGGTGATGGTGTGGGCAGCGCCTTGGGGCCTCTCTGAGGCCAGCATTGCCATCCATCGAGCTCTCTTTTCCATCACAGATGGGGCTGAATCAAGGGAAGAGCTTCCTGAAGCTGAGCTTGGGGAAGGAGCAGGCAAATGTGTCCTTCAGCATCAGCTGTCTGGAGAGATTTCCCCATCCAGACCTGCAGGAAATGCTGCTGGTTTGGGGAGAGCTGGGCAAATAACTGGAGAAGTGACTGCAGACCTACTGGTCATCCTGAGCATGATGGATTGAATCCCATCCATCACAGCAGGGGAAGCAGAACCTGCTCTGTGCAGGTGCCACCAGCCCCTCCTGGCAGAGCCGGGTCCCAGTCCGGCACCCCAGTTGTCGGCACAGGGCCATCCCGCCTCTCCTCCCTAACAAGAGTTTGATTGGTTTCATTTCCCATCAAGGGAAAATACAGTGGAAAAATGGAAGCAGATGTTTTTAGACAATGTCTACAGCTCCTGGAGTTTCAAAGAGCTTTTTGATTGCACAGGCTTTAAAAAACATATAAAAGAGAGCCTTTCACTGTATTTTCACTAGGGTAAAACCCTCTTTGAAATTTGTATGAGGAGAGATTGTCAGACTGAGCCAACATGGGAAAGCCTTATTGCTCACAAACCACATTTAAAACCCTTTTCACTGTTGTTTTTTTCATGTGCTGCCTTGGAGGCGTGTTCAGCTCCTGCCTGCACTAGTCATTTTGGGCAAAGCAAGGCAGTTTGCAGCTGGCAGAGGGCTTGCTCCCCTGCACGGGCCACTGCCTGGTGCCTACCAGGAGCTGCATCACTCCACCTTGGCTGAATCTGACAGAGAAATTGCAGCTCTACCAGGTACAGCATCCCAGTGCTTCCACTTGCACTTTAACCATCTCCTTCAGACCAGAGGAAATAACAACGACCAGGGGAAGGCCACGTTCCTCTGGATGGCAGTGCAGCTTTCATCTTAAATGTGATGGCTGGAGCAGCGGCCTTTTGGGAGTTGTTGTGACTCTCTGAGAGCTGGAGGTCTGTTGTTACTGCAGGAAGACATGGAGACATACATTTCTTCATTAAGAGGTCTGGGAAATCTTTTGGGGTTTTGCTTGAAAAATCCTAATTTCTGACCATTTTGAGAACTTTTCTCCTACCCACATGAGGATCTGAAATGGCTTTGAATGTCCCAGGGCTGCCAAGCAAAAGCTGTGCAGAGATGCAGGACCATCAGGAAATCCTGCCATCAACTTCAGATCATTCCTCTGTTCCTTCTGCAGGAATCCCACCTTCAGCTCCACACATCCTACATGTATCAGCATCCTTCCCAGAAGCTGCTCTTAAATTCTTGGATTTCTGTTTCCAGGCCTGATAAAGGAGGAAACATTTCTACTTTGATTGCCCTAAGTTTCCACTTCTTGCAAAGAATTCTCTAGGAAATGGTAATTTTTTGCACAATTACCTCCTGAGTAACTTTTATTCTTTAGTAACAGAAATTCTATCAAAACTGAGCATCTTTATTTCTTATAGATATAAATAAAAAGGCCTTGGAGTATGGTCTCTGCCTTCTCAGAAGTCTCCTGGGAAGGATGCTGATGAAACAGGTAAAGTGGATAAGCTGTGAAGTGGTGGTAGATGCCAGCACCGTGCTTCTGTTGGCCATCTCCAAACTGGGAATAACATTAACCTGCCTGTTCCATTACCCAGACTTGTGGCTCTGTAAGGAACTCTATGCCAATAGAGATTTCAGCAGAGGAGAACACAAGTCTCCTGGTTACCCTCATTTCTCATCATTTCTCACTACATTTCATCTCCCGGCACGTGGTGTGAGGAGAAGCCTTTCCAGGGGAGCAGGTCACGTCCCTGGGCAGCCTCCATGCTGCTGGGTCTCACTGGGCAGCTGCTGGTCCAGAGAGCTGTGTGAGATGAGGAAGGCAAAGCTGTTGGGCTCTGGCTGTGCTCATTTGGAAGCACACTTAGGATGACCTATCCCCAGAGTGACATTTCTGTGTTTGGGGGAGCTGACTGCCATGTGCCTCTCTCCTCTGGCGAGGCTGGTAAGCACAGTGATGGTGTCTGAAAGCAGGCCTTTCATTCAAGCCCTTTATTGATGGGTTAATGAGTAAATGAGCTAATGAGTAAAGCCCTATAAGCCCTGCTGAAAGCCCTGTGCCCTTACTAAGCCAGCCAGGGCATCCAGGTTGAAAAGTTCAGGTCAGGGCCAGGATGGCCTTTCTCTCCATGGCCATCCCAACAGCATGTGACACCAGCAATCCAGGTCCCAAAAGCTGATTTTCCACCCATTCTGGCTCTCACAGCTGCTTCTGCTCCCTGGGGAAAGAGCTGCATTTGGCCCAGGGGTCCCCAGATGGGGCTGGCACATGGCAGGGGTGCATTTGGCCATGTACCCTTCTCTCAGCATCACTGTTTTTTGTGCTCTGTATGTGCATCCCATGCAGAGGACATGGGAGCTGGCTGCTCAGACAGGCTGGATTTTACACTGGGGTAAGGTTTTAGGATTGCCTAATCCCATGGGAGTCTGTCCCTTGGGCCCAGGGGAGCTTCATACACGTTTTGGCTTTGGTGAGCTATTCCTGTGTCCCCCTGAGTTCACAGCCAAGAAAATGGGCAAATAACTGCCCTGCAGCAAGTCTAGGGCTCCAAAAAGCCCCAGAGTTTGTAAAAAGCAGAGGTTTCTGCAGCCAGCTATAGGCAGATAATGTATAAATGGTCCCATATGTCTCACAGGGCTTTCCCTACCCCTTTGCAGAGCCACCTGACACAGCTCTCCCACAGCACCGGGGGTCCAGAGAGACCACAAGCCTTCAACAGCAGATTGCAGCAAAAATGATAGTTTGGAGGTTTTTCACTCTCAGCACAATTTCTCACAAGCACAGTTTTTAATTTGATTTCTTCTTGGCTTGTTTCCTCCTGTGGTGTGCACACATCTTGCAAGCAATGAGGAATTTGGATGTCACTTCTCATTTCCCTGCAGCCTTACGGATCCAAGTCCTGGTTATCCTTTTTCCCCTCAATGTGGAGAAACAGAACAGCATGTTGGGAACCAGCTGTGAAGCTCTCAGCCAAAAGCTGACTAGGAATTATCTTGCAATGAGCATTGAATACTATGTGTCATCTCTTACCCCATTGTCACTATATGCACCAGAAGATGACTTTGGGTGCCCGGGGGAAAGAAGTTGACTCTGTTAAGTGCCCTCTCCCTTTTTTCTTTTGCACTCCTGGAAAGAGTCACCAACCAGCAAACCTGTCCCTTCTTTTCTGCAAGGGAGAGCAGTGTGCATGATTTCCTGAAGACGAAGGCTTGCTGCTCCCCATGTTTGGGGTGTGTTCCTGTCTTCACTCCCTAACTCCATTCTCCCTCACCCTTCATTTCACCCTGTCTCCTTTCCCTCCTGGCAGCTGCCTGCACACTCCATATTCTGCAGCTGGAAGAAGCTGGCAGGAAGCCACTCATACCTGTGCAAAACCAGCCCTGGCTGCAGGGAATGTTTACCAAGGGCAGAGGAACACCTGAGGCAAACCATTGCTAAAGACTGCAGATGAGCCCTATGCTGCCAGGCTGTCTTGAATGAGCTTACACTGCTGAGCTTGGGGATTATTCCTGTTCCTGCATGAAACATGGCAAAGAAAGCTGAATCTGTGTCAGGCAGGAAGTCAGAACTCCCAGAATTGTGTTTGCAGCTCATAGGAATGACCACTTTCTCCTGGTAACCCCCCTGCAGATATTCCCCTTCTGGGATCTGGTCCCTGGTCCTGGGCTCTGCTTGTGCTGCAGCTCCTTCAGGGATACCTGAGTGAGGTGGGCCAGTATTTCTCAGTCATGATTTTATATTTTGGGGTTATAGCAAGTTAAGCACCCTTGGCTCCCAGGAGTGTCAGGCACTGGAACAGGCTGCCCAGAGAAGCTGTGGCTGCCCCATCCCTGTATGTGTTCAAGGCCAGGTTGGGTGGGACTTTGAGCAACCTGGTCAGTGGAAAGTGTCCCCAGCCACAGCAGGGTGGCTGGAACAAGGTGGTCATTAAAGTCCCTTCCAACCCAAACCATTCTATGGATCAATGCTTGTCCTTCCAGTCCTGTGTTGGTCCTGTCTGTGTTTTGGTAGGTCCAGGGGTACTTCTGCAGGCAGGATGAGCAGCTGGACTGAGCACCATCACTCTGTGCCATGCACATGCGTGGCTTTCCCTGCTGCCAAGAGCAAGTAATGCCCAGAAAAACATTGACCATGAAAACTCTCCACCACAAGCTTAAAAAGAGGAGGGATTTACAAGGAGCTATATTTACAGTAACTAGGTGCTGGTACAGAGAGTGCACAAGGTGATTAAAAGAATTCTCCTCTCTACCTTGCTTAATAATCTGGAAAAACCTTGGCATACTCTCAGGGACTGCAGAGTTTAGTATCTGGCTGATGACGCTAATTTAATTACATGCCAGCAGGTGGTGCCAAAGTAGAAAAAGGAGACAATTTAATACAGAGTTCTCACAATTTAATACCATATTCTCACCCCATGTGTGGTTGTGAGTAGTGTAATGCTCCAGCCGTTCAGACAACAGTTAACAACTCAATACTGGTGTTTTCTCCTTTTCTGCCTCATCCCGTCTCCCCAGACAGGTCCCAAATCCTCATGGCTTATGAGAGGGCTGGGACATACCAGTTGAAACCAAGGAAAACAGTTCTTTATGCACAGTCCAAAGGGGCTGCTCGGTCCCACCTCAGCTGAAGCTGCAGGAGGGGACAGGTCAGTCCAAATGAGTGTCTCATGGCTGGTAGGCTGCAGTTTTCCCCAGCTTTGCTCATTTCTTCTAGAGATTTATACAAAAAATGTAGCAAATAATTAGCTTGGGACCTGTTGAATGTTTTATGCAGGAGAGAGAAGTGGCTTCTCTGGGCCTCCTTTTAAAACTACAAGGAGAGGGATTTTATGTCATCTGCCTTCTCCTGCAAAAACGATATGAACCTACTCAGCTGGTTCCCACTAACAGCCCATACTAAACAAATGCAAAAATACCAGGTTTATGTATTCTGTAGCTCTGGCAAGTTGCTGATCTGAGTGGTTTTTGCAGGTGCTAAAACACAGAGCACAGGCACTGGCTCTGCAGGGCTTGCAAGCTCTTAAAAGGAATGTACAAACCGCTGCAATTTCATAACTTCAGTGAACAATGAGAGCAATTTCTCTCTGGGTTAGGACAGGAAACCTGTAAAGAGCACTTTCATGATCCTGTTTTCCTGCACTGAGAACAGAGAGTGAAGCTCTGCTGCTTTGCTGGCTTGTGTGGTATGAAGATGGTTTCACTCAGCCCAGCCCGGGTGACAGGAGAAGCAGGACAATATCCAGGCAGCACCAGGAATCTCCCAGCTGAAAATCAGCCCTGTTAAAATATAAACTGGATGCTCAGCAGGAGGCAGTTGAGGTTACTCCTGAAAATGAAGGCCAAGATAACTGGATAATGCCTGGGAGCAACTTTTTCCTCTGATCAATGAGGGGAAAGGGCCTGAGCCCTCTGGGAGCAATCTCTGCTGCAGGAGGTTTTCTGCTGGTTGGAAGGCAGAGTATCTCCCTCCTCTCCTTCCTCTTGTTGAAATTCCCGACACGAGCAGACAAGCCTGATTAGAGTCAGTATATACTGGTCCTTTAGGAGCAGAGCAGACAGGGAAGACTGTCAGGGAAGAGATTGCTTCCACTGGTAATTTATGCAGTTATTCTCCTCTTTTTCCCCCTATGGAGAACATAAAACGCTTCTGCTAGAGAGGAGATGAGCCACTTGAGCCAGCTGCAGAGATCACCTAACACGGATCGCTCGGGGGCCTTAGAGAGGGTTGGGCCCTTTCCTGGTGGAGGCACTACCTGTGTAATAGCCATATTTACTTCATTGGAGTGGGGATCTGTCATTTCATCCTCTAGAGAGCTGAACTAAATAAAAGCTAAAACTTTACAGGGTCCAGATTCATATCCTGGGGAGGAGGTAGAAAGACAAGGCTATTAAACTATGAGCTTTTTTTGCTCCTCGATAAGCTGGTTTTTCAGATCTTTGCTGAAAACACACAGTGTTCTCATGGCTCAAGCCTGGCTCCTGTCAGTTCTGCAGATGATTATGCAGCTTTTCCTGCTGTATTAATGCTGGCAGCCATGCATCACTGAGAGGTTTGCAGGGAAGTTCCCACATGTTTTGTCTTTGCACTGGGGAACCAATGCAGGAACAGTAGAGAAAGCACATAGAGGGCTCATAGGCAATGATTTGTGCTGGTTTACTGGCACACAAATACCAAGAACATAGTTTCAAAGCTTGGTGGTGAGCCTCAGCTTCCCTCATGATGTGCTCTGGACCTCACCACAGAGGTGAGATGCTCCCGAGATGCTCCCATCCCTTGGATACTGGACAAGCCCAATGGAGTTCTGATCATTCTCTCAAATGCAGAGTGGGCAGTGGTGGAGTCTTGCAGGAAGGCAGAGTGGTTGGGTGGCCTGGAGAGCACCAAATTCCCCCAAGTCACAAGAATATAAAGAAAGCCTCTGGGATGGGAGGGGTCCTTTATTTCCTGCCAGTCTCTTACAGCTCATTGCAGCGTGACCCTCCCCAGCTGGTCTTTGCCTTTCCCAGTCCAGCAGGTTTCCTGCTGTCCCTGCCATTGCTTAGCTGCCAGTCCAGGACACTCCTGCGTCCAATGGCACTGGCACTGAAGGGGACGCCTCTCAGGCACTGGTCTGCAAATCCCCTCCCAGACACTTGTCTTCAAATCCCCTCTCAGACACCATTGCTTGTGGTGGTGGCACACAGGCAATACCTCCAGGGAGGTAATTTAATCATGCCTCAGAAGGTACCCCCTCCACTCTGTTATTTCCCATAGAAGCAGAGGCCAAATGTTACTGCACAAGTCAAGACAACAACACAGAGTGTTCAGCTTATCTGGGAGATAACGTTTTATCAACATGCCAAGAGCTACAACTAATGAGGCACAGAACAGAGGAAGCTCAGTGTAGTAACTGGTGCGTACCCTCTTTCCAAACACTGATAGCAGTACCTTGCAGGGAAGAGCACACAAAGAACTAATGAGTAAACACCCAGGATCCAGGCAGAGCCAGCAGCATCCCCAGACATTTGTTCTATTCTTGACAGACCCTACAAATTGCTGCTGTACAGCCAGTAAGAGCTTACATGGCATCTCAGTCACCTGTTTTAGTTTGTACATAAAGTCTAAGGTTTTTTGAACAAAGACTGGACCCTGAGGGCCCCAAATGCCAAACAGAGCTGCTGGTGGGACCATGAGCAGGTTTCTGTGGTCAGCTTGGATCCTTTCCTTGTCAACCTTTCCTTGGCCCTGCCAAGGGATGCCAGAAGGTGCCTTGGTTTGTGGAAATATTAAAGGCAGTGCCAAAGGCCAAAGGATTCACAGGAAGACAAATCAGTCCCTGATACAGGGTGATTAACACATCCCAGCACACCCTTCTTGCTTTTTGAGAGCAGACAGAAAAGCCTTATTCTGGGGAATTTCTGCTTACTTCAGCCTCTTCTGCCTGGGCTGCTCAGGGGGTGCAGGGCTTTCCTGAAGGGAAGAAGGGAGCTCCAGAGAGGAGCATGGCTTGCCTGTGGGGCTTGGAAGTACCAACAAGCAGAAAGCCTCAGCCCAAGAGCAGCATGTCCTTGACAGACAAGAGGGAAACATCTGTTCCTGTAGGAGACTCTGCTCTTGCCAAGAGCAGGAGGCTCAAGCAAGAGGGAAGAAAGTGTTATGTGGGCAGAGAGCTAAAATCTCTTTTGTAATGCATGCCTGAGAGAGAATAGGCTTGAGGTTTAAACATAAGATGGCAGAATCAAGTCAAGAAAAACCTGCTCTGTTGCAGGAATAAACTCCAGGGTGGACATTGACTCCTTAGAGTTCCTGGGTGTTGGTGATGTTATCCAAGAGAAAAGAAGAAGAGCCTGATTTCCCAGTTTTGCCTCCTTTTTTTTTTTTCTTCTGTTTTTCTGGTTAAGGAAGAAATTATTTATAACCATTGACTAAATGCTTCACTTCATTACTGGCTGCCATTTTTCACAAAGAAATAAAGCTGAACATTAGCCATAATTTAGCAAACTGCTGCAGATTGCAGTGCTGAGGGCAATTAAACCATGCAAAGCAGTCAATCCCTTCACCACCCCCTCCTGCAGCCTGGCTGGGCCTGGTAGATGCTGAATCTTCCCAAATTCTTAGGGCCAGGAATCAGTGCAAACCACACTTCCCATATCTGCTCTGTGGAGAGATTTAGCTCCAACTTTAAAGCAGTTTGTGGCTGTGAAAGGAAGGCTGTCTGTCTTTTCGAGCACATTTTACCTTGTCAGTGACTGTAGCATTAACACTGGCAGCTTCCCAAGCCCTCTCGCCTTTCCAATTTAAATAAAACCAGAACAACAGCCACGCTGGAACAAAAGGCTGCTGCTGTCAGTCTCGCTGGATCTCACTCTTCTGCCAAGGGTCAGGTAACCATGCCGGTCAAATCACAACTCTCCTCCAGCCCTGGGGCTCAGGTCACATTTTTGGAAAAATCCAGGCAAATCTTTGCACACACCTGGACTCACATTTTTTTTGTAAGGAATATACTTTGTATTAATATAACACATTTTCAGGGATTTCTTGCCCCCAGGAATTCTTGTTGAGGCCAAGAATTTATTCAGGAGTTTAAAAAAAGAGACATTTATACCCATAGGAAGGATATCCAGGAGAATAGTTAGCATACACAAGGCTGCAGACATTCAGAAAGGATATAAGCTCAGTCAAACATTAATAAACAATAAGCTGTTTCCAGCCTTTGCTGTTTCTTTCCCACCATACCCACTGATAAGAGGTAAAAACTTTCCTTCAGGGAGTCAGGACAGATGGTTATTGCTCTTAAAAAGAAAGTTTCTGGTAGAAATTCAGATAATGTCAGAAACATTTGCAGACAAAATTTACCCTACTGAAAAGTAATAGAAGTAATTTGCCTTAGAGACAGCAAAAATAATGGAATCAGAGAGTGGCTGAGCCTGGGAGGCAGCTCTGGACATAGCCTGGTCCTGCTCAAACAGGGTCACCTACAGCAGCTTGCCCAGGACCATGTCCCATTGGGCTTTGAATATCTGCAAGGGTGGAGACACCACAACTTCTTTGGGAGGTTTTAGTGTCCAACCACCCTCAAGTAAGAAAGCTGTTTGTTATGTTTGAGTAGAATTTCCTGTACTTCAGTTTGTGCCCCTTGTCCATTGTTCTTTCACTGAGCACCACTGAGAGGAATCTGGTTGTGTCTTCTTTACTTCCTCCATCAGTACACACTGACAGGATCCCCCTGAGCCTCCTCCTCTCCAGGCTGAGTAGTTCTGGCTCTCTCAGCCTCTCCCCATATATCAGATGCTCCAGTCCCTTCACTGTCTTTGTGGACCTTCACTGGACTCACTCCAGCATGTCCATGTCTCTCCTGTACTGGGGAGCCCAGCACTGGACCCACCATTCAGATGTGTCTCGTCAGTGTGAACTGGGAGACAAGAGCACCTCCCCTGACCTACTGGCAATGCTCTGCCTAAAGCTGCCCAGGGGACCCACAGCCTTCTTTTCCGCAAAGGGGCAAATTTCTCATGGATGGCTCAGTGTCCATCAGAACCCCCAGGATCTCCACAGAGCTGCTTTCCAGCCTGTCATCACCCAGCCTGTCCTGGATCATGGTGTTATTCCTCCCCAGGCACAGTACTTTGCGTTTGTTAGCCCACTTCTCCAACCTGCCAAGGTCTCTCCAAAGGGCAGCACAACCATCTGACATACTATCACTCCTCCCAGTTTTGTAGGGCCTGTGAAATGTCTGTCCCCTCTCATCCTTTAAGCTCCCAGCTTCCTGAGCACCCTCATTTTTCATAAGGGGGGACATTTTAATGTGGCTGCAATTGAAAGAGGCTTTCAACAAACCATTTCTCAGGTGCTGCAGCCCTTGATCCTCCCACGGACTCAT
This sequence comes from Scytalopus superciliaris, assembly GCA_013400415.1. Lineage (NCBI taxonomy): Eukaryota > Metazoa > Chordata > Aves > Passeriformes > Rhinocryptidae > Scytalopus > Scytalopus superciliaris. The sequence goes on from VXBX01004936.1 coordinate 1,097,150, forward strand.
CAGGGTTCCCACTTTCATCACCCCAGGTCCTCTGAGCAATGACGTACTGGTCTGATGGAAAGAGAAAACAGGGAAAAGAGAAAGGGCGAGGGCTGCTTAAGCAGAGAGGGAATTTGGAGAGTACCTCTAATTAAGTTATTAGTGAACAAAGCCAAACACCTTTACAAAATGAAAAGATCATCTGTGAGGTTGGCACTGAATCCAGCTTCTAAAATTAGTCCAGAGAGGAAAGACTGATAGATAAAACACCAGCCAAGGAAAAGCCATTAATTGCCAGGACAGGCAGCTGCTCTCTCTGCACTGCAGGCATTAACTGCGGTTAGAGGCAGGAAGAGTTGGATTAAGGGTACCAGAGATGATTTGAACCACCATCCTTGAACTGAGATCCCAGGAGAACCAAAAGACCTGGAGGTGATTTAATAGTAACAAAAGGTCTTTCAGCCTGCTGGGCCACCCACTGCTTTGATGAGGCTTGGGAAAACCAAGGACACAATTAAGGGAATGGACGCAGCCATGGAAGATGAGCTCTTTTACACAGCACTTGGCCAAGTAACTTCTTGGACCAGGATTCCCAGACCCAGGCTATGAAATAAGTTCACACTTCCCTTCTAGGATTTGGCAATGCAGCTTCTTGCAGTACAAACAACATGGGTAAGGGGCACCAGATAAGTGACTTGTGTGTCAAAACTAACGCTCAGGGAAATGGATGGACTGCTGGCATCTTCTACTAATTTATTATTATCTTGCCTACCTTGAAAACAGGAAAAACTGCTGATTATTCACTACTCTGATCCTGCATGGGCTGATTTGCCACCAGGGTCTGCATTAATTCCAGTTTTTGGAAGCAGCACTAAACATTAATTAGGAGTAGGATGGATTTGCCCTGTGTTTTTAACAGGTACTACTGGAGTTTTGGGCTGCACAAATGAACCTGAGGTAGAGCCTGTTGCTGTCCTGCTCTTCAGAAGTGAACCAGGGACCCACGTCAGCAGTACCTGGTGAGTGGAGGAGGCTCATGGACTCTCCTTGTAGCTCCTGGCCAGAGCAACCAAAAATGAGCTGCTTCTTCCCTCGGGCAGGGCGTGTGAGTGCTGGGTGAGTGCTGGCCCACACCTTAGCTGTGCTGCAGGAGGGCTCAGCAATACCTGTTCTTCAGGATGAAGAATGAGATTGCAAACCAGCCCAGGGAATTCTTCCATTTACAGTAACCAAAGGGTGAAACCTATTTAATAACCTTCCTACAGGTCATTAACTGAAGATAAATGCCATGCAATTATGAATATATCTGATATTTATTATAATAGCACCGATCATAATGAATTAAGTCAGTGTTTAGGTGAGTTATTTCCATAGGTAATTTAAAGTAAGTTAAATTTTTCTTTACCAGATCAGTTTTAGAGCTTATAACTTTATCTTTAATGCATGATCTATCACTTAATGACAGCTTTTGGCTGTGCATTAGTGAACTCCAGTTGATGCAATATTTCTTCCAGATAATTTTTCTAGTAAAGGAAATACAGCATTTAATACAATTTCATGCCAGGTTTTGAAAGAGGGGATGAGAGTGAAAGTATGTGTATATATTTATCTCTGAAGGAAGTGAAGGTGAATATTTGCAGAGTCTTTAGAGGAATTTCCCTGCCTCTGCTTGCACATGGTCAAGGATCTGTGGATTAAAGGCCATGGCTGTAAAATTGGCTGAAGGTAATTTTCCATCAATGTCAGTGGTAGTGGTGCTCATGGACTCTTCTCTGAAATGCAACCACCACACAGTGAAGCCATGAAGTTGTTCTTACGGCTAATAGAGTTTAGGAGGGGCTGGAAGAAGGACAGAGTTGTGTGACCTTCAGAAAACAGAATTAATTCAAGATGAGTAACCTTATTCACAGCTATCTTCAGGGTGATTAAGCGGTGATCAAAAAGGACATCAAGAAGTGGTATAATACCTAAAGTATATTGTTGAAAAAATGACCTCTCTTGGTGGCTACTGAACTTTGGTGAGACAGGCCACAAACACCAGCTAGGAGCTAGCTATGGCATGGAATTGAAAATTAAACCATAAAACTGAGAGTCTTCAATAATAACAAAAAGGGCATTTGGGATGCACAAGCATACCTTAGGTGCAGAGCAAGGGCTTCAAAAGTCCTTGGAGGACCTTTCTTGGACCACACAGAGAAGAAAAGGCACTTTTTCTGTATTCTGCACACCGATATTTAAGAACACTGATTTGGTTAAACATTTTCTAATGCACTTCAATTTCTTTCCTGTCGAGAAAGAAATGTAGTTTAAAAGGACTCCTCAGCTGCAAATGTCTTCTTACAAAGAGATTTATAATTTAATCTTTTTGGAGGAAAAAAAAAATTAAGCTTTTTAGCCTCTGAAGTTGCTTTCTAAATCAGTGCTGGACCTCCAAATGAGGCTCGTGGAGCTAAGATTTGTACTTGCTGCTGAGCAGCAAATGCCAGCAAGGTAATGCATTTTGTTAGGCCCTGATGACAAGAACAATCTATTAGGAAATCTGGGAAGGTCAAATGTGGCAGAATGAAACCTCCCAGCACGTCATCTCTTTGCAGCCACAAAGCTTCTCTCTACCCTGTGCTGGGAGTCAGGCACGCTGTGGTGTGCCCATCAGGGATGGAGCTCGTGGAATCGGGGACACTGTTTGCCAGTCTTGACTCTGCAGGGAACTGCTTCTCTTTTCCTGTGCTTGGGCTTTCAAAATGTCTTGAACCTTTTACAAAAGGGAAATACATCTTCTTGCCACTAGCTTGTGTAAGTTCATACAAAGCTCCTGATGCCATATAAGTTTTATGGAATCATAGAGTGTTTGGGTTGGGATGGGTGTTAAAGACCACTTAGTTCCAACCCCCAGCTGCAGGCAGGGACACTTTCCACTAGACCAGGTTGCTTAGAGCTCCATCCAGCCTGGCCTTGAACACTTCCAGGATTGGGGCATCCACAGCTTCTCTGGGCAGCCTCTGCCAGGGCTTCACTAGTCTTACAGAGAAAGCTTATTTCACTAAAAACGCTACATAAGCAGGGCCACAAAAATCTTGCACATGGCTTGAGTTCCTGCTTTGATTCTTCTGCAGAACCACAGTCTCAGTACAGCCCTGACCAGGGCTGAGCTACAGGCTCAGCAACAGGGCAGCATGTTGTGATATAGCTACATTTTCCATATGGAGTCAGACACAGCACCGATGAACTGCATTAGCTGGGCTGTTTATTGGAGGTCTGTACCCCAAACAGATTATATTTCAACAGAAAGACCACCAGTCACTGTGGCAGTGGTCTGTGCTGCTTCTCTGCTAAATGGTTCACAAGTGACTTTGTTATAAAAATTTACCTGCCTTCTTACCTGCAATCTTGTCTCTGGAATGAGCAAGGAGGTTTCTATACTGTGGCTCACCATCCTGGTCAGGTTCTTGCTAGGAGTCCTGATCGACTTTGGGTGTAAAAATTTGGATGTTTGGATTGTAGGACAAGTGAACAGCTTTTAACAGTGTAAAACATTTTGAGTTTGCTGCCAGCCAGAGCTCAGCATGTTTAATTAAGGTGTGCGAGCTTGAAGGAAGCTAATCTTTGCTGCTGAGGCTAATTTTTGCTGGTTTATTAGATAATACAGTAAAAGACAGATTGAGACTCCATTTTTTCCCCTAATTTTCTTTTCCTTGTCACCAGCAGTAAGCGGGGGGAAGATGAAATCCCTTCACAGGAAATCATCCTTGTGAAGTGCCAGAACCAGTACAATTAAGCAAAGACACAGCTGTACACCTCGCTGTGCACACGCAGGTCCCACTCTCCATTTCCCCTGTGAGGATATTTCCAGAATGACTGTTTGGGCTAAAGTTCATAATTAAAGCTGTAAATCTTGGCTCACTGCTAAATTTGCCTGCACGTAGAGAGCGAATGGGAAGGAAAAGGAGGAGAGTCTATCTCCCCCCTGGGAAGCCCTATTTACTAGTATTTTGTAGGTTTGCTTATGCTGGTGGTGCTTATCAGGCTTGCAAAGAGGCAGGAACAGAGAGCACCCCAATATAGAGATTTTCTGGGGGCCTGACAACCATCAGCAGTGCTGGCTGGTTTCCCTTTTTGCAGCAGAGCCCTGCAACACAGACACATCAGTGGAGCCAGCTCTTCACACACTGGCAGCAAGATTTGAGGCTTGTTCAGGGTTGTCCTGATGCCACAGTGCACAAGTGAAAGCCTCAAAGTGAAGCACTGTGCAGTGAATCATCCCCCCTGCTGCCTGTACAGCAGCGCCCTGGCAAGAGCAGGACAGCAGAGAGTCCCCAAGAAAGACCTTAGGAGCAGATTTTTGGCTACTAGTGAATGATTGTAGTTTAAATCCAATGAACAATCTGCTGCCTGTAATTAATAGCTGCAGTTGCATGTGTTTGCAGCAGAAAACTAGTGAGTAAATAAATCCCTGCTTTCCTAGTTCTGCAGCATGTGCTGGGACGAGACAGAGCAGAGTTCCTGCCAGGGACAGTCCTGCCACATTCCCAGACAGAGCTCCCTCAGCCCTGCAAATCCTCCTCTGGAAGTATCTTGACATGGCCCAGTTATGAACAAAATGAAGTACTACAGCAAACACTAGCAGAGTGTTTGCCACAGTTAAGGCTATAACACACTTTCTGTTAGACCACCCGAATTTTAGATTTTTATTTTTTCCCCCAGAGGAAATGGCATATCTAATTTCCCAGAAACTATGATCCTTTCTCACATACTTCTGAAGGGGCTGCTTATATGCAAATCCCTCCTTATCGCTTGTCCGTAATCTGTCTAAATGTGGCAGAATAAGGTTTTATTAATAATATTTGCATGCCCGTGGCACGGGGCTGAGTCACTGCTTGCAGTACACAAAGCAAGACAAAGCAGTAGAGCATGTCTATTAATAAACATGATAAATCCATACCTTTGTGAGTAGAAGTTGCACATCTCTGCTGAAGAGACAGCCCTTTGTTGAAATGGTGATTTATTGCTGTTAAAATTGTGTGATTAGCCAAGCTTGGAAAGCAGACCCAGAAAATCTCATGGCTGCCTACTCACATGATGAGTTTCACCAAGCATGGAAATGCAAGAACATTTTATCAAGTCAGAATTTTGGAGGAAAACATTTAATTCCAAGGTCAATTCTCAATGATACGGTTGTGGATTTTTAGTTGCAAAATTACTGCATGATTTATAATGAAGTTTATATTTGAAATGCTAAAAGATTCACAGACACCCCACCAAAAAAAGGAAAGTCAGGAGAAAGGCTGTGATAAAGCCAAATTACACGGCGTCAATCAGCCATCTGTTGTGCTCTGTGGTTTCTAATGATCAAGGTGAAAACTTCAGTAGGCTGTAAAAATAGAGATTTACAAGATCCACTCTCGCTGTAGCTAATGCTTTCAGCATGGGCAACAGGATATGGTGTGCACTGGAATTACAAACAAGTTCAGTCACATCATGAACAAACCGGAGCACCTGATGGCCACGGTGGGACATTCAGCCAGGACACATTGTTAGTTGTGGATGCAACGAGTTGGGCTGTATTGGGAAGGTCTGAGGAATTTTGGAACGGAAGGGAGAATCCCATACATCAGTGTGACAATCCACCTCCTCCAAATGATCCTGCAGAGCCTTGGAGCCTTCCATGTGCTCTCTGCTATCTTTACAGAATTAGTAAATGAACTTTCCTTTGGAGAGTGTCCTTTATGTGACCACCTACCCTTTGCTGGCTCATTTTATTTATCCCAAATATCTAAGTAACAGAACAATATGAGTCCATCAAACTCGTCATCAAATGAAAATTCATTGAAATCTTTTTGGGTGGCTACCTTTGTGCACCCATTTTAAAAGGCTCCAAAGGCAATGTTTTCTTCAGTTTTCCTCCCATGGGATATTTTCCTTGTCATTTGTGCCAATTAGAAGAAAACGTGATTTTTTCTACAGAAGTGGTTGCTCACTCTGTGTCTTCTCACCAGGGCTGACCTTATCATTAGGGTTCTTTCTTTAGAAGTTATCACTGAGGTGATTTGGCCATGGAGGAGTGAGGCCCCCCGAGCTTCAGAGGAAGGAGCCAGGGCTAGCTGGTTCATAATGAGCGACTCAGACTTTTGTCTTCTCCTTTACACCGATGTGGGAGCAGGGAAATACAAACTCTGCAGTAATTACCCACATAGGTGGCCAGACAAGGAGCAGAGAAGAGCTATTTTTGTGAAGATGCAGCTATTTTTCACTTGCCTCTTCCATGGATGATCTCTTCTCTTTATTTTACAAAGGACACTCTCTGTGAATATCTGATGAATGCAAAGGGGAATCTGTAGGCTGAGTACGCAAAGATCATCAAGATACTCTGGATGGGTGGTATACCAGCTCTTAGATGGTGATGGATCTGCAAGCCTGTGTTGGTTTGACTTGTTGCAGTTCTTGGGGCCAAGGTCAGCAGGTGCAGGTTGGGTCAGATTTCATGAACATAGCTGATTAAATCCTGCCAGGCAGCTGCCAGCCAGACCCCTGCAAAAGGATGCTCCTTGTGCCAGCTTCTCTGTTTGAAAGCAGATTGCAAAGCATAAATCTGAACCCACAGCTCTGTGGTAAGAGTCAGCCCATTTATGGCGTTTGGCTGCAGCTCCTGGGAGAGGTTGCAGTCCTGTGGTGCTGGGCTTGGGGTGCTGGGCTCAGCATCTGCCCCTTTGCCTGAAAAATAACAGGCTGCTACTAGTGGAGTCCATGGTATAACAAAGGCTCCATAGCATCCATAACCTTAATGTGGCACCCTCATCTACAGCTGGTGAAGGTAGAAATTGAGATTGAGTGGTTTGTACTGTCTGTCCCTCCCCAGTACCCGCTGGGTCCACTGACCAGCATCAGCCAAGCTGAAGAGCGGTGAGGAGACCTCAGTGGTGCCAAAGAATGTAGGTCTTAGACAGAGCAGAGTGACCCAGATTACTGCAACAGGAGCCACCACAGCAGGAGCTCAGCAATTTTCTGCTTCATTTGGCTTGGACACAAGCGAAGGAGTGTGGGCTGCTGGCCAGGAAGGGAGCACATCACAGCTGGCCCAGCTGGCCAGCCTTGCCCAATGGAGGGTAGGACATGGGGGAACTGAGGGTTACCAGGGTATTGGGAAAGGCTGTACTGGTCCCACTGTTTGTGGGCTGATGTGCTCTGGGACTGGAGTGAAGTCTGTGCCAATATGCCCAGCGTGCAACAAGGTAATCCCAAAACTCTGCTGGGAGGAACAGCTGAGGAAGGTTGCTATGCTGGAAGAAAAAGAGAGACAGTTCTTTTTGCTCAACGTGATGCCCCAGGCCCTCATTCCTGCAGCATGCTTTGATTTCATCACTGTTTCTCCCAATATCCTCCTACCCGCAGAAAATTGGATAGAGGCCATCAGGCAGGGCAGCATAACTGTCTGGCTCTCTGCTCTGATCGCTGCTGTCGTGCTCCTCAGCCTGCCCTGTGCTTTCCCCTACACAGCATTCCAGACAAACAGCACCAAGAAGTCGAGTTTTACCTTGAGATGTGATGAGATGCACAGGGATGTCTCGCTTTCTGTTGGTGTGGAAGAGCACCTTCCAGGTGCAGCATCCCAGAAGCTTGGCACCACAGAGCAAATCAGTGTTGGAAAAGCTTGCAAGATGTTAGATTAAAGACAGATGCCCCAGGAACAAAGAGAGAGGTGAACGATTATATTACTACTTCAAAAGGAACTGATTCTGCAACTAATTAGCTGTTTTTCAGGTGACAGCTGATTTTTTTTCTTTTTTTTCTTTCTTNCTGAAAGTGTTGCATTGCAAAGGCTCTGAAAAGACAGGCAGGGTTCATGAGCTGGCAGGGAGAAAGGCTGCTCAGGGTGGGGTTTGCTGGTGAATGGTGCATCACAACCACTGCACAACAATGCAGCAGGGCACTGCACTGCTGCCATCAGTGCTGCCCTGTGCTGGATCATGGGAAGGGCTTTGATCTCAGATCAGTGCTCAGACCTCTCTGAGTGCCCTGGGCTTTCTCCTGGTCTGCAATAGGGTCATACTTAGTGGCAGCCCACCAGCTCCATGGCCAGCAAGCAGCTTATGACTGGAGGGCACAGTAGGTGCCTGCAGGAAGGCTGAGCTGATTTAGCTGTTTTCTAGTTGACTAGCATTGATTTGGAGAGAGAAAATCCCCCCTGGAATTCAGCCATTATCTGGTGTGTGGGCCACAGAGCCAGTTTACTGCACAGCAGTGAAGCCCAGAGTGACTCTGTGCAGCCTTGCACAGTGGTCCTCCCTGCAGAATAACAGCACAGAGAGTCTCCCAACCAAAAGCCTTAATGATGGAGCTGTTTTTTCAATGGTCCCCTGCACAGCCGTTAGTTCTTAAAGAGGATTTACATTACAGCCAGCTGCTATGAAGATATTTTATTGGTATAGTAAATACAGAGAGAGGAATGGTGGCTTTTAGTCTTTGATTGCTTGTGCTTTCCTGCCCCATAATTCACAACCCTCTGTGTCAGAGGCTGAAAATCTCTCCTGTATGGGTTTGCTTTGAGGAGTCCTCTCAGTTGGCCTGTCCAAAACACCCCTTAGGTGCTTCTCACCACCTGCTTCCCAGGTCTCCTACTTTGGGTTGGGTGGCAGAAGAACATCTGGCTGTGTGGGGATGTACCCAGACACAACATCCCAGAGCAAGTGTGCCTGGAGTGCTGCCTGCTCATGTTAAATGGCCATGAGGGCACTTACAGCAGTGCAGCAGCATGTGGACTTTTCTCCCTGCCCAGCCTCTGTGGTTGTTGTTTGGCACTCCAGGCAGAAAACTTGGCCCAGAGTGTTTATCAAAGTGTGATGAGAACCTGAGGGAGGGTCCAAAGTTGTTCCCTTATCTCCAGGGTGTATACACAGAGACCTTGGGCTTGGGATCACTGCAGAGGGTTGGTGCCAAGCCTGCAGCTCAGAGCAGCATCAGAGGCCTTCACGACTGACCCACAGACACTGCACAGATGAGGGAAAGGCTGAAAACAAGCAGAGCTGCAGAAAAATGTCTGCTGTGCCTGCCCACTGAGGTGTGAGCCATTAGAATTACACAGGATGTTGTTTTCCCTCTTGCAAGTCATGCCTGAAATCTGGGCTCATAAATGATCTTGTTTTTATTAGAGGCAACTCGCCTTTACTGGGTTGTAAATCTGAACATGAATGTTAATTTTATAACCCTGCATCTAGAGAAGCGCAGAAACACAAACATTACGATCCAGATAGCATGACCAAAAGCACCATGTCTGAGCATGTTCCTGAGGAATTTCAAGCAGGACACAAGTGCTCACTCCTCCTTCCCTCCCTGGTGGGCTGCTCTAGATCCAGTGAAGGTGAGCAGGACCTGCCTGGCAGAGCTTACAGGAGTTGAACAGTGATGAAGAATCAATAGAATTAGGTGGTGTTATACCATAGTTTAGGCACTTAGTGAAAATTTCTGTGGCATTGCTGAAGGTCCAGGTTATGGCAGTAGGGGAGGTTGTGTCTCATACTCCTCTCTGCTGTAGCAGAACCAGCTGTAATTACTGCAGCTGCTGGGTTTGGGCACAGAGTGTTCTGCATGGACCTGCACTGAGCACCATCCCACTCCAGGAACACACCCAGAGAGGCCCTGGAAGACACTGATGCCACCAGCTGCCTCACAGTTTCCTGACAGGTTGTTTCCTCATGCACAAATTAAGTGGCTCATCTCTTAAATTATTTGCTTGGAACATGTTCTTTGATGCAGGGAGGCTCTGGCTACATAAACCAAGAAGAAAGTTATGTGATGTCAGGACACTGCAAATAGCACAGTCTTGCACAGAATGAAAGCTCTTGGAGGTGCCTTGCCTACCTTGCTTGGAGAAGTTATTTCCAATGTAGTAGATCACTCTGTCCCCAGTGCTCAAATTACAGCCAAGTCTGCACTAGAAACTCCTTCTGGGGAAGCAGTAAGAGTTAAGAATTTAAATTTTTTGGCCAACACTTCTTTTCTGGCAAAAGAAATTTTATGCTGGCATAGATGCCTTCACATGACTTGTGCTGGCTTACAAATGTCATGAAAAAATGGTATCCCAAAGGAGCTGTGGTGGTGGGACTTTTATCTGCAACTCAGTCCTGGAGATAATCTGTGACTGCAACTAGAGTCAGTGTATTTTTGCTGGTGCAGCTTATGTAATTTCTTTGAATAAACTAAACCATCATTTCAGAGTTACCTTGGCAAAGCTTTTCAGTGCAGACAAGACCTATGCGTTGATTAGGAACAGATACACGGGCACACACTAGTGCTAGAGAGGTGTTTTTGTGATGAATGTTAAGGATGCTGATTAACTCTCCTCTGGCAAGTGTTAAAGGCGTGAAGTGCACTGACCCTGTGGCAGGCAGATACCTGTGCAGATGCTGCAGATCAAAGGGAGGAGCAGAGCTGTTCAATGGTTTCATTACTGACCGTGGCAGGCAGCAAAGTGCTGCCTTCTGCCATATGGAAAGTGGCTCAGCCATTAAACAGGGTACAGATTTCTAGTTGCTCTGTCTCTTGGTAATTATTTCCAAGGTTGCTTTAAAGAAATAGCTTATTGAAGTGGCGTTGGTTCTTTTGAGATTAACTTAGGGGAAATAAAATTTGATGCAATCTCTGCAGACAGGAGCCAAGACAGAAATGGCTCCGAGCGAAGGCACAGCATCATCAAATTCCAAAATCAGCCTGAGGAGTATGGATATAAGGCAGGGACTGGCTGCAGGTTTGTGGCAACCTGATCCTCCTCACTCTGTTCAGAGGTAATATTCCTAGGGTTTTCAAGGAGATTAAGATTGTCCAGAGAAGATGTGGCTGTCCCATCCCTGGAAGTGTTCAAGGCCGGGTTGGATGGGGCTTTGAGCAAACCGGTCTAATGAGTGACAACCCTGCCTGTGACAGCAGGGTTGGAACCAGATGGTCTCTAAGGTCACTTCCAAACCATTCTGAGTCTCTGATAAGGTGTCTGAGGTGTTGTCACCAGGACAGCTTGTTGCTTCTGCACTGTGTGTGGTTGTGTTGCTCTCTTGCAGACCTGGGTCAGCTGGTACATGTGGTGCCAGGCTGGCATGTGCACTCACTGCTGTCCCTGATTCCCTGGGCTCTGGAGGCACAGTGTGATCACATGAGAAAGCCTGGAAGAGCAAACTGTGTGAAAATCTGTTCATCTGATGATTCAAATGTATCCATCTATAAATCTGCAAGATCACAGAATCACAGAATACAAAGTATTGGAAGGGACCCTCAAGGATCATCAAGTCCAACTCTTGGCCCTGCACAGGACCATCCCCAAGAGTCACACCATGTGCCTGAGAAGATCATCCAAACACCTGTTGAGCGCTGTCAGGCTTGATGCTCTGACCACTGCCCTGGGGAGCCTGTTGCAGCATCCAACCATGCTCTGAGTGAAGAAGCTTTTTCCTAATACCCAAAATAATACCTGACACAACTTCAGGCCATTCCCTCAGGTCCTGTTGGTGGTCACCAGAGAGAAGGGCCTGTCCCTTCTCTGCCCAAGGTTGTAGCTAACTGGAGAGTGTGTCACTCAGGTACTCTAAAGGTTTGACTTTTTTTCTTGCAATATTATAGGACAGACTTGAAGCTTCAAAGCTGTTTTCACCACCTGAATGTGCAGTGAGGAAAATCATCTTTTCCCCACTGATATACCCCTTACTGTTCAGAACTGTGTGTTGATCCAAGGTGTGTTGATCAGTCCAGCTGCAAGACCTCAGCTTGTAGGGCACTTTGGTTTTGCTTTGAAGGCCTGTGCAGAGGTGCTGAACTCAGCCTGGAGGGAATGATCTGAATGTCCTAGAGACCCGTCTACCACTATGATTATGTAACTCACCTCAGAAACCCGGGATAAATGATTTACACTTCCATTTAGAGCCTATTTGTAGCTTCTCATCCAGAGGCCACCTAAGCCGCCTCCTTCCCCATCTGCACTTCAGATGTCTCAGAAAGGAAAAGTGTGTGAAGCAGGAACTTACTCCCAAGGCAGCCCTGAAAGCAATCTTAAATTATGGTCCTTGCATGAAGAATGAGTCACTAAGAACCACAACATCCTCTCCCTTCTTTGAGTAGTTTTAAGCCAAGTTTTCTTTTATTTATTTATTTATTTTTAATTTTATCTGGATACTTGATATGCACTTATTAAAATTACTTCCCTTTAAAACACTGTTTGTGCTCATCCACAGATTTTAAATATTTTTGAAGGGAAAGGGTTAGAAGATATAACTGTGATCTGAATACTTCACAGGTTAATAAAGTGTCAGGTACTTGGTATCTTAATGTAGCATTTGCTTCTAAACCCTGCAGTCAAACCAGGGCTCCACTAGTCAAGGCAAACATCACACCAGTCCCCAAGAGCCACATGGCTGAGTGACCTCCACCATCCCCCAGTACCTTCTCCTTGCTGAAGAGGGGAAATAGCAATTCCAGCAGCTCAAGACTTGGCTGTTGAACAGATCTGTTACTTCTCCTGCTCACCCTTTCCAAGTAGGTACCAGGTACCAGGATGGGAATGATCTGCCTTGCCCTCTGCAGGTGCCCAGTTCAGCCCAGTGCTGCCAACTTCTGCCATGGCTTGTAAAGGCAAGGGCCAAAAGTCATGGGCTGGAGCCTACTAGAAAAGCAGTCAGACCCCCCATCTGGGGATTGGCCAGGGTGAATTAGGGCAGGAGACTAGTCAAGTAAGTCCTCCAGCCTCACAGAAAGGGAGACTTGTGGTCCAGAAGTCCTGTCTCCTGCTGGCCTGCTCCATGTGCAGGCACTGGGCACATCATCCATGCATCCGAATTGTCTCCTGGGGGGTGGATGCTTCCCCAGGTTCAGCCGTCTGTTCTCAGCCCCTGTTGGCATAGAAACACCCTTTCCAATTAACCTTCTGCAAAATATACACGTACAGAAACATTCTGTAAACAAATGATCTTCTCTTTTCTTTCTGTCTTTCTTTTTTCCTTTTGGCCTGTGAGAATGAGAAGTCAGAAGTGTGAATCTGGGTCTTTATAATTTTAGAGTATTTCAGACTCTCTGCAGGCTGTTGCCAGGCTGTATAGCTGCTCCCTACCGATAGTAACAGGCAGACAAAATACTAAGCAATCAAATTTCCCCTCTCATTCAGCCCTGTTCTCCGCGTGTTTTAGAGAAAAGAATGAGAGCTGGGCCTAATAACTATGTAAATTGCTCAAAGCAGGAAACAATCAAGTGGGGATTAGTAAACCCGGGGCTTTTGAATGGTCAGGACAGATCCAATACAAAGGGAGCTGAATTGCTGCCAAATGCCCCATCCTATTGGAAGGAGTGAGTCCTGCATACCTGTCGTGGCCCATCAGCACCAGACTCTTGATGGGCTCGTACTGCCTTTGCCAAAACTGGAGGAGAGGCTGTCCACGGCTGGCCTGAAACTGCTAAATTCAGAAGATAGAAAGGCAATCCTCTGGATTACCCACATCCTCCTCTCCTCCCGCCTGTATCCAACCAGTTGGCAAGGCCCATCCCCAAGGAGTAACCTTGACATTCCCCTGGAAATAAGGAGTATGTATTCTTCCTCCACATTCTGATGGAAACGAAAATTTCTCATCTCCTGAGACTTTGCCTGAAATCTGTGAAGGGCAGGGCTCCCACAGGTGAGCAAAGCTGGTTTACTGGAAGGAGGGGACCAGATCCATCACTCAATCCTGTTTGTTCCTGTATCACGTTGGTCACACAGCTCCTCTTTCAGGTGAAGGCTATTCCTGCTCCTGGAATGAATCTGGACCCAAGCAATGTCTTCAAGATTCACAAAAAGTTGAAGCAGCAGAACTAAAGTCTAAACTAACTTTTCCTATGCTGTTCCTAGGACAACAGCATCTTAACTGTGTAATATCCAGCTGTGCTTTTGTTTTGAAAAAAAGGAAATAGTAAGATTTGCCTGGGGATGCAGAAAACAAGAACACTCTTATTTTTGCCCCTCTGAAGATTCAGGGAAGGTTGTGGTATGCCTAAAAGCTGGTACAAAGGAAAAGGTCAGTGAAGAGCTTGCCTGAGGTGTGACAGCTGAAGATGTGTGCAGTGAATTTCATTTCAATATATTGTTTCCTAGCTGGTGTTTGGTATAAGAATACATGCACCGAATGTGGCTGGTTACTGACTCTGAGAAAGCAAACAAACTGCACTTGGTGTCCCTGCCCAAATAACTATTAGAAAAGAGGATGTGTGATAGCTTGTGTGGTGTGAGGGGCTTAAAATACCATGTAAGTGATGCCAGGATGCAGTATATGGAGTGAGTGACAGGCATTTTTAACCCAAATACCTGCAGGCGGAGTGCTGACTGTTTGCAGTGACCATGGAAGGGTATGAAATTACAGCCCATCATGGAGGTACAGTGACATTCCAGCATGCTGCCATTTTCATTACAGTCTTTGTCAAAAAGATGGATACAGGTTCTGTGTACTGTTCTTGGTATTAAAATAAGAAAGGGATCTTTTTATTTCATCTCTGTTCTCATCTTAGCATCAGCTATCAGAGTGAGCCATCAGTCAGATGGCACTGCTGATAGATCTTCATTTTCACTGCATGCATTCCCTCACTTTTGTGACAAAGATTGCTAGACTAGAAAAGAGTGTGCCATTAATCCATTCCACTTGCTGCATTGGGACTAAAATGGAATGGAGGATATGGCACAAGATGTGCCTTTCCAACAAGCAAAGATAGCAGCATGAGAGAATGAAATAACTGGAAAGGAAGCAAAGTTTGGCTGGGAAGTAAAATCCAAGCGATCCTACCATGCTGTGTTCACCTGTAGCCCTGCCATTTGGGTCCATCATTTCAAGTATTGGCTCTATGGTTCTTGTACCATGTCCAGCACAATGGGGCACCAATCCAGGCTGTGCTCAAGGTGTAAATGCTGAAAATAGATCCCAGCTAATATGTGTGGGCAGATATAGCTGTGACTCCATGAGGCTGGAGGACCTAGCATGGCTGTAAAATGCTTCATGGTAGGGTTTTAAAGATTTGTGAATACAGATCGTGCCCTCCATTCCCTTGTTCCACCAGGGACCTTCTCTGCTGACTTTAGCAAGGTCATCTGGGTTTCCTCACTTGCCTCTCTTCCAGGGTATCATCAGACAAAAAGTTATGGCATGAAAGTGCAAAATGCCCAAGAAACATTTCAGCCAGCAGCCCTAGTGGGATGCTGCACCAGTCTGGTGTGTTTAAGGCATGTGGATGAAGTAGACAAAAGCTGTATGACAGTCTTCTCAGCAAATGTGACATCCAGCTCTGGGGACAGTGGTTGTTGGTCCTGCTCCCTCCAGCTTTCTGGCTTGTGCTGCCTCTTTGGCTGCTGTAAGCCCAGTGAATTCAGTGAGAAAACACAAGGAAAATTGAATAAGGCTTTCTTTGATTTACTTATCTGGCCATCTATTGAATTGTAAGTAGTTACAATTTATGATTTGTATTGCCATCTGCAGCTCCAGGAAGAGGCACTTCCCACCTACCCTTAAACTGCAGTGTTGCCCCCCTGTCTCTGCCCAACACCAACCATAGCCTTGCCCCAATGGCATTTGAAGTACTGCTGGGTGGGGATGGTTCCCATCATGCCTGTCTGGAGGAAAGGACATGCACTGGTGTCCTTAACACATTCTCTTTCTGGATCACTGGAAACTGCCTCAGGAGCTGGAGAGACATCCAGAGCTGCAAATGGGCAATGTGCTCTCTAACCCAGATACTTTGTGCAAAAGCTGAGTTGACTGGCTCAAGTTTGGACATCTGTCATGTCCATCTTCCCCTTGCCGCTCCATTTCCCTGCACTGCAGGTGAACCAGGGGGGCTCAAAAAGGAAGGGTTTTTTTGGCCAAGGCTGCACAGCCAAAGTTTTGATGCTTTTTTTCTACAAAAGATAGGCTGGCCTAGAAACAGGTAGTGGCAGTGGAAAGTATATGTATTTTGCTATTTCTAGCCCCTTTAATATCAAAGCCCTGCCCACCAAATGAGCCTCCAGGCACCTTTTCCATTTGCAGATCCTTCCTCCAAAGGTGAAACTCTATATACTCATGGATATGGCTGTTTCCTTTTCTCCCTGCCTCTGCCTTTTTGCATTTTGGCTCTTCACCCACTTTAATCCAGGTCTGAAGTCAATAGATTTCTATCAGTGGCCCTTGAATCCACCTTAGGATGGTACATTCTCAAGGAAACAAGATGGAACTTCATTCTTTATTTTAATGGATGTAAACAATAACAAATTTCTAAACTTTGCTCTTTTAAAACACGGTCTGATAAGAAAGGTTCTTAATGGAGATGTTCCCGCGTGCCTTGCTTACACAAAATCACCCATTACCATCCATTAGTGTGTTACCAGAGTGAGGACTGAAGATCTTGATCTTGTGTCACTTCTCATTCCCAGGCTAACCTATAAGCTTCTCTAGAGATAATTCTGTAAACATACATGACAGATTGCTGAGAATGCGTATTCATTGCTTAAATCAGTACATCCGGATAGCAAGCCCAAGCACAGAGCAGGGAAAGGCTAGCAGGTTATGCTGATGAAAGCCTTGTGGGATTTCTCCGAGCTCAATACATTTTATGTCATGTAATTGGTATGCTGGTAGTGGATCAGTTATAAAGAAATGGGCTTTAAACATTTTCAGGCACAATTTCTGTATGTAAATCCATGCCAGCAATTATCACACGTAACTGAGGAGTTTTGCTAATGATCAAATAAAATAAATGATCCCATTTATTTCTTTTACTTTGTTCATTATAATGTTTTGGTCTCAAAATCCAATTACAGATAGTTTGGCTGTGTGCTAAGTTTTGCTTCCAACCTCTTTTGTAGGTCCATTCTTAGAACTGTATTTCAGCACTCTGCTGACAACACTGCAGTTTCTTTTGGACCATGAATTTATAGGCAAGGAAACAAATGGCTCTTGCAGGCAGTGTGAGCAGACGAGTAAGCAAATCAAAAAAGCAGATGGTAAGTAAAGCACTTAGTGTGATTCAGGTTCTTAAACAGAATAAGTTCACTGCATTGAGCAATTCCAGTATCTTATGAGAGGCATCTATCCTGAGGAAAATGTGGGCAACGCATGGTAATGACACCTGATTGAAATTCAGAAGGAAACAGCAATGCAGGCTCTTACAGCAAAAGCTGGGAATCACTGGAGACTGAGCACAAGTTAGTTTGATGACTAACAACCCAGCTGAAACAAGCAGAGTGTGCTTGGATTCCTTCTTTCATAAATCAAAACTCTATATTCGAGACTACTTTTTCCCCCATAAGTGAGGAGCTGTAGGTGAGAAGTGAAGATCCCCCGTGAAATCTCACATCCAAGTTCTCCTGCACAAAGACTCGCAGCTTCTTCAGCTGGAGGCTTAGTTAGGGCAAGTGCAGGGGTGAAATAGCAAAGCATTGGGCTGGCAAAACCGAAGAGCAGAGGTCATGCTGCTATTTCTCCAGAGCATCTGAAACATCTGTTTATTCCAACCTCTTTGCACTCCTGCAGTTACCCCTACTCCTCATGAACAGCTCTGTGATTATGTAGCCGGGGGTGAGATGGCAAAGGTGGGTACCAAAATATTCCCTGCAAACAATTCTACCTTCTCTCCTCCCCTCCTGTGCTTAAGGAAGGCTGGAGAGAGGAGGCAACAGTGTTAGTAGGAAAACAAAGGAGTTTGCTGCAGTGAAAGAAGAAGAGGAGTGATGAAGAAATGCAGACAGTGGAAAATCCTGGAGGGCAGAAGAAGTGGAGGAGGACATGAACAGTTTCCAGCCTCAGTCCCAGTGTCCCAGGCATCAACACTAGCAATCAGCACATTTCGGTATATTACAGACTCTTCTTCAAGTCACTGGAGATATTCCAACTTCCTGCTCATTATCATTTTCCTTCCTGAACTGCATGTGGCTGAGCTCTGAAATAAGGGAGCCTGGGCTTCTCATCACAGAGTGGTGAAAAACTGTGCCAATAGGTAGACATGGGCAGAAATCTCTCACTGCCTCTTACTTAGGATGTGCAAGTCAAGGATAAGGAATCTCTGCTGGAGCCTACTCTGCTTTCCAGCTCCATGCCAGCTTGTGGCATTTCCTCTGCCATCTACCCCAGGACAGGCATGGTCCCAATGATTTTAGGAGGTCTTGTGAAGGTGACCTGCCCTTGCAATGCCTGCTAAAGAAGAATTTTTAACCATCCACAAATAAAGGTGGGATAGTTACAGCTTTTTCACTCTTCTAATGGAAAAGGATCAAACAGTAATTTCCTCACTGCTGCTCCATGCCTTGCTGCCATTGAGGTCACCCACAAAATAGAGGCTGTCAGTAAGGAAGGCACATGGTGTAATATTTTGACCAGACTCACTTAACTTTAAATAAAGATGATGCCAGTTTTTACTGTATATCTTTAAGGCAATGAGGGGGAAATTGAAGTTTTCCTATCCAGAGACTTGATGAAGCAAAAGGTCTACAAAGTAGCAGGATGACAATTTCTCCTTCTTTCTAGTCCCCTTTCAGCTCTGGCAGTACTGCACAAATGCTCAGCAGTGATTCTGGCAGTCAGCATCACTGCCCTTGCTTGGGCTGTTCAGGACATCCCCTTTTCCTGCTTGACTTGTCTGTAGCTCAGACCTCCCAGAGGTTATTGATTTTTTTTTTCCCATTCTCTTCTTTCTCAATCTCTCCCAAGGCAGGAGATGATTTAAACATTGTTTTTAAAAGTTTATAGTGAGACAATTTAAAAATGTCATTGAAGCCTCTGATCTCTTGGCAGGGCTGGGAGAACTTGCTTATGGCTTCTGCAGAGGGAAAATCTTGGTGTGCTAATCCCTGGAATGGCTTCTTTCACTGCAGCAGTTGTTACTCCACACCGACCACACTGAATGCAAAGCTTTGCTCTTCACTGGTGTGGGCAAAACCAGGGGTCCTCAGGGGTCTGAGGGAAAGCTGTAGGATAAGGAACAATATTAAATCTCTTCTAGTGTTATTACTTAACCAGTTCCTGTGCAGCTACATTTCCTTGAGCATTTTAGCAGCAAATTCATCAAGTTTAGAGAATCTCGAGGGATCCATATGGTTTGGCTGTGCAAACAGTGGTGGAGAAAATGCTCAAGAACCTGGTTAGCTCCCACTGAAGCAAACCTCATTGAGACTGGTCCCCGGTCTGGTCCACCTTTCCCAAAGCCCCTTCTGTAACTGTGAGTCTGTCCACTGTGGTGGCCCTGTGCATGTATATCTGTTAAAAGATTAAGCATTCAACATATTCATCCAAGGTACTCTGACCATGTTAGGAATTTCAGAGGTGACCACCAAGGTGTGTTTTGCAACTGTGACAGTCATTTCTTCCAGCCAAAGCTGCCATGCCTGGCCATGGTTATGTGCTATGCTCAGTGCTGGCCACGTGATCCTGGAGAAAAGAAGGAGCGTACTGCTTTCAAATATCTTCAAAGTATTGAATTATTGCAGGATTTAATGTTCAGTAGATGAAATTACCCTTTCAAGTGACCTCAAATGTAATAAAGAACCAAGACTAGTCAGTGCAATGGTTTTATTGCAGAAAATTACAAAATGATGTACTGTAGCAGCATAAACTTGTCATAAATTACCTTGAGTAATGAACCATGAAAAATACCGTAGGCATGTAAACTGTGTATTTCTGAGGGAGGATGCCTGTGGTGGGTAAAATGCATACATAGATCCCATAAGAAAATTGTAGGTGTGATTTAGTTGGATTTGTTATTTCCTGCTTAGACTCAATGTTGCTGAGTTGACCACAGTGATGTCTGTGGCAAAATTCCTGTACATATCAGTGAGTGTAGAGTGCTACTGTTATAAATTAGTGGAAATGAGCTGGCAGTACCAAAAGGTATCAGAACCACAAGGGAAGATATTTTTTTGCTTCATGCTTTCTCTATCCTCTATATTTTGGGGTTTGGTTCTGGTTCAGCCATTTAGACCTTGCTTTCTTGTCTTCAGTCCTGCTATTTCTCAGGAAAATATGTTGGGCTATCTCCACAGGTGATATAAATATGCACAGTTCCATCACTTCAGTGGAGCTATACTAATTTATATCACAGCTAGGAGATTCTTCATGAGATTCATCAGTGTAACTGCTTCGTATTAACTGGTACAAAGGAGGATAAAAGGCACAGTGACTTTGACTTCACTGTGAATCACTGTTTTCAGGCAGTGGGGTTTCTCACTGAGAGACGTGTTCTGCATCAGGAGTACATTTAGCCATTTTTTTAGGACTCTTCTTGGCCAGGTCAGACTATGTATGAGGGGATTTAATCCCTTCTCAAAGGGGCAGGCAATGGTACGACTGCCGTATGCTGCAGCTGCAGGGGGTTCTCTTGGGTTGGTGTGTGTAAGCACGCTCGTGGTCTGATGCAACCACACAAGTGTTTTAATGACAATGCTAGAAAGCCAAATAGGCTGTGACAGAGGGAAGAGAGGAAAAAGGATAACATCCTATTTGTACCTAAAATAGAGCTCCATGCATGGAGAAAGTTCACTGCTGAGCAGGAAGGGCAGAGAGCTGGAAAAAAGAGATGGTCTTACCAGGCAGCATGTTGCAGTTGTGCATGGGGGCAGAGTGGAGACATCTCTGCAGCCTGGACCCTTGTGTTGTGGGTCTTGCTCCTCATCTCCAGCTGTGTCCTGTGTGCACTGAACTCAAAGCAACCCCTGTATAATTAAGGGGAACTCTCTGCATACACAGGAGCAGCTGAGCAATGGGTGTCTGGTGTCTGGTTTGGAAAGGTCTGCATGTCACCTGCCCTCTGTGCCACCACTCACCAGAGAGCACAGTGCTTTGAACCTGGAGTTGTGTGAGAGCCCAGCTGCAGTGGGAGGGGAAGCTCTGGTCCGTGTCCTGGGTGCTGGCAACTACCTACACATAGAAAATGCACTGAGAGGCTGCAGAGGAGATATTTACTTTCCCATGCCGTGGTTTTGTAAATCTGGTGTATACTATGGGCAACATGGGAATTTAGACATGCTGGGGGTGCGCAGTAAAGTCCCCGTATGACTCCTGCTCTTATCAATACCCACTGAGGAAGTGCGAGTGAATGTTTTAGTAGAGCTAATAGGGCATTCAGCCACACCCCAGCCCTTTCAGAAGGTGTGCAATAAAACTCAGAAAGCTGGCTCTCAAATTAATTAACGGAAACGAGAATAATTTTGAATGCAAACATATTGTAATTGATATATTATTTCTATTTGTAAAAGATAAAGAAATGAGTCTGAACTAATATATCAAATTTGAGTTATCTCACAGCTGGGTGGATTTGATCCAGCCTGTTGAGGAGATTAAGTTCAGCATCAAGTCCAGCATTTAAATTGCTATTAAATATTTGTATAGCGACTAGAAGTCACGGTTGATAGCAAATTGCTAGCATGTGAGTGCTGTGTATCTGCAGGAAAATCCCTAGCTGGAAGAGAGATGTGATGGAATTAGACAAAGTAGACAAAGGATGCATTGTTGGGGCAGATGGGAATGGAGGCAGAGAGGGAGAGAGTCCTTTGCTCAGGGTGACAGGATGTCTGGGGCAGAGCTGGGGTCTGAAATCGTAAGAGACCGTAAGGACAGCAAGGTTGTTCAACTGAGAGAAGCTCAGCCTAAAAGAAGAGCCTGATTTTTTGCTACAGTTAGTCAATCACTTGAACCTTTTTCAATGGATGTGGTAAATTAACAGTTAACTGAGCTCTGGAATAGCTTATGGAGGGATTTGGTAAATTCTGTCTCATTGTAGTCTCTGAGTTAAGGTGGATTTCTTTCTCTTAGACTTTCTTTTCACTATCCACAAATTCCTGGATTAAAGCTGGGAAGTGCCGGGTACATTTCAGAGGTCTTGCTGCATGAGAGCCTGAGCTGGGGGATGGTGATGGTACGTCAGGGCCTCCACGTGTAGGAATCTGGGAGATCTTCTGAGTCCTGAGCAAGACCCTGACCATGAGCTGTCTGAACTTCCATTTTCGAAGTCTGACTTCAGTTCAGGGCTGTTGCTAACAGTAAATTGAACTCAAATGGATATAAACTCCAGTTTTTCCAATTGTAAATCACTGAAATAGGAAAGAGAGTTGAAACTTTCTAAGATTTCATCTCTTTTGAGAACTAGGCAAAAGAATGCAGAATTTATTTCTGGTTTTATTTACTGTGAACAGACAGCAAAGTTTCAGACTTGCTTTATCTTTGAACTTCACCTCATGTCTCTGAGGATGAAGCATGGGAGCAGAGACTGAGATACAGAGCTGGCCCCTCACTGCTGCCTGCTTGCCACAGAGCCTTGAGAAGTATTCTTGCTTGTCTCTGTAATCCCCATGGCACATGATGAATTACTGGCATTAATCTATCTGGCCATAACAGCCTCAGAGCTCACAAGTCATATGTTCATGCCTCTGCCTTTTGTAAACATATATTTTAAATATGCATTGATTGGGTATGCACTGTTATTATTCATCAAAATGTTCTCATCTCCTAACACTTAATAACAATAATAAAGATTAATGCACAGCTCTGACATGGAAAAAGACTGCATGACGATATATTTATTTGGGGAGTTTAATTAAGGCTGTTTGTTACAATAAAAATTAATGTTATTTTCTTCCAAGTGCAGCACAACCAATATGAAATAACTGGATTTCACACTGCAGCTTTTTGAAATGGTGCTGGGCTGGAATCAGTCAAAAGGAGACGGTGCCCTGGATGTGTTTGTGTTTATATATTTTTGAGCTGATGAACTACCAGAAAATACAGTTACTGCAGTTTTCTTTTGGTGGGGGTACATGGGTGGCCTGAAACGCTTTGTTTCATCTTTCACTGTGTGACTGCCACTATGGGTGACCTTGGGTAAACCATTTACCCCCCTTGGACCTTGTTTACCCTTCAGGAACTTGTTGGATTGAACCCAAAATGAAGGAAAGACTTTTAAACTATAAGGGAAAGGGGTAAAATTGTTCATGGCTGTATTTTAAAACATCTTTGATTTTATTTGAAGCTGAAACCTTGTCTTATGATGGCTGCAGACTGCCAGATGGGTGAATCAGTGTATTTCTCTTTCCTCCAGGCATATCACGGTAGAGAGTGACATTGGCCAACCTGAGCCTGTGAGGAATGGGCACAGAGGTGCTTGTTACACCGTGGGGAACCAGCCCTCTTCCCTGAATCCAGCCAAAAGTACATAAAAGAGCACAACCTAAAGCTGGGCTTGATCCACATGAGGAGAAGGGGAATGCTGCTGCCTCTGGAGAGCTGCTCTCCTTATTTCCCAGCCAAAACTTCTTAAACCCCCAATGCTCATTCCAGCCACTGGGTCATCTTGCAATTCCCCAAAATGCCAGCCCGACTGCCAATGGCTGTTGTCCTTGTCTGTGGTCTCCTGCCAATGCCAAACCACCTCTGGACAGCCCTGGCACCTTCTTCCCCATGCCCTCCCCCAGCAGGAGCGCATTTGGAGTCAGCCAGTGAGGGCTGTCACACAGGAACTCCCAGCACCTCATCCCCCCTGGAATTCTGAGGGCAATGGCCTCTGCTTCTGAAGCTTCATAATCAAAATTGAATAAAGCCCTTCACATCTTCCATATGGCTCTGGAACTGAAGTCTCTGGCCTTTACCATTGCAAGAAGCAGATGGCATATCCTGTTACTGCAAATAGGTTTCAAAGTAAGATGTATTTGAGTTGCTTTATTTAAATCAATAGCTCTCAAATATACTTTGGATTTGCCATCTTGATAGGCTCACTTGAAATTGGTGTGAGTATATTAGGTTGTGAAGAAGCAAGGACGGTCACAATAAAGGACAGCAGACACAGCCTGCCCCTTTTCTCTTCTTCTTTTTTTTTTTCTTTTCTTTCTGTATTGTGCAATGCAGTGTCTGTGTCTCCCACTCCTTTAACTTCCATCAATGCTCAGCCCCACTCCTTCCCAGCATATTCAAATCTTGAACGCAAATTCGCAGCTACCTAACAGAGTAAGGTTTGAAAATATTCATTTGCCTGAACCGTTTCATAGCTGCAATTTTCCTCTTGGCAAAAATATCTGCAATCAGGAAAAAAATCAGCAGGTCTGGCTTTATCCAGCAGAGGGCAAAGCCACCCGCCGGCTGCCCGGGCTGGCAGGAGACCCTTCCCGGCTTCCCACCCCTGCTTCCCTTCAAAATCACAGAATAATTTAGGTTGGAAAAGACCTTTAAGATCATCTAGCTCAACTGTTAACAAAACTTCCCCAGAGCCCCAGGATGGCACATGGAAAATGCAGTTTGGAAAACGGGTCCCTTTTGTAGGAGAGTCTCTGCATGTGGGGTGGGTAGTACTCTTGTTAACCGGGGTGTTTTCATCATCTGTCATTTATTAGCCTTTCCTCTGTGTGCTGCATTTCATAAAGTGTGAGATTAAGGGCCCTTTCTGCTGTGAGACCAGGAAACAGAGACAGCTTTTTGCTGGAAAGAGCATGAGCTGTGACTAGAGCAGGCAAAGCGGGGAAGCACAGGGGAGAACAGCCAAAGGTCCATCCAAGGAGGAGCTGCATGTTTCACTCCCTCTGCCATAATTTGCCACCCTACAATACTCCTTGTTTTACAGCTCTTTTTGGCTTATCCCCCCAACCCAGTCAACATTATATGTTTGAATATATATATATGTATGTGTATATTTATTGTACATGAATCACTGTCTCCTCACTGAAAGGGGACTTTCAAGGTGGAACTTCCTAAGGTCAGGCTGATCCACTGCTGCCAGTGAGATCTACAGGACCAAAGGATGTCCTGCTCACCACAGACATGTAGAACTTTGACTACAATCCATCTGCCTTGTTAGCATTTGGACAATGTTCTCAGGCACACGGTGTGATTCTTGAGGCTGTCCTGTGCAAAGCCAGGAGTTGGACTCCATGGTCTGTGTGCGTTCCTTGGGAAATTCTGGGGATTCTGTGCCAGCTCCAGCTATGACCAAGAGCATTAGAGGGTGCTCAAGCAAATTGTGCTAGGAGCATGCCGAGTAATTAGCCGACAAAAGTCCTTGTTCCAGGCCCTAAATTATCAGGGATCACCTTGCTCTGCTCAGCAGTGGATTTTGATCCTTCCCAAAGCTCTTTGTATAAAGTATTGCTTAAAGTTATTCCTTCCTCAAATCTGCTGAGTTCTTGGCTCAAAATTGAGATAATTTCTATCTGTGTTTTATAAAGTTATGATCAAATTCTAATCAAAACACTAATCCCAAGGTATTTCCAGATGCCTTGCCAATAACTAACAGAGACAGTAAATATGATTTGATACCTTAGAGCTCCTCTGAGTCTGATTCTCATTGAGATGAAAGCCTTCAGGCAACTGAGAATTTGGCTCCTACACTGCTGACAAAAACCTAATCAGAAATAGGGGTGGGATTCCCAGATCTCCCAAGAGATCCTTGCCTGGCTCTGAAACAAGCATTTAGGGTTTCATTTCTGGCAGTTGTCTTTTGGAAAAATAAAACCTGACATTTTAATGCAGGCCCTTCATACAAAAGGAGTTTTAGAAAGTAGAGAGATCTGCAAAGCCACATACAAAAAGAGGAGCAGGAGGGAAAATTAGATGGAGGAAACATCTGCTAAAGTTTTCCTGTTATTTGAGGAATGTTTGTGTAATTCAAGCATTCCCTAACTCTTTTTGTATCATGGACAACATCTTTGCTAAAATATTTTCTTGTGCCCCTCTTCACATCACATAACCTCTCTCTCTGCTTGCTTTTGCTTACACAGAAAAGCAATATTGGGAATGTACTTAATGTATCTGAGTTTTGCTTTAATGGGGCTGAGCAGCGGGGGACAAGAAAGGCACTGCAGGTCTCTCCTCTCCAGCCCCAACTGGAGACTCTCTGAGTGTCTCCATCTCCTCTCACAGCTGTTAAAGCACATTGAATTATGTGGCATTCCATAACCTGAGACCGAAGCCCTGTACATCCAGTGCAGAGCAAACACCCCCAGAACCGAGGCAGCCTTGTGTTTCTTGTTATACAGCTAATGCAAAAGGCTGGTCTCGTTAAAGTTTTAGTAGCAATTGGGTTTAGATCTGTGCATAAAAAGTGCTGAATACTGGTCTGATTATTGAATCTGCTCTGACCTTGCTGAAACTGGAATACACGGAGTGCATTACATTTAGGATAAAAGGTAAAAACTCACTTGGATTGTCTCCGTGCCATCATAAATGAATCATCACTTAGCTATTAAGAGCCATGCTTGATCATGCAATTTAGAGCACACCAAAAAGAAGCACTGGCTGATTCATGTAATAGTATCAGAGCACAGCACATTTGCCTGTTTGCCCACAGTGAAATATGCAGGATGTTGGACAGAGTCGGATGCACTTCAGTTGCAACGCTGGAAGACTGTTCCTACTGCACGTACCTACCTACCTCCAGACTGAAAATCTCTCTTCTGTCCAATGAGAAGGATGAAAAAGTAAGGAAAGCTTAGTTGTATACTTTGGTGGTCCCCAAGGGATAAGCTGTCCCTCTGGGTGATCTGGTACCTGTCACCAGCTCTAGTTCTGACCTCTCCCCACTGGTGCTGGCCATGCTGTCACCTGCAAAGTGGACACCTGCCCATGGACATATGGACAGAAAATGCCAAATTGTCTCAGTTTCTTGAGCAGCTTTCTGAAAAACCTCCCCTAGCTGGGTTTTACACAGTAATGGGGGTCTTGGTCCTGTTCCTAATCCTCTAAGGGTTTTCCCCCCCTCCACGCCCATACAAGAGACATAACAAAATCCATCCTGTAAGGAAATGATTTTTTTTCTTGCTCAATCAGAAACATATGATATTAACCTTTGGAGAAAAATGCATCAAGTTTTACGTTTGCTCCTACAGTAACATTGGGAATTGATTTTAGGACAGACTTAGTACTTCAGCAGGACTGTAAAAGTAGGTATCAAGTTACTAGTATGAGAATCATTGCCTAGATACCATAATAACAGGCAATACAGTGAAACCCTAAATAGACAGTGATTATGTATGTAAGGGAGAGCATGTAATTTAGTGTGGGAATGGCTGGGCTTAACACCTGTATTTAGTCCCTAAGTAAGTTCAGCAACCTAATTTGCAGAAGCCTAAATTAATAAACTGTGTGGTGTTTTCTTCTCATTAGACAGACTTTAGTCCATGTTTCCATTACCATTATATGCCAAGTAAGGAATTTCTCTCCCTTGGGCCCAAGGACTGAGTAATAATTTCATGTATAAATCCCTCTCCAAATGCTCTCTTTTCTCTGCTCCCTAATTTCCAAATGGGAGCAATGGGATGGAGGGGGCTCATGGCTGAAGGGTCCATACAGACCTGCTCTTCTGACCATGAGCAGCACAGAGGCCATGGGCATCAGGCTGTCTGAATGAGGAAGAAACTGGGTATCTCTTCCCACTGATGCTAAATATTGTGCTTATATATATATAAAGAATTAATGCAGACTTACACCTCCTTTAACTCCCACGTTTCAAGCACCAGAAAACACTGTCTGCTAGTAGTTGTAAGCCTCCTTCTAGCACAGATGCTGCCCAAACCCTCCTCCTTTCTATTTTTTTCCCCACTGTGACATTACCTGTGTGCTCTCTCACATGCAGACAAGCAATACCTGGCAGATCCCCTCTGCTCCCACAGTCACTTTTCTGCCTCATTTGTAACCTTTGGGCACTGATTCCTGTTCCAGTTCCATGACAGGCTAAATGCTCTTATATTTATCCTGAAGTAGGGTAGTTTGCCATGCCACCAACTTCAAGGAAGCTTCCCACACACCTCAGTGTAGTGTGTAGGACAGACCCTTCTACTGTGAATGACGAAAAATCACTGCAGTGTGGGATCAGACACTTATGCTGTGCAGCATAGCATAATGTAAAATAGAGTAACAGCTCTTAGCTTCCTCTATGTGCATGTGTATGGATGTATCAGTGCACATGACTCTCTATTTCTCTTTAGAAAGTAATTCTGACAACATGGATGGAATAAAAGTAGCCCACTGGCTGAATTAGAACCTTTGGGTAAACAACAGGGACCCTCTGAAGCCAAAAAGACCTTGCTAAGTTTTCTCCCCATTACATGTCCCTGACAGCACTCTGGAAACAACGTGAGCTAGATAGGAAAGCCAATTAAGGAGCACAGAATAATTCAAATCTTTCATCTAGGAAACATTTTGCTGTATTTATTTTTTCCCACAAGCAAGCAATCTTTAAGAAGCTGGGTTCTGCTTTCTATCAGAAGCAAATTATTAACCTCCATTTCTCCTTCCCTGCCTTAGGAAGAAGGTTTTTGTCAGTAACAGATCAGAGAATGCACAGAGGTTTCTGATCAATTTGCAGCTGATGTTTGTTTGCATTGTTTCAGAGTTTGGTCATTTTATTAGATATCCTTCAGATATCACATGAAATATCTGCCTGAGCCCATGGGAGAGCTTGCAGCTTGCCTCTGCAGGGGCTCTGTTCTCCTTGAGAAAGAAAAACCCTTTAGCAAAGAGCTGAGTGACTGTGCAGTGCCTGCCCACATGTCCTCCTCCAGCTCTTGGCCACTGATCCCAGCAAGCCGTGTGCTTACTGATTGCTTTGAAAGATGCATCTGGTGGTTTAGCCAGAAAACAGGTTGGATCTTTAGTGTGCTTAGGCTTCTTTACTGCATTGGTCTGAATCTGG
Source organism: Scytalopus superciliaris (assembly GCA_013400415.1). Lineage (NCBI taxonomy): Eukaryota > Metazoa > Chordata > Aves > Passeriformes > Rhinocryptidae > Scytalopus > Scytalopus superciliaris. Next base: position 1,125,752 of record VXBX01004936.1, read on the forward strand.
GATGAAGGTTTTCAAAAGAAATTGGAATCTAAAAGGTAATGGCCCTGCTTACATTCAGGAATTATGCCCCAGGAGCTGATTTACTGCACACCAGTTTGGAGAGGTGCAGCAGCCCCTCCAGAGAAGGAACAGTTCCACATCCATGGAAGTGTTCAAGGCCAGTTGGATGAGGCCTGAACAACCTGATCTAGTGAGTGGCATCCCTACCCATGGCAGGGGCCTTGGAACGAGATGGTCTTTAAGGTGCCTTCCAACTCAAGCCTTTCAGTGATTCTATAATTCTGAGATTGGAGTCGGGATGGGCCAGAAAAACAGGAGCAGGAGGAGCTCTGGGATGCAGTCCTGGCAAAGACCCACTGTGGCACTGCCCTTTGGGATGGGGTGCCTGGTGAGCCCCCCAAGTCCCCTCCTTGGTACCACATGAACCCAGGGCTGGGGCACTCCTTTGGTGAAGAGGTTTGCTGTTAGCAAAGCTGATGAACAGCTTAAGTCACACTCTGTCACCAAACAGCTCTTTGCCTTGAGAAAGCCACTCAGACAGGCAGGGGAGTTACCAGATCAAGAGCAAATTTGGTATTATATCAGTTGTGACAACTGCAAATTCTCCTAATTGGTATCGATTGTCAGGAAGTTTTATTAGACCAGGATGTTGGTTCAAATTTAGCCATAAAAAATGTGTATTTCAGCTAAGATAATAATAATGGTAGCCTTTAAATGTTGCTAACACTTTTCTGATTGAGCAGGTTGAATGCTGTGTTATTGAAGTTGCTAATCTAACACATTACTTGGCAGACATAAATCATTGCCTGCATGAACACAAACTCCTCAGTGCTTCAGTTAAAGGCAGTATTTTTTCTGGAGGCATATTTGGATACTTTATGCTAGTCATTAATAACACACAAACTAAACAGCAATTAAATCAAGAAAGAAATATATGCTTTGGTTTGTAGGAGTGCTGAGTAACTGCAGTCCTAGTTAGAGATAACAGATGTTGTGGGTGTTCTGCACTTAAAAAATATCCTTCCCATGGTCGTCAGGAAAATGAATGGGCCTAATTTAAATGAAGAGATTCTTCTGTTTTTGGAAATATCATATGGATTCATTTTATTGACTCATTAGTAAATTATTTCATTGATCTTTAAGCTCTTGGAGCAGTGAAATACATGCGCAGGAATGTTTGAGGGCTCCCATAACTATTAAATTTAGTACAGTGGTTGGGTTGCTTTTGTTTTTTAATGAATAGCTTTGCTTTGGCTGTAAACAGTGAACACTTTCCAGTGAGGATGGGACAAGTTTTGGGATGTGGGGGTGACAAACAAATGCCCTTGGCCCCTTGCTGACACAATTAGAGCCGCCTTGCATCCAGCATGTGCCATCCTGTCATTGTTCAGCCCGAGGTGGGCACAGCTGAGCGTGGCTCCTCTTTCTGAACTTTGGGATTTTCTCATTTCCCCTCTCCCACTGTGTGTCCTTGCTGTGTGCCTGCCTTCCTTCACCATTTCAAGCAGCTCTGTGTTTGGTAGGCTGGTTTTTCCCAGCAGTTGTGTGATAAGGAGTTATAATTTCAAAAGGTTAAGCTGTGTCCTCTTGTCTCTGTCCGTCAGGTGGGAAGAGAGCCGGCTGCTTTCTCATCCCATGTCAGATTGCACGATAAAACATGATGGGTCAAGTTCCATGGTCTAATCCAGCTGCTTTTAGCCCAGCTCTGAGAGCAGAGTGGTTAGACTGGTTTAGGTCACCCTCTCAGCACTTCTCCTTTTGGCTCAGCCTCAGTCTGTGCTCTGGGAGAGGTAAGGAGGTGTTGGAGACTGCTGGGGCTGTAGGGGCTGCCAGCAGCCTCAGGAAGAGTGTGGGGTGATGGTCACTGCTCCCCAGGGAAGTCACAGCTGGAGGAGCTATGAGAGTCCCAGGCAGCCAGAAGAGCCCAAGGTGTATATTTCTCCCTTCAGGCTTTGTTCCTAGCCTCTCATCCAGGTCAGAGACACTTTAATCCCATTCACAGACAATTGGTCCAGTTCAGGAGTGCTCACGGAGTTTGGACCCGTTTTACATGAGCTGCAACTCCTAGGTTTGACACACCAGGGTCTGGGTTCTGTTTTGGACTTATCTGGAGTAAAGTGTTAGGCACTGGAAAGGCATTATGCTTCCTGCAAAAAGCCTAAGGCTTCCTTGAGAGCTCACTTAATTTCCTGCATCTTAGCCAACCTTAGGAAGTTGCAAGTGTTTTGTCTTCTGTAAGGATTTTTGCTTCTAAAGGCTGCTCATGGGTAATAAACTGCTTTATGCCAGCTTGTACATCAGCTTTACTTCAAAAATGCCTGGTTTAGTCTTCCTTATTAGACAACAGAAGACATGATAATCTGCTTTAGCACTCGGAGTAAAGAAACCACCATTTCCAATGCTTCCAAACCAAATGCACTGACAAAAGGCTGGTTACACCTGTGTCTTCTGGAGACCAGTGTCCTGCAGAGCTGGAGCTGAATCAAGCTCCTAAATTTTAGGGAATTTCACCTGCTCTCACTTCTTTTCTTCACAAACACTAAGAAAGTTGGGTGGACATAGGTTAAGCTACATTGATGTTTACATTATTTTTTCAATTATAAATGTTTACTATGTGTTAGCCAGGATGATAGCATTGTATTTTTGCTTGATGTTTCAAAGATCAGGATAGAAAGTACTTAATACAGAAGGATGGCTCTCCAGTCTTCAAACAGCAGCAACAGTTTCAGCCTTAACACACTTTATTTGAAGATCAGGGCTGGAAACTGGATTGTGAATGTCTGTTGAATGCCAAAGTAAAAGCTGTAAATCTTTGTAGTAAGCTAAAAGAAGTGACTTAAAATGAGGCATAGGGAAGGAGTCCTGTGGTCTTGCTTGTTGTCCCAGCAGTGTCTGGGAAAGTTTGATGCTCTTGTTCATGTGTTGTATTGGGTAGAATGAAAGCAGCCTCATTAGCTCCATATGATAAATTATAGATCTAAAAGTACCCATCACATTTATATGGTGCAATGAAGCCAATTTTCGCTCAGGAGCAGAAGAAAGAGAGGAACTTGTTAGGAAACAGTTGGATACGGTGTCTGCTGATCCTGCTGTGCTGTTTGTGCTGAGCATTAAGCACAGTGAATTGTCAGTAAAATACCATTTTAGCCAGCCCCATACCCAGGTGTGTGCCAGGGCCTGTGTGTGGTCACAGAGCTACACAAACCTGGGGTAACACAGGGAATTCTTGCTGTCAGGTCAACTTTGCAGCCTTTTCTTTTCAGAACAAGGACTACAAACCCCAGCTGCCTGTGGATGTCAGTTGTGTCTGATTGCAGGTATTTCTGGTCATGCATCATACTCGATGGAGCTCGAACACTCCTCGACACTTTTCGATTGAATGTGCCTCCACTGCCAGTGACCTTTAGAGATTTAGATTCACTGTCTTGTTGTCATACTTTGCATGTGATTTACATTCCTGAGAGAGGGGATCAGGAACAGGGAGCTGTGTGGTGTTGCATATCCAGTGCCAAGTATGGTATTAAAAACTCATGGAGTCAGGCTGGATGGCCACAGGGAATGCAAAGAGCCACAGTGTGTGGTGCAGATAAGAACTAAACAACACCTGGATTTTGAAAAAGCTGCTGAGTCAAACTTTCCACCCAGCAGCTTGATAGACATTCCCAAAGCAATCTCATGGACTGAAAAGGGCTGAGGAGCAGTAGACACTTAGAGAATTAAAGCTTACATTGGGTGTGACAGGTACAGCAACTCCAAACTGAAGAAGCTGCCACTGGAAGCCCTGAGGTGAAACAAAGACAGTGAGATCTCACATCTCATTCAGGAGCCACGTTTCACACAACTGGTTGTTACTCAGAGCCTTCCTGAATCTGGTTCCTACCATCAGCAGAGGTTTGTCACTGCAGACCCAAATACTAACATGGGATTGGTTTTGGGTGGGACTTGTCTGTGCTGCTTTTCTACCTTGAATTCCTATTAAGATATGCATCAGGTGTCACACCAGCTGCCCAGTCTAACCCTTCTGGCCCAATAGCTGTAATTCCTTAACTTTATTAACCATACATGCTATTTTTTGCCTGTGTGCCTTCTGCAAGTAAATGGTTTTAGTCTCACTCTCAATGTATAGCATTTGCTTCAGCCCCGTGCTCCCATGCTCAGTTTAGGGCATAAATCAGCAAAATTAATTAATGATTCTTTGAGTGCACTAGTGCTTCCAAGTCTTTTAATGCCTTCATTTAAACAGTGCATGAGCAGCATCATAGCCAAGGATGTGAAATGCTTTTTAAATCCTCTGAAGCGATGGTGGTGTGTGCATTGTTTATGTGGGTGATGGCTGGCTGCTGCCTTTACGTTTTTGCTCAATCTCTGGGCATTTACTGCAGGCCAGAAGCTGTAATGACTAGAAAGAAATTTACTCTTGTTTCAGACAGAGCTATTAAAAGAAAATTCTTGTCAAAGTAATTCTTATCTCATGATGGGATTGCTGAATTACTGTGTATTACGGGAAAGGGAATTGCAAATGTGTTGGCTTTTCTTCCCATTAAAAACCTAGAGAAGAGCTATTGTTTTATTACAATTGTCATACTTGCATACACACTTTTAAAAAAAATCTTTTAAAATATGAAATCATCCTACATTAGATACTGAATATAAAGTAATGCTGGCAGAATTAAAGAGCAGATTGCTCAGACAGGATTGCAAAGTGAGTGATTCCTTCCTTTGGCTGTGTAAGGGCATGTCCCAGACACAAGCAAGAGGGAGGCACTGAGTAGTAAGACCTCTGTTCCTCTGGGACTACTCAGAGGGGTAATTCTGCCTGGGAGACAGCTCAAACAGTCCCTTGCACTGACCCCTCTCATCACCACCCCCCCTCGTCATCCCATCCCAGTGTCACCAGGGTGCAAATCCTGCTTGACAGGGTCAGGAAACCCTTCACTTGCCTTCTCTTGCCCACATGGCTTCAGTGGATGTGGCAGCCCCTTCTGCAGATCTGCAATGCAACAGAACAGCATTAGAAACTGTTCTCAGTTACCTCTGGGTTTAGACCAAAATACTAAATCTAAATGTGCTTCCCTTTCTATCACAAATGTCCAAGGCAATGGTGTGGAAATAATATGTAGCTTAAAAAAGAAATCAGACGAAATAGTTTCCTCAGTCCCTTGTGTAGTACAGAGCATTAGTTCACTGACACCTTCCTGCAGAAGTTGTGCAGGCTGGGCTTTTTGGTATCATTCCCAAAGTGTACACCAGGTGCTTGGGTTTTATCAGAGTAGGAGTGGCTGTGGGTCTGGCTGCCCAGGGGTTGCTGACCCCAGAGTCTGCAGCACCCACAACACTGAAACCTTTTCCTGTTCACCGAGGGTGTCATCATCTCTTCTCTTACCTTTAGTTTCCATCTCCTAAACCTTCTGCATGATAACAGGACACAAATGTGAAATCAGGAAACTGCCTGATACACCCCAGTTGACCAATTAATCACTGGTCTATGTGTCTGTGGTGATGGGCCCTGATAAACAGCAGCACCACAAACCCTTCCTCTTCCGACTGCTTATCTCTGCCAAAATCCCCTCTCCACGAGCTCACCCCTCTCCCCCCCAGCACAGCACCACACTCCATCTGCAGCCAGCTCAAGGACACAGCCTGGAGTCTCTCAGGAGGTCCCTCTGCCAAGACAATGGGCCATTCTCATACTCTAATGTTTAATTTTGTCCCTAAACAAACAACCCCCTATAGATCTATACATGCAGCTGCTTGTTTGGCTGGGGCGGGATTCCCTCCGGCCCTGGGAAGCAGAAATGAGCTGAAGTCAAATGTTGCACCAACCCCTTTGTTCATGTCTCGATCTGCCTCCTGGGATGATGGACCCACGTTGGTACAAAACCTTTTTTGCTAATCTGGCCCCTCCTGTAAGTGGTGTAGGAACAGGAAACCATTTTCCTCGTCTTTAAAGTTTTTGTGTAATTTGAGAGTCAAGCTTTATGCAGATTGGAACATGTTGGTAATGTCTGGAAAGTAATTATGGCATGTATTATTATTTTAATATTTACCAAGTGCTGACAGAGTAATACTTCTATTAAATCTTTAGGGAGGGTGAAATACATACCACAAGGCATGGTGAGATGAAGATAGTCTTCTGAAATCACTCATTTATATTTCAATTTTACAGTCACTTTCCTGTGACCTACTTTTAATCATATGATGGCTTCTTTGTGTCTTAAATTATATAAGGTGGGTAATGATTTTAATTTAAAGTTCTTTATGGAAGAATGCAAATAATATTTCTGCCTAGTGAAGACATGCTGTGAACTTCTAATTGAAAAACTATTTATCATTGTATTGAAGAGCAATGGAAGAGGTTTAACCCTGCTGGAAGCTGCAAGTCTTTCTTTTTACTTATTATGATTGTCTAAGAGCAATATACCAAGGGTTATCAGGAGAAGATCTCTATGTTTAAAATGGAAACTATGAGATGAAATACCTTTTGGCCTCCTATTTATCTTTCTCTACAATGAGGGAAATGCACTGAAGTAATTTTACAAAATCAAAGAGCAACATTTCAATATTCCTCGCGTTTGATAGGTAGGATAATCTAATCCAATCCAGATTTTCTACTGAACTTTGTTTTGCTCAAAGCATACTTATCGTAACCAACCAAGTTAGGGTTAGACTTTTTAATCTAACTTGCATACTTAAAAAATCGTTGAATTTAACTCTTTGATTGGCTGTCAAACTGATTATAAGAATTCGTGAACTTGATTTAGGTGCTCCAAGAAGAGCTCACAGTGTTGGTGAACCACTGAGTTTGTGTCCTGGAAGAAACGTTTGTGATGTGTCCAGACTACTCTTCACTGTAACATTTGGGAACTCAAGCATTTGGCCCTTGACTATTTTAATTTAAAACATGTTCACAGACTTGAGAGGAAAATCTGTAGCAATATAATTACATGAATATATGAACTTCAAGACAGCTGAGGGACACAAAAATCACAGAGAAGCCCACAGTCTAAAAGAAATGAGTAGCTGGTAGGTGGAGTTCCCTGACATCTGGATTTCACTACAGCAAAGCATTGTGGAAACCTGACTGGGTTGCCATCACAGGCTTGCATCCTGTGGCTTTAGCTGAAATTCCTAGGTTTTATACTTTGTTTTAATTCCTAGGTTATTAATTGCCAATACAGATAAGATGTCTTAATGTGCGTGAGCTCTCCTTCCGTTGCATTTCGTTAGGAAGACATCATTCCATTTCAGCCACACATCATTAAACATTTCAAAGTATATCCAGACAGGCAGTTGTATATACGAGACACATTATTACAGGTAATACATTTTGCTAAGCTGCACAGCCCTGCAGATAAAGAGGCAGTGAGTGCCCTGGCCATGGTACAGGCATGTTCAGGGGCACACACAGCATCCATTGCTGTTAAACACAGTCACGCAGTTTTTCTGCTTCTTTTTCTTTTCCTCTCCATTCCCACCCTTCAGATACATCTGTGTTTGCAGGGGAAGAGGACAGACTGCAGATTGAAATCCCAAATCCACAGTCAGTATGGGGATGGATGCTTCCCCACCACAGCCCGCGTGTAGTTGTTTGTGTGAGAGTGAAGTTCAAAGGCAGAGAGGCACAAAGCACGGCCAACCCCCTCAGTGCAAGGCAGTGGGGAATTGAGCCCTTAATCCACGCTGGGCTGTCAGGGCAGCGCTCGCATTGACGGATTTCAGCTTTCCACCGAATTGATTAGCACTGTTTCGGTGGCTGTCTGGGTTTGAGCGAGCCCTGTATCTATTACCAGCCGTTCTTATCCTCAGAGAACCTCTCTCAAAGTTCAGCTCAGTGAACTTGCCCACAAGGCAGTCTTATTCTAGTCAATACAAATATAATAGAAGCCAGCAGGAGAGCGGGCAGGCTCCTTACACTGAACAAGAGTTCCTTACGCTGAACAAGAGCTCAAGAGAGATGTGATTTCTTAGAGTAAGCAGCAAGTACAGCCTCAGATATAAAAATCACCAGGCAGTCAGTACCATACCAAAGGTATTTTATTTAGTTTTTCCTCAGCACTTGTGCATCTGAGCTTCCTCAGAGACCCTTCCTGCAGCTGTATGTCAGATTATACTTAACACCATTATCATGCTAAAGGCAAGAAATCTCCGTTAAGAGACTCCTAGCTGGGCACACATGCTGGCATATTAATTTCCCAGACAGTATAGTACCACTGCATTAAGCCACTGAGCAGGCTCAAATATATAAGGTCCTCCCCAAGCCAGAAGATGCTCTCAAGTGCTTCCACCCTGCATGGTGCAGACCCTGTGGGGGCCAAGGCTCAGTGGTGCAGAACTGGTCTGGGTAATTAGAACAACAGCAGACTGGGGGTCTGAACCTGTATCAGGTACCCACATTCATACAGTCATTGCACACAGAAGGGACACAGCACTGGGTATTTGGTAATAACTGAGCAAATGGACTTTTTAAAAATCTTATTCTTTGGGGGAAGGTAAAGAGGAATTTAGACTTGACTCATTTTTCCCAGTCTCCTTTCCTGCAATGGTGAAGTAAATATTCTGTGCTATTGTGAGCTTTATTAGATGGCTTATCACACATTTAAAGGCAGTCCTTCAGACAGTAAATGTCTACAAATCCTGTTCTTTAACCATGCTTTGGATCCTGGTGACTTTCTCACCCACCCATGCACCTTTTTTCTTACTTTTATCCACTTTGGATTGCATTAACACAAACACTACACGAGTTTGCAGCTCCTGGTCTGGCTGTGTCCATCTGCCTGTCCCTCTCTCTCACCCAGAGCTTTGCATCCCCCTGGCTGCCTGCAGTCAGGCAGTTGGATTTAGAGGAGGTTTTTCTTGAGTCTGTTACTGTAGCTGGATTAAAGAACTGACATAACTATCACTGCGTATTTGGTCCTGATAGCTTTGCTGTGAATTTTTTTCTAAAAGTCGTATTTAGAAGGAGCCCAGTGAGGTATCTTTGCACATGCCTAGAACTGCAGCCAGTACAGAAACACAGGATGGATAAAATGTGGTGCTCTGGGTATAATCAGTTCTGGGAGATTTTTCTCCCCTTTCCAACACAACCATCCTCGACCCCATGGGATATTCACCTGCATCTGAGGGGCTAAACGTTGACTATCTCTCAGGGGCAAAACACAATTTTGATGGGGTAATTATTTGAATGGGGCTATCAAATTCTGCTCCCTGCCTTTAAAAGCTCTCTCAGTGGCTGTATTATTTTCTTTCCATTTGCAAGTACGAAAAACAGCAAGGAGAAACCCACAAACCACATAGAAAAGAAATAGGATCAATGTGTAACAATGCACCCACAGCTCAGCCCCACCCATGCAAATCAAAGTGTTCTCTCAGCACACAGCCTGGCCAGAATTAGTGAAAACCCCAGTATTATTGTTTGTTTTGGGGTTTTGTTTGTTTTTGTAATCCTTAAAGCTGCTGGTTGTATTCGATAAATAAACAGTAGCTTTTATGTACCAGTGAACAGTGTCAATGATAGCAACAACGCCCCAAAGTGCTGGCAAACAAATTGCATCTTGCAAACGGTGGGTAATGAGGGATTTGGGGAGGGGGATCACAGCTTAATTAACTCTGCCTCTATGTGGCAGCTGAGTTTCGTCAGCCCAAGACAGAACAGAGAAAGAAATGCACGTTCCCGAGGGGGCTGCAGGATGCTAATGGTGATGGTACATTTCGTGTGGCTGCACATCCCCGGGCACCATCACCCACGAGGGAACACAGTGGGATGGAGGGGAGAGGCAGCAGCACTGTGGAAGAACTATGATCATTAGGGAGATCCTGGAGACAGCAGAGGGAAGAGGAGCATCCTGGAGAGGTCTGAATGTGGCAGGAGTAGAGGCAGGTTACATTTCACTCCTGGTTTGATCACACAGGAAGAATTACGTTGGAATCATCATCCATATGGGCAAATACTGCATGGTGTGTTCAGCTTCCAAGGTACCAACCCCTGGCCACGGGCAGCAAGGAACAAAAGGGGAGACATTGGCTTGGCAGGAGTTTGGGGTACACACTAACCCCTGAATGTAGTTTGCTGCTGGCAGCACCCCACAAAGGTAAGACAAACATTCAGTTGTCAGTGGAGCTTCATAACTAAGGCTCCGTATAGAAAAAAATCTCCTCAATTTCTCCTTGAAGTCAGGTAACTCCAAACAAGGAAATTCCTCTCCCTCTCTCCCAGACCAGCTGCTTCATTTAGGTAATTCGGACACCTCCGTTCCCTCTCCGCAGGATGCTAATGGATGGAGATGCTTTGCAGAGGGGCTGAGTCCCAGCACACGCTGAGCCCTGTGCCGGCTCCCCTGCAGGCACCGACTGCCTGGGGAGGGAGGCTCGGGGAGCCCAGAAACCTCCCTGCTCTTCATTCGCGCTTCATTTCTATGCGTGCTGCTCCAGCGGAAAAAGCCATCAAGCCTCTCAGAGGGAGCAGGGATCGATGACACACAGATCAGAACAGCAGTTGGAAAACTTTGGGTGAAAGTGTAATACTGTGAGTGCTTCCAGCTTGGTTTCATTCAAGTCCTGATACTGAGGTTTTAGTACGATGCCAATTTTAGCTTGAATTGTCTGACAGCTTCTCTTTGTGAACAGGAGCAATATTGACAGAACGGTACTTTTTGAAAGAAGAGTGATTTCTTTTTTTCCCCAGAGAAAATACACTCCGTGTGTAACGGGATGCTGCTGCTTCTTTACCTTCTGAACTAAGGCTGCTTAAAAAGAAAGCCTGGTAGCTGCTTTTCATTACAGTCATGGCTTTGAGTTTTCTGGGAAAATAGGTATTAGTTGTAGGATCTGAGCCCATGCTATTTTAGGGGGGTTCCCCTTGGAGTTAGTGTTCAGGTGCTTTCTCCAGGAGGCTGAATGGAACACGTGCCCTGGGCAAGTCCTGGCTAAACCCTGAGGGTCCCAGATGAGGAGGGATAAAAGTCCTTGCATTTGAGCGTGGCTCTCATTAACCAGCCTCTTGAGCTGAAGGGGACCATGGTGCATTAAGTGGTGTCAGTGCCATAAAGCAGAATGTGACCTGCAAGGGGATGAAGCAGCCCATCACATGTGCATTGGCAGGACCAAAGGGACCATTCCTGCTTCCTAAGCATTCAAAACCTAAATCCTGAATACCAGTTTGCTGCCCCGTGGACAGAGGAAAATTGTTTATGCTGGGAGAAAACAAACTGACAACCCAAAATTTCTCTGCCAGGCGCCTTTTTCTTCATCATGTTTATATTTTGCACATCTTGCCATTCGTGTCATGCCCCGACGAGAAGCTGCTGTCAGTGAGTCCTGAAATCACCGAATGATGGCAAATCACAAAGGCAGAATGGCTGTGTCACTCTGGAACCTGCAGCTTGGAAAAGATGGGTGTGTGAGTGGACGCTCCTGTGACCTGCCTGCTGCAGCAAAGTGCTTCCCTAGTGAGGGATAAACTGAAGGGAATATTCAACATCCCCTTATGTAATGCTCTGACATGCTCTTTTCTAAACTCAAGGAGATCCAGAGATGCAAAAGTCAGTATGACAATGAAAACTGTAATTAAAGTTTTGGTCAGATTGAATCCATTACATCTCACACAAGTACCCAGTATTGATTTCAGCCTCCACCCCAGGGATATGTAGTCTGATACCTCTGTAATCCTGCGAGCAGGGCCCTAAGCCCGTCGCACATGCCATTTGTATGGCTTAAGCCCAAGAATATGCTTCCAACCAACTTTAACTCCATCGGATTCCTGTTTTATTGACTCAGAGCAAACTCGAGCGAGCGGAAGCTGTATCTGCCACAAGGAAGATGGCTTTTGAGACACAAGCTGTAAATAGAAGGGAAAGGGCTATTTTGGCTATATTTTTGTGTTGGCACAAAACTGCAGCAGATTGCATTATTCAGTGGGTAATGTAATGTTAATGCGGCCCCGTAGCTGGGGGCGAGAGAACTTAAGGTTTAATCATTTTGTAATGCACTTACATTGCCCATTTTAGATTTGTCAGCTGTCATAAATGAACTGCAGTTTTATCCCAGGACTATATATAGAATTACTATTTATATATATTTTTTTTTTCATCTGCAGCTTATGCGGTTTAAATGAAAAAAAAAAAAGAAAAAAGAAAGGAAATAGCCAGGATGGAGCAAGGGGGGATGTGCCCTTGGCTCTGCTCCGTTCAGAGAATTCCTCGGTGCCTCCATGCAGGAAAATGCTGCTTTTGCCTAAGCCTCAGCTTGGGTACTTGATGTTTTCAATAAAACAACACCCCTTTTCAGCAGACATTTAATGTTTTGGAGGGTGAAGCACAGAAACGTTGCATGTAAAAATACAGCCACGTAGAAATGGCAGTTGGTGAACTTCTGCTTTTTGTCTTACATATTTACCATTCATAGGCACCAAACTCCAGGAAATCCTCTCCCATGGCATCACTCCTCACCAGTTTTATTGAAAAACCATAATATCCTTTTGTATTCTAAATTCTAACTAAAAGCCACCCACATTACAGCTTTTTGTATACATATTTTAGCAGTTCTCAAACAAAGACAATTCCTCCTTCGACTGCCGAGTCCTGCTGCTTTCCCTGCTGTGGCTCCTCGCAGCATCGCTGCAAATCTCACGGCGTGTTGCAAACTGCCTGAGCACTGATTAATGTCCTTGCCAAGAGAAAAAAAGAAGGGGCTTGCACATGGATTTGCTGCTCCAATCAGCTCAGAGATGTATTAGAATGTGTTTGCTTTTTTGGGGCAACGATTTGAAAAAATCCAAGGGAAACTTGAGAAAGTAAAATGTCCTGCTGGTCATAAATATCAAATATTTCTATTGTCTCATCTTTTAATCAAATTCTTACTGTGGAAGTGATTTCTGTAGGGAGTTTTGCCTTCACTGTTCTCTCCACTGCTACATCCTACAGGCCAAAAGATTTCTTTTCTTCAGTGATAATAATCGATGTTTTTTTAAGAAGCAAGAATACCCCTGTTTTCATCCATAGCATTTACCTACAAAGAACATGATAATTTATACAGCAAATGCAGGCTGTGCTTCCTGCTGGACAGCCTGATTTATCGACTGTGCATCTGTTTCATATAAAGTGCCCTGAGCAGAACAAAAACCTCCATTCTAGCAAAATCAGGACAGTTTCTTTAGTTTTCAATAAATCATGTTCTACCTGTGGGATACCTTGTTAACGACTATACACTAAATCCAGAGGGGGTTTTCCTTTTTCTTTTCTTTTTTTTTTTTCTTTTTCCTTTTTTATTTTTAACTATCTATCCCAAATACTCAGAGTTTCTGGGGCCCGTTGAACACCTTTTTTTGCCCAGGGAGAATTCCTTTTAATTTCTGATGAATTTTGGCATTAGTAAGCTGCCTGCTTCAAATATCTCATTAGTAACACACATCAATCTCATCAAGCAGCATAATAAAACCATAAGGCAAAATCTTCAATCTTCGTTCATTCTGCTTGTAGTTTACATCTTTGCCTTTAAACCTATCCAGCTTCTTTTTTTTTTCTATTCAGGATGCAATTGAATTTCCATTAAGAGCCTGAATTCTATGTCCAGGGAAAATACCTGGGAAAAAGCCTCCTTAGAATCATAGGATGTTGAAAGGGACTTAAAAATCATGAAGTTCTAAGCAGGACAGTGAAGGAAGTGAAGGAACTGGCAGAGTTATGGAGAAATGGGATGAGGTTTCAGCAGAAAATGCTCTCTGTTTGCCCTTGGAGCCTGTCCCTTCCTGGAGGAGAACCCAGCTCCACACTTCCCCTCCCAGCTCTCCTCCCCAAGGACAGCCAGTGCAGGGATGCCCCTAGGAATTGCTCCTCACTTCTGCTGCAAATCTCAGTCTTTGAATCTTCAGCACCAGCTTTCCCCAAACGACCTGAGATTTTAGGAGACTGAAAGATGGGAGGAAATCCATGTTCCCAGTGCAACTCCACTGAAAATGTGTAAGCACAGCCAGACTGTACCCAGGGGGCCCATGTCTGTCAAAAGCACTGATACAAAGCCAAAATCATCCTTTGAAGACTTAAACTGATGTAACTGGGAGTGGAAATTGTTTTTTTACTGAGGGCATAATTCATGCAGGAGGATGCTTATAGCATCCAAAAGGCTTTGAGCTAGTGTTACAATACTGTCAGTGAAGTACAGAGGTGTCTAGGGAAAAGGGAGTACATTCCTGTAAAACACCAGCACAGGGAGCCATGACAGAGCTGTATCTTGTTTCCTACCCTGTGGGCTGGGCCCTCACTGCATCTGTATCCCCCCTCTCCCTCAGCCCTTTTCTGGTGAGCTCCAGCCATGCTGGCATTTCCTTGGCAGAGCCATAAGGTCTTTGCGTGTGGCTGCAGCGCCAGGTCCATCTGAGGTTCACTGCCCCCCAACACCCCACTGACTGAGTGTCCCTCCCAAAAGAGGACATGGCTTTGAGGCACACTCTCCTCTGGTGTTTTTCCTGGACCATGGGGGTCTTGATTTCTGACAAGGCCCCTTCTTCCCACTGTAATATAAATTACAGTGTAAAAATATCACAGATGGGATGAGCTAAGTCCTTGACCTTGTTTCTTTGCTGCACAAAGCCAGGTGGTGTTTCTGCCAGTTTCTCTATTGCCAGTCGGGAATCAAACAGTTCCCTGTCATCAAATTGCCCGTCCTTTGTCCCTGGGCATAGAGCAAAATAAAGTCACCTTTCCAACAGTTTGCCAACTGTTGAGACATGTTGCTATTTCAGTGTTATCTGCAATGTTGTCTGCTTTGCCCAGGTGATCTGTCCCCAAGTTGCCGGGACCAGACCTCAGGGATGAGCTGTGCAGCCTGCACGTGACACTGCTCTAAAAATCACCTCTTCTCTGCAGGGGAACTGAAGAAGCCCTTGGGCTTGAGGGCACCTTGGTTAGCTTGTTCCTCTCCTCCTAGACCCAGGAACAACTCAGGCTCCCCCTCGTCCTGCCACAAGCACCCAGCACACCTGGCAGCAGCACAGGCTGTCCAGGGTGACATTTTGGGCTTCTTCCTGCAAGGAATGCTTTCCAAAACACTTTGGTCTGTGGTGCAGTTGCGTCTATCCAGTGTTTTATCGGGACAGTTTCTGCTTCAGCCTTTTTTCAGCTCTTCTGTTTGTGTTTCTGATGTCTTTGCCAGTCTGGCCAGGACTGAATTTGGCCCCTGATAGACACTTCTCCATTTATCAGAGATTTGTCTCAGTGTCAGGGTTGTTCTGAGGTCTAATTAAGTTTACAGTTTCTAATTAAATTGATTTGAGATCCTGGGGTGGAAGGTCTTTTAAGAGCAATCATGTATCAAAAAGCTGGGATTTTTTGCACCAATGTTTTTGTGTAAGACTAATTTTAGCGGCCAGAAGTAAAGGACGAGTAATCCTTTCTCAGGCTTTGGGGATGTTGGTTGAAGCTTTTTCTCATTCGCCTTAATCAAAGAAGCAATAAAAAATTGCTAATCACCTTGATGGAGATACTCATATCAGGGTGGAATATGTGGCAATCATGTACACAGACAGGAAGTAAATAATATTTGCTCAATAAGAAGAAAACTGCTGGACTGAGGAGGTTTGTGAGACCCAGACTGCAACCCTTGTGTCCCTCTTCCTGTGGTAATTTTTAACCCCAAGACTCCATTAATTAACAGGTGGTATTTTACAGGGTGTCTCATATGCCATTCCTGAGCCAGCCACTTAGAAGAGGCTGTTGCTGTGAGCTGCACATCATCGCCAGTCAAATAAAGTTTATAACTTCATTTCTTCAGACTCAATCAACCAAATCAAATATTTCCCATGGAAAATTTGATTAAATGTCATTCAGATGTGGCAGAGGAACTTTCAAAATTATGAAAATTGACCAATTCACTCTCCTTGCCTTTGTGTGCCAGTTATCTCCAGTCTTAATAAATCTCAATCAATGCCTACTTTATGCTTACACATAAAAGCAACCCTTTAAGGCCCTCCCTTGGGGGACTTTAAAGGGTGTTTGGGGTCAGACCAGGTCCTTACACAGTGTTTCCTCCAGGGCCAACTGCATATTAGTGCACTCTTAGTCCTGGAGAGCAGGGAGCCTCATTGCCTTTGTGCCCTGCTTGTGTTACAGCCTTTTGTGGCAGGAAACTGAGCCACCCCATTGTCATTTTGAGAGTCAACTGAAACCTTATCCCCCCAGTCTTGCCTTTGGATAAATGGTGAGGGTTTACCTCATTTAATATAACTAAGATAATTGAAAGAAGAAGAGCAGTGGATTGAGATGTGAGGGATGTGGAATGTGATGCTTCTTTCCTGCTTCACTTTGCCATATTCTGTTCCTAGTGCCTGGACAATTCATAAATGCTGTTTGATGGTTGTATCATTTAAGGTAACTGAGAAAACTTGCCTTCCTTCAAGGCTCTTGCCTTTAGGGCTAAGTTATAGGCAATGGATACAGAACTGAGAGGGTCATGGATTTTTAACTAGGAGATTTTTTTCCCCAAAAAATAAATCTGGCTTGTTGAAAATGTCTTTTTCAGCTTGAAAAGAGATATTTTGATAACGCTTTTTTAACACTCTGAAATGTTTTCAATGTTTAAACTGAAATTGTTTTCCAGATATGCAGTCTGAACCATGTTCTTGATATTCAGAGGTAAAATAATTATAAACCAGAATCATAATAAGGCCAGAGAGGAAATGAGAAACATTTCAAAGTAATCTAAGCAAATTCAGGATGGACCTTGTCTGAATTGCCTTTCCATTTTCAGTTTTCATTTGTTTTGTCCTAAGCTAAAACAGAGAAACATTTCAAAATCTTCCACGTGTAAAAACATTTCCTTGCCCAGCTCTAATTGCTCAGTTGAATTATTTGCAGACGGATCACAACTCCCTTCAATTAATCAGTTCCATGAATGCCTTTTTTTGCCCAATCCCTGACCCATAGCTCACTCATGGCCCCCATGCTTGTGCTGATTTAATTAGCTATTTAACTCACGTGGCCTGGGAGTGTTTCCTGTTTGCACAGGCCCTCACTTAAGTTCAGGATTTGCATACAGCTTCTAATTCTCACTTAACATTCACCCTTCCCAAACCCTTTTTGCCTCTGACCTCCCATGCTGGGATCCACGTGGGAAGCCGATGCACTGGGAGCATGAACCCAGCTGGAATGAATTTGTTTAAAAAGCTGAGAGGACTTTCCCTGAGGTTTTTTTGGCATTGCTCACCCAGTTCTAATTGCTTTATAAATTTAATGGAGTTAATGGTGGCCACTGGGTGCTGGGCTGGCTGTGGATAAGGTTATAAAGTCAGCCCAGAGTCCCACACCCTCATTTCTTAGCACAGGGAAAGAGCTGAGGAGGAACGTGAGGAGCAGGGAAGAGGTCTCATGCAAGTGAGACTTTAGACTCCTGTGCAGTATATTGAAAGTCTGGGTGATGCTCCCAAAAATTGCTGCTTTTCCACTCCTGTAAGCCATAAGGGTGGTAAGGAAGTACTTTTCTGGTTTTTCTTGTTGTTGTTTGGTTGGGGTTTTTGTCTACTCCTTTATTCTCAAGGGCTCTTTAGTGGAAAGTTCTAGACAATCAGAGCTGCCCAGATATCTCAGTTGTGCACTAAAACGGTGTTGAGTTTGGTTGTTTTGTGAGGCTTTTTTTCTTTATGTTGTTTGATTGGCTTTGGGGGGTTGCTGTAACATCATTGAGAAGTTAAAGTGTTGATTATGTATAAGAGTATCTCTGTCACTCTTCTGAAGAGTTAATAAATATGTTCAGATTTAGGGTAAATCTTTAGCTCTCCTGTTCCTTTGTAAGTGGAAAAAAGCCTGTAAGTATGTTAAATCTTTCTTTTGCTGATTACTGCAGGGATTTTTACTGCAAGGTAAATCTGCATTTTACAAGCAGGAATGCTACCCAGGTAGATATTTCTGATATACATCAAAGGCTATATCTGATAATGTTCTCCTCAATTGAAGGTGACAATGATTATAGGAAAGAAATTGGCCTGCCTCTTTGCATATCCCAGAACACTCACTTCTCTGGTCAAACCAAGATCCTGGAGAACAAAATATCAAATTGCTTAAGATGAGACTTAACACCCAATTAAACAAATTCCCTTTGTGCCTCTTACCTGCTCACCCAGCAAAGCACTGTAATCTGCTTTTTGTACATGGATAAGACTACAATGCGTAGAAGAACAGGGAATGGTGTAATTCACAGGAAGAAAAGTATATTTGCAAAATATCTTATTTTGAAATGTTGCCCATAGAGTCATGCAAAGCCAAACCTCTAAAGAAACCCTCCAGAGCCTGGGCTGATACAGAGGAGGGTTGATCTGCTGTTTTTGCCTGGGGCTCTGCCTTGAGTTTGTCCCCTGCTCTGGTCTCAGTTACTGTAAGTAAAGCCCCAGCAGCCAATTTACAAAATTAACTTTGGAGAGCTCTGGCTTTATTTCTAGTTATTAAGCAACAGGGCTGTCACTTGAGAAACCATGTTATGGATCTGCTCAGAGTGTGTCGTGGTGGGCTGGGCAGTCGATGGCCACACCAGGGCAGTTGCAGAGAATAAAGAGCCCAGCCATAGCTCTGAGTGTCAAGGAGAGCAATAAAACCCTATCAAGAAGGAATCATAAGCACCTAATGAGAATCAGATACAGCACAAAATAGGCCACTGGCATGCTCTTATCCAGATGCACAGGGAATTATGTACATAAACAGTGTATAATTTGGTTTTACATCTTATTTTTCATCCACAACTTCAGAGGGAAATGAGTTAGTTACTGGCAGTGGTGTGTAGGAAAGCTGCTGTTATGTACTCAGTGACTGCTCACACACGGCTTGGTGTGATGGAGCTGCCCTTGGGGACCAGCCACTTATCCCTGCTCTAAGTGGGGTGGAACAAACGTCACAAAGTACCCAGCTCTGGAGGGGAGGGATAAGGGGGATAAGAAGCTTTTGGAGGAGGAGAGGTGAGCCAGGGCCCCTCAGCACAGAAGGTCCTGATGCTGTGCCATGGACCAGGTGGAAGAGGTGCAGGCTGGCTCTGCGAGGTGGTACTAATCTCTCCCTTGGGTGGTGGAGAAAACACTCAGCTCCTTTGAAGCTGTGACTTTGGATTCAGTCTTAGGGCTGGAGAAGAAGAATTCCACCCTGTGTGCTTCTTGCTTTTGGTGTGCTGGCTTCCAGGCTGGAGGGTCAGAAGGCTGTAGGGCATCAGTGGGAGATTCACTTCCCACATGAAACAGAAAGCTGCTTCCAGCCCCGCCTGCTTTGTGCCACTTGTGATGGCACTGCATTTGTTGTGATAAATGCAGAAAACCCTAGCCCTGATGTATTCACATTTTAAATGCAAAGGGAAAGGCAGCTGTCAGTCAGCCAAGAAGGGCTGTGAGGCAGATCATCAGGGTGTTAAGTCTTGCTTGGCCCTGGTGAGGTGCATAAATCTGGGCAAATAACTTCATTCCTTCTCCTTTACATTGAAATGAACTTGTAGAAAGCCCTTACTTTTAAAATTACTCACATGCCTTGGGCTGCTCCTCTGAGTGCAAGATGTTATAAGTAGAACTTACGTTGATGTAAGGGAACTATTTCTCCTCTTCTGAGGCTACTTGAAGGTTGCCTGACTTGTTTCCAGGATTGAGATTCCCAGCATTGGAGAGGGACCAGTCTGACTCCTGCATTGCAGAAGTAAAGATGCTTCACTTGGTGGGCCTGGTAGCAACAGGACTTGTTTTCCCCACGGATCCAAACTTGCCTGACAACCTCGTTCCTCCCCACCACATAGCTGACTTGACAAAACCCATCCCTGACATGCACCACGGAGCAGAGAGCTGCTTTGAGCCAACCCAGAGCTGTGTATCTTCTTGCCACCATCGGCCCCCTTGCCAGGAAGGCTTTTCACCATGCAGTGCTGGTGTCTGTGCTGACGCAGAACAGTCGGCATTGCTGGGCTGCTTGGAGAAAAGAATGCAGGGCCCATCTGCAGGAGTGTAAACGCTGCTGCTTCTCCCTGGGAAGGTGATGCCCTCAAGGACTTGACACTTTGTTTCCCATATATTTTGGTCAGAAATCCTTTCCCTTGAATGTAGCTGACCAAGGATGCAGTTTCCCAATGTGCTGCATCTTGTGATCCAGGGGCTGGATGATGCCTGGACCCCTGCTGCTGTTACCCACAGGGGTCTGAGGGAGCTCAGCATCCAGCAGAACACAGCTCCCCTACAGCCAGACCTGCAGTGCTGCAAGAGCTGTGTAATTGAGCCAGATTTGTGTTAATTACCTACTTACCTGTGAAAACCTTAAGGTTCAGGATTAAGAGCAAGGAAATTATACTCAGGGGGATGTTTTAATGAGCAGAAAAACCTATACTTTGTCTTACAAGTCACTTTTTTTTTTTAACATTAAAACTTCCTGGGCTTATAATTAGGAATTTAATGTTTTGTGAACTGTAGTTCAGAAACTATGGGGGAAATAGTTTATTTCCCAACTGCCCTCTTTCTTAATGAATGCTCTCAGGTTTGTTTCCCAGTGGTTAATAATGTAGCGCTTCTGCCCACCCTGTCTCACAGGGGGACTTTAAATCTATAGACAACTTCTGATTACTACATATATATATATATGTATAAACTCAAGCAATCAGTGAACCAGAACTAATGCAAGTATTTGACTGTTTGGGAGCAGAGGAGAGTGTGATGGGGAAAGGCAGGCAGTGTGGGGATCATGGGCCCCCCAGGGACTCACCCTCCTGGCTCATGGGAGCCAGTCTGACAGGGTGGCGTGGGGGGAGATTCTTAGGGCAAGGACTGTCTCCTCCAGAGGCCGTGGCACCATGCAAAACACTTAATAAATGACACAATTTAGAGGTAATTAGGTAATTGTACCTCTCTGCTGTGCCCCTGAGTTCAGCACGCACTCCAAGCTCTTAGTCTGAGGCAGGTGTTGCCTTGATCTCTGAAAAGCTGATTTTTTTTTTTTTTTTTGAAAGGATCTTTTCATTACATGTTTTTCACCTCTCTTTAAGTCCAGGAGACAGCAGGAGAGCTGCTGGTCGTCTTCTGCTCCTCCCTAGGGCACTCATCTACTCTGTCCTTCGTAATACCAACAGCCCCAGCACGTGCCACACTAGCATGGCATTTTAATGCACAGCACTCCCTAATTCAGGGGTAAATGCACATGTGGTGGTGAGGCTTGGCATGTGCAAAGGCTTTTCCCTCACAGTGCTTTTGCAGGACACCATCAAAGGAAGCTACACAGGGAGGAAAGAGTCAGAAATAGCAAGCAAGAGGTTGGATATAGCTTCAGACTGCCTCCTCATTAATCTCAGACCAAAGTCACTTAAAATAACCCGGACCTTCATTCCCCATCCTTTTGCATGAGGCTGTTTAATTGTTCCTGTTCCATGGAAAAGGACTATGGTATGCATGGTGTGCAAGTCGGACTCAGGGAGAAGGGTTGATGGGGCATAGATTTGGCACTTTGGAGTTCAGGTGACTATTTAGTGGGGCAAAAGCTGCTTATCTGAGTTGGGTGTTTTGCAGGAGGGCACGTTTTTGGGGCTGGCTGTGCATGCTTTCCTGCTTGAGGAAAGCGGGTGTAAAGGAGAGGTTCCCAGTGAGAAGGAAGAAGCACAACAAGCCTGAAGGATGCTCAGCTGCAGGAGGAAGCTTGCAACCACAAAAGTAGGTTTCTCAAATCTGGAAGCTGGGTTTTTAAGCCCAGAAGCTGGCTCCTCAGTGGAAACATTTGGGGAACAGCTGGTATCAGCTATCACTGCTCCTCCTTGTCCACAGGGATGGATTGCATTGCTGTAAATTACTGCCTTGGCAGCAGGCCCTGTTCACACCCCATGCCTTGGTAAAATCGTAGGCTGGGAGTGGAAGTTGTGGAGCATCAATCCTGGCTTTGTGCCACCTGGGAGTGAAGGCAATCCTCGGGTACCATTGGGTGAACTTTCTAGGAGTTTTTTTCTGCCTGAGAAGCTGGTTGTGAGGGACAAGCAAATTTAGATCTAACCCACATGATCTGCACATAGCAGAAATCCAGATACACCCAGAAGGAAAGAAGGGAAATTAGGACAACAGAAGTTGATGGGCTGAAAACTTAATTAACATGTTGAGAAACTTGTCCTGTACTCAGGCTCTTTCCCTTTCTCTTTTCCTATGTCACTGTTGCTTTGTTTTTGATTTTTGATATTGCTGCTCAGAAATTAGGAATAAATTATATCAGCTAAATGTCAGGCTAATGTGTTAATTCTGTTGCAACGCAGTGGAAAAATGTAACAGAATTTCCCCCCCCCCC
>VXBX01004936.1:1148015-1217090 GCA_013400415.1 Scytalopus superciliaris
AACCCCCCCCCCCCCCCCCTCCCCCATGTACCTTCATCTGGTTTACTCTGGGGCTCAGCTAATAGTTTTGCAGCCCTGCAGTTTCAAGTAACCAAATTAACAACTCAAAAGTTTTCCCTTTATTGTGTTCATCTGCTGTGATAGGATGGGGAACAGCTCCTTGTGATACACTTGGAATAACACATGTGCTGCTGTTGTTGTATGCTGTGTTATATCCCAGCCCCTTCCCTTGCTTTCTATGGCAAACAAGCAGCAGAATGACAAAGCCATGGTTGCCTTTGTCAGCTCCAGCTCCTTGTGCTGCAGGCTGGATGAAATACCCACATAATCATGGCACTGTCCCATATTTATTTAAAAATATTAAACTATTTATAATGGAGAGGTCATCAGCATGCAGCATTCATTAGCGAGGGCTCCAGGGAAGAGACGGCAGCGAGCGAAAAACACAAACATGCTCTACACAAAAGCAGCAAAGAAGCATCCTTTGGAAATGTCAGTGCTGAGAAGCAATTAAACCCAGGAGAAGTTAAAATACAGGGAATTTCAGTATTCTGAGTGCAGCAGCAGCCAGCCTTGGCTGTCAGGGAAGCCATGGTGCAATTCCTGTGGATGGAAGGATAGATGATAAGGTCTATGCTGCACAGTAAAATGTAAATGGATTTTCTTTATGGAAAGAAGGATTAAATTGCTGCTTGTGAAGAGAACCAACAGCAGTGTAGGCAGGCAGCAGGTCAGGGAGGGAGGGCTGGGTTCATGCAAGGGTTGTAGTATGCTGAGCTTCTTTCCAAACTGTGGGGTGGCTGCCAAGCTGCACACAGGTGAGTGTGAGGTTTCTGCCAGAAGCAGGCTGGAAAACATCACTTGAGGGGAAAGAGGCTGCTCTGCATGACATGATGTGAGTCTAGTGTTGGCTATTTGACCTTGCAAGGTGCTTCTGGGCATTGCAGGGCAAGTGGGTGTTAGAGCGAAGTGATAAAAGGAGGGAGTGGGAGGTATGCTCTCTTGTGAATTGTTTCTGATCAAATAGGAATTTGTCCAGTGGCTCCATTTGAAGCTACTTCATGGTATTGCAGTGGTTTTATAGCTCTTAGTCCCCTTCACTCCATCCACGGTTGGAATCTGTTCAGAAGGATTGTTATACCTTGTGCCATCTTGCCCCTGCTGACTTTGCATGCGGGGAACTGCTACTGTGGTCCTGAAGCTCACAATTAGGATAATGAGCTGAAAGAGGTCAGAAGAGATGAAATATTCATCTTTGGCTTGCCATGCCCTTTCAGAAATTAATTTACATTGGACAGTTACGTGGTACTTTTATATTTCCTTTTCTCATTCTTTTTTAAAATAGATGTGGATTACATCCAAAACTCAAAGTGCTCAGATGGGCTTTGGAGCTGTCTCTGGCTCCTTATACTTCCCATTTTCTAGGTTGCCTTCTGAAAATGTTTAGAGGTTTCTCACTCCAACTTTTCTTTTACCTGCCCACAGGATTTTAATCCTTTTAGTGACAACAGCATTGCAGCTGGTGCAATGTGGCTGAAACAAAACCAAGAAATGTATTTCCCTTCCTTCTCCACCCCAAGGTCTTCCCCCTCTCTGGTTTCTGCCTTTGCTCTTTCTCCCCTCCTGCCTTGAAATTCCACTAAAAATTTCCCAGCTTTTAGCAGTCCCTGCAGACACAGAAGGAATGATCGTTAATTCCCAATTTCCATTCTACTTCCAGTCTCAGGGCACTTTATTTCAGTGCAGAATTATACAGAAATTCCTACAGGGACTTTTCACATCCATATTTCCTTGTAGCACTGCTGCTGAATCATCTAGGAACTGAAACTTGCTTGGCTGGAGAGCAATGTGTTTTTATAAATTATCGACATGCTGAAATTGGCCCTGGTCCAAGACAAGCCTTCTACTTTGCTAATTCATCTTGGGTCTAATCCCCGTCACACTGAGGAGGATGAAGATGAGTCATCTCCAGCCGGTAAGGCTGGACGTTGGACCCAGTGACACAAATGGGAGGTGGAAACTGGGGCATACATGCCAGGACTGGATTTATAGCCAACACAGAAGTGCAAAGACAACTCTGTTCATTCAGATATTGTCTCCAAAGAGTTACTGGGGAGAAACAGCTCCCTAGAGCAAATAATTCACTGTAGGAGCTCTGATGGGCTTCTTTTTCCCAGTTCTAGTTCTCTGCTGGGCAGTGGACTGTGTCTGTCATTGTAAAACGCAATCCAGTTTCCATGGATCTGGATCTTCAACTAAAAGCTCATTTGATGCAAGTCAGGAGTGTTAAAGACTTTATTCTACAGCAATAAAAAAGAAATGAGCCTGGCAGTAAAAGGGTGTTGAGGGATGTATGGAGATATGGTGTCCATCCATATGTGGTGCTGCATGGATGGATTTATTGCACAGGGTTTTGCGCAGTGGTCCTGGGATTGTGCAAAGCCTCCATGACGTCATGCTGAGAACTGGGAGTTGAGCTGTTCCTGCTGTGTGATGGGAGCAATATCCTGATTTATCCCCGCTGCGGTGGCTGCCTGTGACAGGTCTGGCAAGCTGCTGTCGGCAGAACCGTGCAGTGGATGCCGTGACCTCTGTGGGCAGAGCAGGAAGGTGGAGCTGCTTCCTCTTTGAGCCTGCCAGGGACATGATTCAGATTTTACAGCTAATTGACTGCACTGATATTGCTGCCAGAAAGGGATAATATTCAATGAGTCGCTTGTCTTTCAATAGCTGCTGTCCAAAACCCTGCATGCACCTTATAAAACCAGTCCTGTGACTTGGCTGACTGGTTGCTCAGAGGCACAGGCTCTCCCATGACCTCCNTTGTGCTCTGCAAGCAGTCCCTCACTAGGGAGAAGGTAAAACTGTGAGCTGAGTGACTCAAAGGCAGGACTTGATGTGATTCCCCCATATCTTTCTGCTTCTGATTAAAGTCTCACTCCACAGAGGCTAACGAGTCTGGTGGAAATTAATGCCATCAGCCCCTGGTGGCAGGAGGAGCTTGACTCAAAGCTGACTGAGACTTACTGGGAGCACTGGCTTGAAGCTCCATTAACCCTTTGTGCTGAGGGCTGTGTGTTTTTGTGGACAGCCCTGAGCTTGCATCTGAAGGGCATGATGAGATAAGTCCATATGGCAGACAAAAACCAACCAGCCCATCCACCACTGAATGTAAAACAAGGGAGGAAATCCAGGAAACTTGTAAATACCACACCAAGGAGGCCGGCATGTGCAGCAAGGATGGGCTGGCGGTCGTACAAGCCCCAGCACTGCCGCTGGCTTCTTGGTCTGCTCATCTGCCACCCAACTGGAGTTCATTTGTTAACACTTTTTCCCAAAGCTGTCTCCTAACAGAGCCACCACTGAGCTGGCTTTCATCTCTGCACCACACTGGAGAGCAATGCCAGGCTGGGGCATGGATGAGCAAAGAGCCGACAGCTCCAGGATCCAACCCATCATTATTTTGTGGTGATGCTTGGAAAACATAGAGCAAACAATGCTGTAGGAATAACTTAGCCCACATACACTATACAAGAGCTGTTCCCATGATGTTTGCTCAGTCCCTGACTAATTTAGCACACAGGATGGGCTGGCAGATTATGCAGCGAGACAGGCTAATTCGGGCCTGCGGTTCATGTGAAAGAATGACGAGACAGGCTGAGAGACAATGAGTGCTAATATTAGGACGCCAGGCAGGGAGTCAGGAATCCTAATCCCGACTGCAACTGACCTGCTCCCAGGCCCCAGATCCTGCTTTGGA
Source organism: Scytalopus superciliaris (assembly GCA_013400415.1). Taxonomy (NCBI): domain Eukaryota; kingdom Metazoa; phylum Chordata; class Aves; order Passeriformes; family Rhinocryptidae; genus Scytalopus; species Scytalopus superciliaris. The sequence goes on from VXBX01004936.1 coordinate 1,151,776, forward strand.
GCTGCCTGGAGAAAAGGAGCATCTCCCTTTATGTTTGGTCGAGTTAGCCCTGGGAGCTGTTTGTTCCAGCCAAGGCTTCTGGCTGTTATTCTGTATAAATAGTCATGGTGATCATAATCTTTCCATAGGGGGTATGGCACACCAGGGGTAGTGCCTCATATCAAAGCTGCTACTTTTGTTGGACCAAGCTCATATGTGCAGTAGATGCTGCTTTAGCATGAAGATGCTCTTGTGGGACCAGCAAGCAAGAAGTTGATTCTGTGAAGATACAGCATCAGACATCACTGTGAATTCTTCTGCTTCAGTGCTTCAAAAAGCAACATGGGGTTTGTATATCTTCCAAATCACTGAGTGATATCTCATGGTGTGTTAATTGGCTCTGCTTCTGAGAATATTTGTGTGTATGCTCAACCTTACACATGTGGCTTGTCTGATGCCTGTAAATTACTCTCATGAGCAAAGTAAAGCCAGGCCCCCAGATGGCTGCAGGATTGGGGCTGTGCTGTCTGTTGCTGCCTTGTCTGTCGTGCCTTTTTCCAGAATTATAATTTTGACCCAGAGAATGACCTCTCAGCTACTCCTCACTGTGAAGGGAGAGTATATCCATACTGCTCCAAAGGAACTTCTTTCCCAAACCATCAGCTTGTCCCCTGACTGTGCCTTACTGCTGCCTTTTTATTTATTTTTTTTAATCTCTTTGAGGCTACTTGGGCAAACTTTTAGGGAGGATAAAATCAATTCTCTATTATAGAAATCTTTCCTCAACTAAAAGTTTTTATAAGAGAAGAGGGAGTTTTGCTGTTTATTCTGTATACAGAATTGCTATGGATATTCTGTGCATTGATTCTTTACTGTTGAGAAAAACAAACCCTTCAAAGGGGAGCTGCTGGACAAGATACTGATACAACCCTATGTGCCAGTTGGTTTTGGGAAGCTGAGCCTTTGTGGCTAATTTTATTTTCACACCAAATCATGAGATTGACATCTTTAATTAGCTCCACTAAAGTTATTTGAACCAGACTGTGCCATGGGGAGAGGTGGGTTATTCTGAGCTTTTTCTTCCTGCTTTTTTTCCCATATTTGAGCCATTAGACTTGAATGCACATCCCTCACAAGGGACTATCAACTTTCTCAGCATGCAGCGTCTTTGAAAGGTTCAGACTTTGCCTCTTCTTTATGGCACCATAAAGACTTACAGCAGAACTCTTTCCTGATTTAGCCATCTCTTGTTATTCATTCCCCCTGAAAACTAGTAAGTTTTACGTTGAAAATACATGGAGAAAATAGAGAGGAGATACAGAGAACAGGATGGAGAGGTGGTGCTGTGTAGGAAGCAGGGGAAGGACAGGGAACAGCAACTCCATTAGCAGAGCTGGTAGTGGAGTTTGAGGATGTGACAAGGCTCCCTGTGTATCTGCAGAGGGAACAAAGAGGGTAATAAAGGCGTAGAGAATGAACCTCTTGAGAGTTGGTGCTCTGGGCAGTTGTGTTGAGCTCTTGCAGCACAAATCAGAGGTGAGACCTTTTCTTTTTCAAGTAGCAGAAGTAGAAAGGGGTAGGTTTATCAGCTGAGACAGGTGAATTGGGATAGCTTATCTTAACAGGACACAGTGTCTACTGAAAAGTCTCCAATAACTCACGTGGAGCCATTAAAATAGAAAAAAATTTCTAGAGAAGAATGTGACTTAGTAAGAATATCTACCAGACCAGGAGGAGAAATTTGCTCCTTCAATAACTAGATCATAGTCAAGAAAGACTAGGAAAAACAATTTTTTTCATTTTTCTTTCTTTTTCTTTTCATTTTGGAAATGCTCCTCTGTGTACCAGAGACTTCCACTCCAGAAAAATTTGCCCAAAATGGACACTACATTGAGGTTTCCTTCAGATTTCTTTTAGAAAACTGAAACACGTGGCAGGCTCAGGTTCCCTTGCAAAGCCAATCTGATCCTTACTCTAACCAACAGGCTTTGCCCGCTCTGCTCCCAACTTCTCGGGAGTTTTCCAAGGCTGGGAGCAGCCTGGCTCTCTCCTTGCCAAAAAGCCACACCCACAGCAATCATATCCTGGAACAGAACAGCTTCTGCAGAGAAGATATGTCTGAAAGAAACTAAGAAACTTGGGAGCACAAGTGCTAATATAAGTTAATGAAATTTACAGTTTGTAATTGTGATGGATTTTTTTTAGAATCTTGCTTTTTAAAATGACTATTGGACATCTTGAGGCCAATATTCCTGTGGGGCATCTCCACTCCCAGGTGGTTATTCTGAGCCCTTGTGCTTCCACCCAGTGAGCTCAGCAACATCCTAACATACTCAGCCTGTTGTGTGTTATTTAAGCCATAGGATATGACAGAGCGTGTTTTATGGAGCCATTAATTTATGCTGTGGGTGACTTTAACCACCCAAGAAGTATATTAATGGCCCTATAAAATACACCCCAGAGTGTCTTAATATGGTTATGAGATTGATCTTCAGCTTTATATTCCGCTATGTGTGATATTATTGAAATAAATTGTAGAGGAAGGTGACATGGGATCCCAGTAAGGGGTGAGTTTCCTTTCTCTTCCTGGAATCTCATGATCACAGAGTCACTCTGAGCCAGCTGTGGGGTGGGACTCCAGCCCCCTGCTGCAGGAAGCTGGACATGTCCCATGCAAGGTGCTGTCTTTTAGGATGAACTTGCTGGCCCAGCTCTGCAAGCAGCTTTAGGCAGTACCTGTCAGTGCTGGCTGGTCAGTGGCTTTAACCAGAGCTGCCTGTGTCCTGACCTTGGAAGGTTTTCTATAAATATGGGGTTTGCTCTGTAGCTGGAGTTGGGTCATCATTGAGATGTTTGCCAGAGTGAGGGTTCAGAGCAGCATCAGCCCATTCCCTCCTTGCTACCAGAGAACAGCACCAGCTTGTCAGGAAAACCTGGATGGTACACAGAAAATTCTTCTTCAATAGAAGTTAGGTGGGATTACTATAAAAAACAATTCTTCTTTGGGAAATAACAGCAATACATGGCTTTCCTACTGACAGCTTCTGGTAGCGTGAGTGTACCAACAGGAAACTTCAATATCTGAAAAGCTGGTTCTTGTTTAAAGTCTTTTTTCTCTTTTCTCACAGCATCCATGTGCTCAGGCTTTCACAACCTTCAGGGTTTGGGGTTTAGCTGGAAATTAAGAATAAATTCTTCTGTATTAAATAATGTGTACTTTTCTGTAGCCTTAATCATTGTCATCTTCTTTTATGCTCTCTGGTGGGAGTGCATGGCTCTGAACTGCCATGAACTCACAGCGTTGTTAGTGACTGGATATGGTTTTTCATCCCAAAACCAAGTAAAACTGTGGTTTTCTCAAGCTTTAGTAGGAAATCTGAGAGAATGATTTGATGCTTGGGGGAGATTTGACCCATTTTAGAATCCAGGACACAGCATGAGATTTCAGAGATGCTTATGAGACCAAGACCATGGGTCAATATCCTAGCTGAAAGAATCCTTTGAGCTGTTGTTGTGTGTTTGCAGCAGGGTCCAAAGCATGCAGATCACCTTCTAAAGGAGCAGAGAAAGCATCAGCCTGCTCACCCTGACAAATTAGAGACTGCCAACAGATGGACTACCAAACCATGGTGACTATAGACAAAAGAACAAGAGAACTGGACTCTCCTTAAAGTTCTGAGCCAGCCCAAATCAGTTTCTGTAGTTCTGACATGGTCTGTGAGCTGGTAAAGAGCATGCAGACCTACATAAGATGAGGCTGGACCAGCTGCTGCAGGCGAGGTAGGATGGCTGCAGAGAGCCTTCCTCAGATGAGGAATGTGCCTGAGGTTCTCCCTGCCCTGTGCTAATGTTCAGCTGTTCCCTAGGTAGATGCCCTGTGACGTTTCCCTAATTACAGTTTATAAAGCATTTAGAGACTTGCAAAAAGGAGAGTATCATTATTAGAACTGCAGTTGTTAGAGATGAAGACAGGCTGTTAATCATTAAATCAGTCCCTTGCAAAGGCAGGCCCACTGTCCCCTGTGAGAGAGGCCACGCTGTGCAGATGAAATGCAATGACAGGTTTGCATGGTTTAATAATCTGATTATCTATTTGGCTGGTGTCAGGGACCCTTCCGGGCAGGAGCAGCCCTGCCATGGGTCACAGGCTCAGTGCTGTTCAAGGCTGGCCAAGTGCTCCCTTTAATAGAGGTGGCTGGAGCAGCTGCGTCCTGAAATCATCTTATTGCAGGAGTAGGTGCTGGGCAGTCATAGAGTCAGGAATGAGGGCAACAAAAAACTTGGGCTATATTTGAGCTTTCATGAGCGGTGCCAGCTTCAGGATTTAGGACTATCCAGATTGACCAGCTGGTCCTTACTGGATGCAAGTAGGAGGTAAAATGGTAGGAAGTTGACCCTGGAGAAAAACTGAAGGGAAAGTTTGAACATCAAGAGAAAGTTCTGGCTGGGACTTGCTGGTTTTTTTAATTGCTAGCAAGAACAATTTTGGGAACACCGTGGCCCAGACATGAGTACAGTGTTAGGATTACGAGGGGAACAGCTCACACTTTCATTAGTGTTGCAGAGTTTGTAAGCAAACTGAAAACGGCCCTTGGAAATCTGTCCTCTCATAAATTTTACTAGCCAAATTGTTTTCCTAAATAGTGTTTTTCAAAAATTTTTCCATGAGGCACGAGTAGTTTTGTAAGATCTATTCAGGGCAGCCACAGCTCATGTGATGCTCACATGGATCCCAGATGATTTTTAGCTTAGCATGGCTGTCACATAACACATCCTGCAAAATGATGGTGATGAAAATACGTCACACCCAAGTCTCAGCTGTGAACAAGAGTCTGCTTGCACTGTGAGCTCACCAGTGTGACACAACTATCACAGATGGGAGAGAAACCCTTCCCCACCAGCCACGCTGCTGCTCTGCAGGATTCACAGACCTCCTGAGCATTTATTGCCCAGGGGATTCAGCCTGATGACCTATCCAGTATTTATTAGTGAAGGCACAGTAAAAAGTGTGCTGTCATCCTAAAAGTGACAAATTGGGTAACTGGTTACTGAGCCAGCAAAAGCAGATGTGAGGCAGTTTATTGCTGCTCAAACATAAGGAATCAGCACAGCTTTAAGCATGAAAATGAAGTATTAAAGTTCCAAATGGAATGCAACTTCTTAGATGGAAGCAAACAAGGGCTAGACCCAGCAGGTACTTTGAATTTCGTGAGTCCACCTGTAGCCAAGAAGGCAGGTTCTGCCCCCTCCTTGGAAGGACTTTCCTGAGCACTGGCAATCCCATCTGCTTCCCATGGAGACCTGGACAGAGGTGCCTGAGGCACAGGGGATGGAGCTGACTCACTGCTGTGCTATGTGACATTGGACAAAGCCTTCCATTCCTTTGCCTGAAGGTGGCTGTGCCACTTGGGCCAGAGAGGGCGGCTTCTGCAACTGCAGAGCAGCCTCTGCAGCGATGGGAGTTTTATGAAATAGCCAGATGAGAGACTGCAGCCGGGGAAAGGAGTGAGCCTGCAGGGCTTCCCTGCTTCTTGCAGGACAGCTGTACGGGCAGGGAAAGTGACCCTGTCGCCTCTCTCAGGTCTGCGAGCTAAGCCTGGCTGATGGCTGGGCGGGCATTATGTTGGTGTGAGCTCCTTCCCCAGCTCCCGCACACGGGCTCCCCGAGCCTGCCGGCCCTCCTGCATCGCGGATCATCGCGGTACACGCTTGGCTGGAAGGATGTGAGACAAGAGAGCGGCGCGGACAGCAGCGACAGTCTGCCGGCTGGAGCGCACATTAGGGCAGCGCGGGGAGCCAGACCGGGCTCTTTGTTTCCCTGTGTCACTTCTCAGTCCCGATTAGCGGCAAAATAGGGCACGCACACATCTGACAACTGAAATCCTTGCTGGAAGGGGTTCGGTCATGCATAAGACTGCTCAAAATGAGGCATGGCTTTCAGGTTTGGAAGCACGGAGCATGACCTGGAAGGGACAGCTGGTACGTGCACGCTTACTTATTTTCCCCTTTTAGAGTTTTGCACCAGTTCTGTGTAACTTTGAAGAGTTGTGACCAAGGACACACAAATAGGATGCCTGTCCCTTTCCCAACGGACAGACCCCACCATCCGTCTGTCCAGCTTCTTAACAATCACTCGGGAAAAGGAAAACGTGAGAACATTATCAATGCCTCAAATCCAAGCACTCCATCAAAAAGCAGAGAACTAAGAGCAGGAGCACGACTTTCACCCGAGCCTTGCGCAAGCGCTTTGATAGCATTTTAATGACGGGCTTGTGCAACTTTTTCCTCGGGACTTGGACTTTGTGTCCTCTCATGCAACAACCACCTGGAAAGCACAGGTGAGAAGCGATTGCAGAGGTTTGCGGCTGGGAAAATCCTAGAAATCCTGCCGGGAAAAGCGAAGGACTCGATATCCCTTCTGCTTTACAACACGAGCATCTCCGGGACAGTCGCACGCGGAGCAGCGCGTCCAGAGGGATTATTCGAGCCCGGGGGGGGGCGGCCCACCCTCTGCACCGCCCCGTGGGGACGGCGGCACGGAGTTTCCCCACGGGGNCCGCGGGCGCGGGGCCGTGCGGGCGGGGATGGCCTGAGCGGGCGGCGGGTCCGCGCTCCCCCCATCCCTCCCCATCCCTCCCCGTCCCTCTCCATCCCCGCGCACCTGCCGAGCGCGCCCCGCGGGCGCGGAGGGACGCGCAGCGCCATGTCGCGGGTCGTGCAGAAGAAGAACCACTGGTCCAGCCGGGTGCGGCAGTGCGCGCTGACCCGCGGGCCCGGCGGGCAGCTGGGCTTCGCCCTGCTCGGCGGCGCGGAGCACGGAGAGTTCCCCTACGCGGGCGCGGCGGTGGACGGCGAGGCGGCGCTGAGCGAGGGGGAGCTGCTGCTGGAGGTGCAGGGGGTCCGCGTCTCGGGGCTGCCGCGCTACGACGTGCTGGAGGTGATCCGGAGCTGCAAGGACCCCATCGTGGTGAAAGCCGTCCGACAAGGTGCGAGGGGGACGCGGAGCCACGGGGCGGGACGGGGGGATGCGCTGCACCCTGCCCGGGGGGGCTGCCGGCCCGCTGAGGTCGAGCATCATCCCTCCCGGGGCAGCGCGGAGTCCCGACAGGGTGTCAGCGCACCCGCCCGTGTGCGCACCTTTTTCCGAGGGCACTGATGCGCAGGCGGCTCATCGTCCTGCGGCCGCCCCGCAGTTCCTTGCCCTGCCTTAAGCGCGGTGAGCAATTGCGTGAGACTTTCCCAAAGGCACCGCGGAGCCGTCAGCGCTCCCTGCGGGGCACCCGCGCCTGTCGGGGGCAGCCCCATGTCCGCTGACCCCTGGGGAGGCTGAGGGAACTCCACAACTGGGGAAATGTGGCAGAGATCCCCTCCTCCAGCAGCTGAGCATCCTTTGGAACTGCTGGGTGATGACTGGAGTCTTGTTCAGAAAGTGCAGCGTGTGTTTTCCTGCTGCTGTCGTGGGAAGAAAAAGCGTGGACCCTCCTTTATCTTCCCTTTCTGGCTGAAAGGCAGCTCAGGTTTGCCTTTTTTTCCCCCCAGTTTGCCCCGGTGAGCTGGTGAGGGCACAGCCGTGCTGCCCTGCAACACACAGGTGAAGGCATGCACAGGTAGCTCTCCCGTTTGGCTGAGGAAGGAAGGATAGGAAGAGTCCTCCCATGCTGGATTAAAAAGAAGCCACTTCTTGTCCGTGTACACTCAACAGTCACTCAACAGGTTAGCTGACAGGCTTGGCTAATAGGCTTGTGATTTCCAGGGCAGGGTTTGAATTTAGTGCCAGGAAACTTGGTGCTGCCGTAGCCACCGAGGCTGTTTGGATCGACAGGATGAGCAGGACTGCATACGGACACCCTGAGCTGCGTGAGGCAAAGGAGCATCCCGAGGTCAGCTCCAAGTGGAGGAAGGAAGGAAAGTTTTCTTTGTCACCCAAGAGATTCCTTAGGGGAAAGTTTGTTTGTCATCCAGACGTGTACGCACCCCAAACTTGTGGGTTTTGCAGTGCCTTGTGGTGCAAGAGGTTTTTTTTTTTCCTGTGCTTAGTTCAACCCATCTGATTGCTGCAGACAAAATTTATGGCCAGCTGGCAAGACTGTCACCTGAAGTCTTCTCCCTGGGCTCGCTGAGAGCTGAGCTGAAGGACTGCAGGCACTTGTTTCACAGCCATCCTTCAAACCTCCAGTGCCAGAGCAGATTGCAGCGATGGGATGTCAGAGAGGAGCTGAACTGTGGCTGTGCAGTCCCCTCTGCCACCTGCCCCAGAGCTGATCTACTAAAGCACAACTACTTGTTAGTCCTTTCCAAGACTCAGACATATTCCAGCAAACAGTGTCAAACTCCCAACAAAAACAGTTTTCTTTGAACAAATGTGTATTTTCCCTGCTGTGTTCTCTCTGCTTCACTGGGAAGTGGGGAGGGAAACTGAGCCTGCTGTTTTCCCTGCCCAGGCAGGAGGGGGAGAAAAGAATGAAGAAAAGTATGAGGAAATTAGGCAGAGTTTTTTTTACATACTGATTGTTTTAACAGAAGTGTTAAAATACAGCTTGTGGTGTTGCAATGTGATCAGTGTTGGTGAATGAAGGAAGGTTTGTAAAAAAACCCTCTTCCCAACCAAGCAGTTGGTGATCAAACTTTCTGTTATTTTGGAAACACAAGTTAATATAAATAAAATCACAGGCTGGGAATATACTGCAAATGACAGAACTTGGTGGTAAATGTGTCTCAGCTCCAGGGTATGGTCAAAAGAAGGGGTAGAGAGATGAATTTTAGCATACTGGTTGGGTTTACCTCAAAAGCAGGAGAAAATGGTTCAAAACCCTACTGGAAGTCAGAGCAGGCACTTGAACCTTGTACCATTCTCATCTACAACTGAGAACTAAACACTTGATTATTGTGGGATTGTAGCTTCTTTCTTTTTCTTTTTTTCTTTCCACATATTTTTTAAAATCACTTATTAGCTAAGAATGTAGAATAGAAATATATATTTTGGGTTTTTAAAAATCATTAAATACTTTTGCGATCAGGAAAGCAGTTCCCCGTGCCTGCCAATGACAGCCTGGCATCTGTGTGCTGCTCTGTGCAGAGGAAGGATCTCCCTCACAGATCAGGATCAAAAGCATAGAAAAGGAGAGTATTTTAATTAAAATTCATTACTTCTGTGTTGATTAAAAATCTCATTATGGGGATGATAACTGTCATTCAACAGGAAGTATGTGGCACTAGGGCAGACAGCAAAAGGAGTGTGCAGATAACATTGTTTTCAACCCCGATTCTCTTCCTCCTCAGAGTTCCTAGTGCCTAATTGACTGGTGCTGAAGTGCTAGGGCAACATTAGCCTGGAAATGTATATGTTTTATTGCCTTGTCTGTTTTGTATGACATTTACAAGGCTGGAAAACCAGGAAATTTACTATAAATAAGTCAGTCATCTGCAAGCATGAGTGGAGAAAATAGCTGTTCTGACCTTGCACTTAGTGAAAGAGAAGAGACTGGGATGTGAAACATAGGTGGAATAGGCTGTGCCTGGGCTTTGTCATTAAACCAGGTTTATAGACTTACAGGTTCATGTACAATAGTTTTTCTTGCTTTTGTGAGTGGCAAGTTTGAATAGGTTCCCACAAAGTACAAAAAGGGGGAACCTATATGAATTATCCTAATGAGAATACTGGTATTTAATATTGTTCATATGGGATTTCTTGGTCCTTTGGGTACCCTGTTAGAGTGAAGAAAGGTAAAGAAGCTTTCCCTTTCTTTTCCCCATATACACCATTTTTTGGTATTACCATTGAGGAAAAACCCTCTACCATTATAGTTGCTTGGGTTTGGGGAGAGAGAGGAAGAATCTGCTACCATGTATCTTAGTAACTTTCACAACTATCAAATGTGTGAAAAAAACTCAGTTAACATGTAGTGCTTTTATGACTGACTGTTTCCATCTTACATCTGTGCCCAAATTCTGACCAAATTGGCAATTAACTCCTGTGCAGTTAATAAATGCATTTTTATTATTACTTGGTCTGAGAGTATGGAATTAATAGATCGAATTATAGGAGCAGTGGTCACATATTCGTGTGTAAAGCTGGCATTGCCTTATAACTCAGCTGTACTGTGAATATTGTAGCTTCCTTGAATGCAATTCACATTTTTCAGTATAGCTCACTTGGATAAATTGAAGCTTACTTGGCTAAGTGAGTTATAAAATCAGGCACACTGTTTCTTCTCATGGATCTTCACTAGCGGAGTCCAGCACAGCAGAACAGAAGTTTATCGTGCTGTTCTGCACAAGGAAGGAACAAAGACTGTATCTATAAAAAGTTGATGATGATTTGTTTGAGGCAGGTATTTGGGTTTTCATTCTCCCTCAGCAAGAGATGGGCACATTCAGAGATTTCCAATTGCAGCCTTTTATTTGTTTTGCTCTTTGGTTCGATGAGCTGTGCTAAATCATACCAAGCCAGATGCTTGGTCTGGGAACCTGTCAAAGTTAATATGTTTGTACACTTATTTTTAAATTGGTTTTTTTCAGTTCTCATTTCAGCACTTTGCTTCCCTAAAAAGTCTCAAAATCTCAACCTCTAAATGACCATTTACTTTGAAACCAGGAGGTGCTGAGAGCAGTTTATGCTATTAATAATTTTCATAGGACTTTGCAGCTGGAATGATCCCACGGTAGGGAGGAATTGAGGGAGTTTGTGGGGGGTTTTTTTAGCCCTGTACAGAGCAAACAGGAGCAGGAGTGATACCAAACAGAAACAGTCACTGTTTACCCAGTGCTATCAGCTGCATTTGTTTCTTTTCAAACATTAACTTGACCCTAAGATAAATTCTGAAATACAGTGCAGTGACTCAATGCTTCAATGTCAGGCTGGCATCTGCTATACACGAGATGTTAAACTCAGTTACATACACTGATGTGAACAAAACCAGCTTCTTTCAAAAGGTTTGTGTGAGCTGGCATTTGGATCTTTTCCTTTTATTTTCCTGGGAGAGCTCGTGAGATAATTCCTGTTTGGTTTTGGGTGTTTTTCTTTTTGTGAAACATTAAGAAGTAAAAAGAAAAGAAGGAAAAGTTGATGCATCTGTAAATTCCTGTGTGTTCAGTGGTTTAGCAAACACAGGGAAGCAAAGTGTCATTTTGTAAGTGGTGATGCTGAACATCCCACACCCAGTGCCGGTGCCTGGCATTGCAGAGCCCAGTAGTGAGTGCTGATGCCTGTGGGCTGCCCTGGGATGGAGCAGAGCTCGGGCTTGGTGGGCAGGCAGCTGCCTCTGGGCCAGCAAAGGGAGAGGCTGCTTAGAGAGTGAGCTCTTGCTGTTCCCAGTTTCCCTCTGCAGTGTCACACATGAGCTCCAAAAAGTGTTTGCCTTCAGTCTTTGCTCGCTGAGTGCCAGTCACTTGCACGGTGAATTCTCTAAGTTGTTTTTCCATCTGACCCAAATTCTTCTAGGACCCAAGTGGATTTGAAGTAGAGAGAAAGGTTTGCCAGCTGAAAACTCGGGTGATATTCATGCATTTTAGATTTGTAAGGCCTGTCTTCAGCTCTGACCTGCTGGGTGACCGTTGGACTAGTCACTACTGAAATGTAAAATAAAAAAAGACAGCATCTTTTTTTCTCTCGCTTTGAACATACTTTGCTACAGATCAGTAGCCTTCTTTCTTTAAAGTAGTACTGTGTTTAGTAGTTGTGAAATGTGTATGTCTTGTATTAAAATACTGCCATGAGGAAGACCTTATTTTTACTGTGCCTGAATTTAGTATAGGACTTGTCAGGACTTAGAAGTTGATCCTGTTGCTTACGGCAAGCCAGTCATCCATCCTCTCCTGAGCCAGGAGGTAGCATCCCAGAGATGGATGTTAGAGCCCAAGAGCCACATCTTGACTGTTATAAAATTTTTGAGGAATTAATAAGATCCTTTTAATGGCATGAAATGGGATTATGTGTTCCACAATAAAGTTAATCTTTCCACCCATTGAGATGGGACTCCTGGTTCCCTCTTTATGGCCAGTCAGATCACAGAGCAATTAAATCACAATTATAGTCTAATTATGAACAGTCATTCAACATCGTTGCAAAATAAGATGTTAACACCATCCTGTGTGTTGTTCCGTGTTTTAAAGACTGTTACAACTCCTGCATGAGTGAATTATTGACCTGCTATCATATTTAAGATTCATCTTCCATATTAGAAATTTAAGAACTCTTTTTAACAGGTTTGAAAGCCAAACCAGCTCATTGCTGTTCCTGTGTTTGGGATTGTCATTTTCCTCTGGCTCAGGTCAGGCTGTGATCATTCATGCATCTCTGCTCGCTGTTTCTGTATCCCTTTATCTGATGCCTGAGAATTACACTTACTCCTTTGCACAGGGAAACATTTGCCCCAGGGCAGCTACATTAAGGTGTGAAGATATTCAGAGTAGCACTTTTGTGGCTATGCAGCACTGATGATTTGGGCCCTCTCATTCATTAGTTTTCAGCGTGGCTCAGTTTGAAGGTAATGTGGAAGCTGAGAAGATGCTGCTGCCCGAGGGCTTTTTGTGTTGCATTAGCAAGGTCTGAGCTGTGGGCAAGGGTAGGATCCTTGGGACCTCTGTTGAGGTTGTTTAAAATAATTGACCAAGTTTTTTATTTACATTCCTTTATTTAACTCCAGACACAAGCTATTCTTACTAGTTATTTCAGGTGTTTGGGGTGTTTTTTACACTTCCTCTGGCTTTGACTGGAATTCGTAAATCAAGGCATTTGGTTTTGATCTTTGTGTGCTGCAAGGGACTTAAATTTCTTGGTGAAAAGCAAAGAGCAGTGGTTCTGTATGAGCAAGTGCCATGAATTTATAAAAGGACTATGAAAAATTTGAGGCAAAACGTTAGCTGAAGGCAGGAATCCTTACTGTGAGCACTCAGTGGTACTTGAACAGCTGGTACTCAGACCTCTCCATCCTGTCTGAGCTCCTTCCAGCTCCATGTCCCAATTCCTGGTGCATCAAAACAGATCCTCCTGGTCCGTATTTCTCCAGAGTTTTTCTCCAGCTCAGCCGTGGAAAAGATTTATTTTTGCCTTTTGGAAACTGAGCATAAAGTGACCTTTTTGCACCAAGGGCACAGGGATGGGTCATCCTCCCTGTGATCTCTGAAGATCTTATCCGCTCCCGTTGCCCTGTCACCGGAGGCATCGCTTCCAGGACAGGGAAAGCAGCGGCTTCTCGGCGCTGAGTGACAGCGCTGCTGAGCGTGCAGGATCAGCTCCTGCAGAAACATAATTTTCACCGCTATCATCATTTTTTTCTGTCTCTCTTGACACTTGATATTTTGTTTTCTCAGTTTATATTTCGGTCTCGTGCAGCTTGCCTTGGTGTAGCTGTCGTGGCGGTTTGACAGGTAGCGACTCGGAGCCGGCAGCCCGGAGAGATCCACAGAGTTACTGTGTTTGATGGTTTAAGTTTGGGGTTTCCCGCGAGGATCTGGTGTTGGGAAACAAGCTTATGCCTGGGATATCATCCAGAATTTGTTATCTACTGATCTGATGGAGAACTGTGGAAAAGGCTGCCTGTTTCCAGAGCAGTTTGGCAGCTTTTACATTGGGCTGGTGTGTTGGCAGATTGGGATCTTTTTTTTCCTTTTTTTCCTTTTAGTTTAATTTTTTGCTTTTCCTCCTCAACCAGATAGGTGGGCCAGCATCCCTCTTGGCCCTGCAGGAGCAGCATGGCTCAGGGTAAGTGGGATATTTTGGTTGAGATCCACCCTTCAGATTCCAAAGGTCAGACACTCCATCCATCCTCCCCCTTGTGACATTTTAAATGGTTTCCAGAGCTATTCTGCTGCTACAGGCTGTAATGATGGCACCGTGCTCTCTGCTAGTCCCCAGTCCTGACTCTGCTATCATTTGTGCTGAACTGTTTTGTGTTAGTAATATTATTTAAACCTGCATACATTCTTTTTTTTTTTTTTTCTTTTTTTTTCCAGCTGCCCCTAGTAGACCTTGGAGAAACAGAATAGTTTTTTCTTCAGGTCCTATGATTTGGGTTACGTTCTTGGCTTTTGGCTAAGAAGTGTTCCAGTTTTTATAGTTGAGGGGACTTGTATCATAACTTAAAAGAAAAATAAGTTTTTTTAAAAAAATATTTATTGAATTTCATTGACTGTCCCCTATTAGACTAAACAATAACGCTTATTACAGAGTGTGAAAATAATGCAAAGTGCCCTGTCTTCATAATGGAACAGGAAATCAAAACAAACAAAGCCTCTGGGATGACTTGCAAAGTGAAACAGATGCCCTTACAATTGCAAGGCATTTGAATAAGGAATCAGTTTTGCATGGTTTGCTAATCCTTCAGTAAAGAGTTCATTGTCTTGGATTATACATCTGTAATTTTGGAGCCCTGAAGTCAGTGGCTCAGTACAATTAGGTTGGGAAGAGACTGACTTTTCTTCATATACTTAATCTCAGTGGCTTGTTTTTTAAGGCTAAAACCTCAACTCTGGGTTTTTCATTTAGTTATTAACAAAAAGCCTTTGAAAAAGAAGCTGCCTAAAATCCAGCCACTCCCTCAACGCAAACAAAGCTGTGCAGATACTGTGTACTTTCAAAAAAACCTAACTTTGATGTTCAACCTGTCTTTTTCCAGTGGTGCAGCTCCTGCACTAAGTGGGTGTTAGTCCAAACTGATGACAGACACAGATGTCTCAGATTTTTTTGGATGCATAAGAGAGAGGGAAGTTACCTCCCAAACAGGCTGAACTGGACAGGTGAGGACCTGGACTGCAGAATAACTGTGGAAAAACCTTTCTTAAAAATAACAAGGGACATGCCCATCTTCCTCTTTTCCCAAAGAAGCAACTAGAACTCCCAATTAGCAATTTAATTGGCAGGGATACAGGCAGATGCTCCTGGGACTTGGACCTGCAGAGGAGCAATTCAGTGAAGCCTTGTGGGAAGCCAGCGATGGCTGGAGGAGAGGTGAAGAGACATGGGCAGCAGGAGATACACAAATGATACCAAAAGCATTGAGTTGAGGGAAGGTTTCCCTGTGCATTACTGCATTTGTTACTGTGGCTGTTGCTAAAAGCAGAGGCAGCTGAGTCCTTTTTGCAGGATCAGCCAGGAGCATGGCTGTCTGTCCAGCTGATGACAGACCCCGGTTCCAGAGCAGTCCAGCCCACCATCTTCTTGTTCTGGGTGTACAAGAGAGCTGGAGAGGGACTTTTTACAAGAGCATGTAGTGGTAAAACAAGGAGGAATGGCTTTAAGGTGAAAGAGAGAAGGGTTAGATTAGATACAAGGAAAAAAATCTTCACTGTGAGAGTGGAGAGGCACTTGCCCAGGTTGACCAGAGAAGCTGTGGGTGCCTCATCCCTGGAAGTGTCCAAGGCCAGGTTGGATGGAGCCCTGAGCCCAGAGTCCAGTGGAAGGTGTCCCTTCCCATGGCAGGAGGTGTTGGAACTGATTGATCTTTAAGGTTCCCTCCAACCAAAGCATTCTGTGACTCTATGATACAGCTTTGCTGTTGAATGTCTCATTAGGATGTGTTGCCTAAAATAACTCCTGCTCCTCCAGGACAGCTGCATGGCTTCCCTGCACAGCACAGGGAGGGATGGGGGGTGTGTGGCACAGCACAGCCCTGGGAGAGCTGATCCCCAGGGAGGAGAAGTCTGCAGTGTGGCTTATTCTGGGGACACTGTTGTCTCCAAGCTGCATCTCCCCTTTGCAATGCTGGTGCCCATGGAAGGCACTGAGGGACAGGATGCCTGATAGGGCTTTGGCAGCCACTGGTCCAGCCCAAGCTTTGTTCTCTCCCAGTCCTGAGGGTGAAAGAGGAATTAGTCTGATGCAAAACAAAGAATCATGTTCTTCTCTTTTCCCTGGTATGCATTTTTCCTTAAACAATGAAGTGACTAATATAGAATATCTTCTTAATGTGCTCTGGTTGTGGTTGAGAGGAGCAGCAGCAGCAGCCTGGCTGCTTGAGCACGTCCAGAGCTCTGTGCTGGCTGCACAGTGGGGACTCTGAGGATCATGGAGTCGGTTGTTTCGGAATAAAATCTGTAAGTTGTTTGCTTACTGGGAGGGGATGGCTTGCTTTGTTGATGTTAGATTGTCTTCTGCTGGTACCCTAGCAAATGTTGTGCGTTAGTTTTATGTGCAAATACCAAACTTGCTTAGCAATGGTATACAGTGTTTTGTTAACTTTTGTGTAGTCTGTGTGCACTGTGGAGTCCTCCCTGTCACCTACTGTCTGCTGTTATTAATCAAATTGTTTCCAAATGGAGATCTGAGCTGACAAATGCTTTTATACACATACCATAGCTGTATTATCCCATTTTCTTGCTTTCCTTTGGGTTTTTTTTGTTGTTGTTTAATGACAAGGTATGGACATGCTGAGATTGTTCACTTAATTTCACATGGAGGTATTTATGTCTTAACTAAACCATAGTCTGTATAAATCCCTCATGTCTCAGGAAGCTTTGTTTGCTAGAGGTGGGGCAAGGCAGTTAAACCCCCAGTATTGTCTGTCTTTGGCTTTCTGTGAGAGGCATGGAGCTGCTCTGGGCAAAATCCACATGGCTGTTGAGGATATCAGGGCTGTGCTGGTCCAAGGGTTCCTGCTCAGTGAGATTACATATAGGGGAAAGTGTTATGTCTACACACATCTGCACCTAGTCTAAGAGGAGGAGCTTGTGAAAATATTGTGTCACCTATCAAAATAGTTTGAATTCTTGGGTGAGGCTCTTAGAATATGTGATTGATGTGTATATATGAATATGAGTATGTTTAATTTTTTCACTTTAGCATCCATATTGGCAAATGCAACTTGAGTGAAAAGTCCCAGCATCTCTTCTTCTTGTGTTTTTATGTTTCCCTATTTAATGGAAACTAATCCCATGAGCTTGGCAGCTCAGGTTGTCAAAAAGCCAATGCCATAGATTTCACCATAAGTGGTGAAAGTTGTTGGAGCATCTATTTGAAAGCTGAAGAGTATGAAACCACCACCATTATGGTGAGAACAGTTCCCATGCCTGTTACCTCATCACGAGATGCATGGGCAGCCTCTGATCCTGTAAGAACATTTTAAATTCCCTGTTCCTGTGGTGAAACTGTCTCGGCGATACTTGTCCTGTAAATCATCTGCAGGAACATGTTGGTTTTGAGAGACAACTCACTCGTGAGACCTCATTTGCTTTCAGGTTATGTGATGCAGCTGCTGAAGGAGATCCAGGTGCCTTCTTCCTGACAAATGCTTGGAGCAGCTGCTATCTAGACCTTTCTCTGGCCCCTGTGAGTCATTTCGAGAGTGCAGGAGGGGAAACCAGAGCACACCTTGAACTTTATCTCGGAAAGGTGCCCAGTTCTGCTTTGCACAGAGCTCTCTGGCATTTTTAAAGGCAATAAAGTGTCATTTAGCTCCCTCATTCCAGAGGCAGGGGGCAGTTACACTTTAACACAAGGTCGTTCCTTAATGAGGATGGGAAGTGGTGAATACTTGGATGCATGATGTTAATCTTTCAAGCCTGATGAAGTTTGGGGCCCTCTTGTGCCAGGCAGTGCATGGATGTAAGAGAGTTGTCCCTACCTGGATGTTTGCAGGAGGAGAGTGAGAGCTACTGAGACCTCAAGTGATGAGTGGAGGGGGAAAGCCAAGCACAAAAGCTGTGTGGCTCAGTTGGGATGCTTGTGACAAGGTCATGGACCCACACATCTTGGCTCCCTGTTGCTGTGCTGTGGGGCTCTACTGTTTCTGAGATCCACATTAAAACAGGGAAAATCATACGTTGCTTCAGCTGGAGCAGCTCCCTTCTGCTGTGCTGGGCTGTCTTGCTCAGGTGGAGCTTTGCCATGACAGTGTTCCCATAAAATACCCTGTAGGGTTTTTTTTAACTTCGTGCTTGTAAAACATGTCAAAAGGCTGAAATTTTTATCTGCAAAAGAGATGACTCAGGCACTATCCAAGGTGGCTTTTCCATTTATTTTTGTTTTCTCTTGCCAATTTTCCAGTTCTATTAGTTGATGCTAGAAATACACACTTATCAGTTTTTCCAGTACCTAAATACAAGGGGTTTTTTTTTGTTTGTTTGGTTTTTTTTTTGTTTGTTTTTTTTTTTTTTTTTTTTTTTTTTTTTTTTTTTTTTTTTTTTTTTGTTTTTTTTTTTTTTTTTGTTTGTTTGGTGTTTTTTTTTTCACATAGTTCTGAGCTGGGATAGGATATCTTGGTAACATTGCAGATTGGTAAATTTGGATCTGCTGAAGTTGTTACACATGAGAAAAGCCCCAGTGAAAACGAGAGTGCTTAAATTTAAGCATGTGCTAATGTAACATGTTGCAGAGGGCTTTTTGTATCTGTCAGTAAAAGATGCTATAATCAGCACTGAGGCTTGCCTAAACCAGTGTGGAAATTGCTGTTTGCCTAAAAAACTGGGCAAGTTGTCACAATCCCAACATTAAAAGGCTGCAGAGGATTAACCAAAAGCTATTTCAAATTGATTTAGTGCGACTGATGCTGCATAACTCAGCCTGGTCATCTGTGTCCTGCCAGGGACTGCCGTGCTTTGTGCTGGTTTGAGTCCCGAGACCAAGTGGGTGAGTTGCCATTGCGTCTTGTGTTGGTGTTGCCTGCTCTCCCCCTGAGGATGCTGGGGAAAACAAGGGAACCTTGGCTCCTGAACGAGTGGGCACAGCTAGCTTTTATTTCCAGTATTCTTCTGTCATTCGGTACAGCGTCTGCCGTAGCAGATTCGGGCTGGGATCTTGCCCCTGGCAGGGAGTACAAGCATTTTTCCACGGTGCAGTTGAGTTGGCAGGGAAGCTTCCATCAGCTGCCTGGCTGGACCCCGGCTCAGAATACGTTGGATTTCTGACAAAGAGTGTTTTTGCTGCCTGCAGCACCTCCTGCCCTCCAGGCCTGGGGTGTGTGCTCAACAGGAAAGTTCAAAACTTTTCTTTAAAAAGTTAGGGACTTTTTAAAGCAATCTTACAGACTCTAGAACTGGTGTTCTTTTCCTCTGTTGGTTACAGATGGAGGTAGGTTTTACAAACAATAGGTCACCCAGATGACTTGCTGCTGTTCTACTCCTGTTACTCCATTTTTAGAAATCTCAAGCATCTTCCCAGCAACCTGTGGGCTTTGTCAGGCTCCTCCCTGAGCAGAGCCTGAGCAAAGCCTTCCCAGTTAGTGATTAGCATCACCAGCTGATAAACAGAACTTCATCAAGGCTTCTAAAGGACAGAGCTTTCATGTATTCGGACAGCGCTGCTGAATGCTGATAGCAGTGTCTGAACCAGCGGCAAGAACAGTGGGGAATATTTAATGCATATTTATTTTTCCTCCAAGTCCCTGATGTAAAGGAGACCTCAGCATTATTATGCATTGCGGTGGATCATGTTCAGAGGCCTTTTTGCCATAAAAACATTGTTTCTAGCTCAAGTTTAGCAAAGAGATGCTCTCAGACTCAGCTCATTATGAGATGATACTGCACATCAATGCCTTGTAATATCCAGGTGAGCTTTAAGTTGTAATACTTACAGAAAACATGTCTGAAGCTTCCCCTCTTGGAGGTAAATAAGCAATATTCACACTTTTTAGTGCTGGCTCACCAAGCTGCCTGAAACCGAGCTAAAAAAAATTACACAGAATGGTATTTGCATTGTTTTTCCCTTCTCTTAACTCTGCATTTCCTCTTCACTGGTCAAATCAAATGGCAGTGACATTTCAAAGTCTTCCTGAATGGCAAAATTAGAAATATTCCTTTTCTAAGGAGTCTGCAAGAGATAGTTTAAATATTGCATGCAGCTGCTCCGGTAGGAAGTTGTTTAACTTGTCGAAATCTCTCTTTTATTGCTGAACCTCTATTGAAAATGACAAATTGCTTAAAGCAGTTTCCATGTTAGTCTTTAAAAAATTCAGTTTCTTTCCACCCAGAACACGTGGAAGGCATTTGTGCACTTGCCTGACCGTTTCTCTGTCCTAAGGCTCACACTTGGTGTCTTTGGACTTCATGTAATTTTCTCGTGCAGCTGCTGGGGTTTATGTTTCCCTCAACTTGCTATTGAATTGGATTTTCCCCTGCCTTAGCTTATCTTAGCCATGAAAAGTCAAATATCTGCCTGGTTCAGACTTTGGGGATCATGGAGAGAGCAGGAGAGGGACACTCCGATGTGTTTGCTCTTTGAAAGTGATGTTCAAAGCATTACAAACTCCATACCTTAAGTTGAAAAGCCTGTATCCACAGCCAAGTTGTAGTAATGTCCTTTAAAAGCGTTGAGAGGTGTTAATGCTTCACAAAATGACAAAATATCCTTTGCTTAAACATTTTCAACTACTTCTCTGTAGCTGTCACTGTAGCAAAGGACCTTTGTGGCAGGTACCAGATACAGAGCACGCAGTTGGCTGTAACTGCTGTAAAAATAAACATTGCTCGGTTGAAAAGGCTTTCTCTCTCTCTCTCTTTTTCCCCTTTTTTCTTTTAAAGAAAGATTTGAATTGTCATTGTGCTCAGGCAGCCCTGAACAGAGCAGCACGCTGTGGTGTGTGCCCCATAAAGGTGTATTGCCAAACCTTGCATTTGGGCACAAGCCCAAGAGGAGGGGGTACAGAAAAGTGGGTCTCCTTAGCAATGCTCAGTAAATGGCAGGCTCTGAAAATAAGGTGAAAAATGATATTTCTGAAACCTTGACAGGCCAAGATAAGGCTTTCTGTGCTCTCCCTTTTGCCTGCAATGATTTGCAGCAGTGCATGAATTTGCAGAGCTGCTTTTTGGTGGCCCTACTGCAGAACCCATGGCCAGAGATGTGTCCGGTGTGTCCAGCGGTGAGCACCAGCCTTGGCTGCCAGGCAGGCTGTGGGCTGCACCCCGGTGTCTGAAACCGAGGGCGTGAACTGTTCCCTGCCTGGGTGGGAGGTGCTTTGCCCCAAATGGCATCAGATGAAAAGAAATCGGCATTGCCCCATTGCTCTGCTTGAGACAACCGTGTTGCTCAAGAGGGACGATTACCGAGTTAGACAGCAGTCAGGAGGGGATTTGAGGACAATCCAGATGCTTTCTCTATAACTCGAAGGCATATCATATCCTGGCATTTCTATTTTTACCCACTTTTCTCTTAATACTTTTTTTCTGTTATGTGATCCCTTCATTTTTGGCAGGCTTGGGCTGATGTGATATTTTGACTTTCTTTTGTAGCTATTTCTTTGTTGCTGTTTAACATTTTGTTACAGTGTTGACTTTTTTCCCTCTGAAGTGATATTTAAATAAAGTAACACTTACAAATTTTCTGGGTTCTGTTTTTGTTTTTCTTTTCGTGAGTGGTTTGGGAAATTCACCTTGTGCCAGATGCTGTTTTCTGTGGGGTAGGATGTGTCACAGCAGATTCAGGTGAGCTGTCTCTCAGTTGCTTTCCTGATGCAAATACTGGTTGATATAATCTGTTTTAGAAGCTCCGGTTAGAAACAGGCACCTGCTGGGGAGAATAACTCGTTCCTGGGAGAGTGGCCTGATCTCTTGTAGGCAGAGGGCAGTTTATGCCTCGAAGCTGGAGGCTTTATGTACCTTGTTTATAGCGTTTGCTTTCTTTTGTGGAATATCAGATGCTGCCTTTGGCTCTTCTTGTTACGTGAAGAAATGTCTGATCCGTTTCTGAACCCTGCAGAGCTACCTGATATCAGGCATAAAATATTTTTTTAATGGATATCAAACCTGCCTTGCTGTCTGTTGTGTCTCTGACTGATCAAATCAGTGCACCCCCAAATACCCTGCAGATACAGATACCTATTTCAGAACCAGCTTCTTTAGTTATGTAACAAAGTAAGAGCTTTAGTCCCTTTCCTCTTGCAAGGGGTCTGGATCACTTTCTGCTTGTCCAGCAGCCAGTGTTGTCACAAGCAGCACTGGGTTGCTGTCGTGTTTCATACCTGTGGTTGATTATTAACCAGTCTCTTTAATAGTTGTGCCATGTTTGCTCTGACCTTTTTTCTTTCCCACTCTCCATTTGCAATCCAGATTAAACGCAGCCTCTTCTGAGCTAAACACTGCAGTTAATATTCCACTGGAGGTGTGCTAGTAAACCCCCTTGTTACTTGTGTGGAGAAAAATGAGCTCAGTGTCTTTGATTTAATAACTTGGGTCAAGAGAATGCATGAATACGTAGGAGTAAATGCCTTTAAAATGCAAGTTAAGCTTATGGGTGCAGTTCACTGATCAGCAGCATTTGTCATAATTGTCATATGAGTAAAATGTTGGATTTTTGGGGGAAGGGGTGTGTGTCTCATTTTAGAGACTAGAAACCCACATGCTGCGTGAACTTGTGCAAGCTGAGAGGGTGGACACAGGTTCAACCTCAGTTGTCCCACTTTGTTTCTTGTCCCTGTTGGTGGCTTTCTCAGGGTGATGCCAGGGTACTTGGCTGGGGACGTGGGTCCTGGGGCAGACACTGGGTGTTGGCAGGGTCAGGTCTCCTAGCAGCGAAGAGAGGGTCCTGCTGTGGCCTATTTTTGGGGCAGGAGGAGGGTGCAGGGCTGTGTGAGCAGGGACTCATCCTTCTGCCAACATGTGTATGCTTGCAGGGTTCCTAGGTACGGGCATGGCAAATCACACAGCATTAAAATTAATGAACCCTCATGCAATTTTAACTAGAATGAAAACTGTTGCAAAACTTAAGTACTGAATAGCACCAAAGCATATTTTCCTGGGAAGAGATGGGTGTTTGTGGAGCCACTGGGGCTTAGCTCCTGCATTGCTCCCCTTTCAAAGATGACATGTTTTGATTTATCTTCCTTCCCCAGAACCTCCTTTCAGCCTCAAAAAAGCAGTGCTTATCATCACTGTTGTCGGGAGCCTGTGCAGGAGTTTGAGTTACTGCCTTTCCCTTTCTAGTGCCGTGTAAGTGAGCATAAATCTCTCTGTTACACCAATTTACATTTGGTGGGATTTGTCCTGACACGTCCAAAGCTTCTGACTCTTGATTCGTTGTATGAGCAACTACTTTAATATGGAGCCCTGGGGACAAGATCCAATTTAAAATAAAGTTGTGCAGGTAGAAGCAGAAAGGCATGGACTGTAAGCCTGTGGTCTACAACTAAACTAACCAAGGAGCTTAAATTCTGCTCTGCATTTCATCTTGAGTGCTGCACTCCTGAAGGCAATGCCAGCTGCTGGCCTCAGCCTTGCCTTAGCCAAGAGAGAAGCTGTTGGCTGCAAATGCCTGGGATCTCACAGTGGGAAGAGGCTGAAAGCAGCAATTCCTCAGCTGCTTGCAGGATGAGACTGTCTTGCTTTTCTCTGTGCTACTTTTATTTAGGTTAACCTGCCTTTTTGAATTAAAAGATGTACACACATATCACTTTTAACTTCTTGTTGATGTTCTTCCTGGGTTGTGTTATTATGTATTTTTACTCTGCCTAATGTGCATTTCTTTGTTTGGGAACAAGGTATTTTTAAGTAGAGTGTAAACTATAAAACTTGCGTTAATTCCATCAAGGGATAGCACTGAGTCCCAGCTACCTCTGTGAAATACCTTGGCTTGAAAGTTTACTGCATTGGCTTTATGAGATTCAAAGCTTTCTGCCCCAGATGAAAGGAAGGCTTTGCTGTAAAATCCCGTTTCTCACTAATCTGGCTGTTCTGAAGTTGGATGCAAACTAACTTGCTGTGGGCTTTGCAAACCTCTAAGGGAGAAGTTAGACATATGTGTGAATAACTGGACGTTATATTAAATAAATGAAGCAAGGAAAAATGCCCTCATTGCTTTATAGAGACTTCTGTCATTTGGGCTGTTTTTCCAAAGAACCTAATTTCTAATTCTAGATAATGAGATTTTAAAATATGTACTGAGCCTCTTAAAGTCAGTATCTCTAAAGGGCCAGATTTTAAGCGATACCTAAAATATACAGGTTTCTTATGGAGAATATTATATATATATGAATATAGTAGAAATTTATCCATATAGGGTCTACAACATTTGGGGAAAAAAACTTAGTGTATTGCCATTTTTGGGCTAACACTTTATTTTTCTTAGATACTTTTGTACTTCTTTTTATGGGTACTGAATTACTTCTGTGAACACACCACGTTGCAGACAAGGGCAAAAGTTTAGCAATCTGCCATGCAGAAGGGCTGATTTCATTGCCAGCTGCTGATTCTGGCTGCGCAGCTCTTGTACCAGCCAATTAAACCCACATTCATTACAGCCTTTGTGGTTTGGAAGTGAAGTGCTCCTGCCTTTAACTCGTAGTTTTACAGGATGTTGGTTTAGGCTGGAGGTTTGCAAAGCTTGAAATCTTATATTTTCCTCTGGTGTGTGCTCCAGGGCTAGGGGAGGTGAACTAGGAGAGCTACACGGAGAGTGGTTTACTCTGAAATGGGAAGGTGTGCCTCTCTCTTAGAGCACCCTGAACCTGCAGTCACCTCCTAAAATTTTCATGAAATAACACAGTATTTGGTGTACCAAGCTCCTGCAGACAGGAATGATCTCTACTGCAGTGTTGGTCTTGAAAAAAATGTTTAGTGCTGTAGGCAGTGCTGAGCATCCCTTCACAAGCATATTCCTTCAGCTCCCCAGCCACAGATTTCTGCGTCCCTCCCTCTTGGGGAAATCCTGCCATGCCTGCAGACTGGTTTGGGAAAGCTGCTGGGTAAAGAGGGGGAGGAGGCAGAGATGGAAGAAGAATGTGACCCTCTGAGCTGTTACTGGTGACTGTGCTATTTTAAAGTCAAACTTAATTTTTAGCTCTTCATAAACAAATGCCTGTGCCAGCTTCTTGTGTAGCTCTGAAGTCGGTTGTGTCTGCTGCTCCATGGCTGTATCCTCCATGGGTGCCACAGGGAGAACAGCCAACCTCTCCTTCCCCAAATGCCTCTTGGCACTTTGGAGGACCTTTGAAGAGGTGCTTTGCAGAGGGTGTAAACTCTCCAGCTCTTCTGAATGTTGCATGACAGCTTCTTTATCCTGGCGTAGAGAGATTTAGTGGGTCAAGGGAGATGCTGTACTCATTGCAGGCTACTGTGGGAGCTGATGTCCTTCATCCACAACCCAAGGGACTGTCTTTGCCCCCAGTACTTTCATATTTGACCTGGAAATGCAGTATTTGCCCTGGAAATGCAGTGTGCAGCAAAGGCAGGGAAGCAGCAAGGATCCCAACTCTCAAGAGAGGGTTAGTTCTGTTTAGTTTTCTTACAACATTATTGCCCTGTTGATTTTAACTTGGAAATTTCAGTGAAAACCACACACGCTGCTGTGAAAATTCATACTTAGTAACAAGTAAACAAGTGATCCAACAGTCTGACTGACTCAGGAAATTCCCTCCAGACCTTGTGGGGAGGAGGAGCTTTGGGGCTTTGCATTTTTCTTGTCCCAAGTTTATTTTTAGTCTCGCCTCTAACATTGCTGATAGTACCATTACAGCCCTGCAGATTAAAATCTCAGCATGGGGTAGGGTTGAAAGAACAGTGCTGCAAAGCAGTCAAAACCTCCAGGATTTTGCAGCAGTGTCATGATACAGGCAATTAATTTAATCCATTATTTGCCAGCCTGGGCACAGCTCAGTGCCACGGCTCAGTGAAAGTCTTTGATTTCCTTGTGCACCTCTAGTCAGAGGCAGTGTTTTCAGTGATGACTGTCCTTGTGACTTGAAAGTGCTGTATTTGTGATGCTAATATTTTGTGTGTAACAGCTGTCGTTTTAGGCTCCTTTTCCCCTCAAATATATTTTGCATCTGCTCTGAGGGTGTGTTGTGTTTTAGAGTAGAAAGACAAGTTTCAGGCTTGTACAGCTCCCATCACTGATAACCTGGGTCTGAAGCAATCAGTAACACTCACAGAGTTTTGAGTGGTGTTGGAGAGGACAGACTTGACAGCAGCACCCATCTGCAAGACCAGATGATTTACCCAAGAGCTCTTGGCATTTGAGGGAGGTCTTTTTACTGCCAGGCCTGGCTGTGTCAGTCTAAGTCAACAGAAGTGTATTTAAGTCAAGTAACGGTTGTTGGGTTTTCTGAGTCTTCTTTTGCCAGCCGTTACTCAAAGTCCCCAGAGACGGCAGAGGACATTATTCAGGACCACATAGTGCTTGGAAACTCCTAGAAATAGCAGTTTCTGTTAAGAGCTGGGTTGTATTGTACCTATTTGAGTGGAAATGGTTTTATCAGAAATAACTGAATCTGAGACATTTATATTCTGCAGCAATGGAATCTGTAGCTGATCTGCAATGAGAGGAGTGTTGGAACAGATACAAACACTCTCATTACCTGTTATTTGAGCAGGACAAGACTCAGGCAGCTTGTGGCAGGGAGAGCATCACTGACAGGGTCTGCCCACCACAGGGACGGATAGTGCTGGACCCAGAGAGAGACCATCCGAAGCTGGGCTGCCCTGGCTTGGAGAGGTGCTCCTCACTTGGCCAAGTCTGGTTATCTGCTTGCCTGGGCAGAGCCCCGTGCGAGCTGTGAATTTGAGGGTCACTGCTTAGCCCTTTCCAGCACCTTGTGGATGTACCTTAAGGCATATCTTCAAATAGTTACTGAGAAGCCTAATTCTGCATTTTAACCTCCCCTAAGAATAGTTTTCATTACCATGAGTAGAGGAACTGTTCCAAATTGGAGAAAACTGCAGTGTCCCAAGGAGCATGTTCAGGAGACAGCTCGTGCTTGCTCAGCCGGTCTGGTTGAAATAGTGTGAGGCAGAAGGCAAAAAAACTTGTTTGACACTCAGCAGTCTCTTACCTATGTCTTAGTACTTGTTAATGATCCCTGATTTGACTTCTGAGAATGTGACTTTAGGGTGAGAGGGAAGGGTTTGCAGGAGGTCCAAACCAGCATGTACTATTTGGTATTTTCACTTTTGGAAGAGACCAGTTGACAGTGGTGGGACATGGTGGGAATGAGGGGACTGGCTGTGCTCAGATGTGATTCTGCTGCTACCAAAATATCACACATCTTCTAGACTGTGGG
This sequence comes from Scytalopus superciliaris, assembly GCA_013400415.1. Classification (NCBI taxonomy): domain Eukaryota; kingdom Metazoa; phylum Chordata; class Aves; order Passeriformes; family Rhinocryptidae; genus Scytalopus; species Scytalopus superciliaris. Next base: position 1,178,673 of record VXBX01004936.1, read on the forward strand.
GAAGGAGGTTGGTCTAACACCAGGAACCTGAAGAACATGTTTGAAGACCTGATCAACTGCTTTGCTGTTTGGGGTTTATGCTGTAGACTTCTGCCAACCTTCTGGAGGCTCTGATCAGCCTCTTTATACCTGAACAGCCTTAGCAAAACCATTTATTTGTTCTTCAGTTGAACTGGCTGTTGGATTGGCTTTATTTTTAAACAAAGCAAGATCTCTGGAGACTGGTGCCTGTTGGAGTCTCTCTGTGATAACATAGAAAGGTTCTCAGTTAAAATGCAGCTGAAAAATAATATAAAAATACAACAGTGTTCACAGGGGTGGTTACAGAAACCAAGAAGATCTGTTTCTTTACTTGGGAATCTTGGATTAAAATCTGTTGTTACAAGAAAATCCAAATGACAAGTTTTATTCAGGCTCTATTATTCATGCTCTGAATACCTCTTAACGCTCCTCAGAAATATGTCCTTTTCTAGACTTACAATGAGTAGACAAACACTATGTGTTTATACCAAATGCTGTAGGATTTACGGGTAACTACTATGTGGTTTGAAGTAACAATATACACAATGTATTGTGTATTTTTGTATTTGGCCTATGTTCAGTATAAGATTAAATGCAAGAATTTATGGGCCTCAGAAAAAAATCTTTCCAATGCTGAAAGCAAAAAAGCATGATCTGTAATGAGGCTTTACAGTATGCAGTATTTTTAAAGGCAATTTTTTAATTTCCTTTATATATTTTCCATGTAAAAGTATGTATTTTGCACTTCAAATAAGATACTGTTGGTTGCACTTACCAGCAAACAGCTGGGGATTCTACTGCCTTAACCGCACAGCAGCTGCTAATTAAAAATATATAATTCTACCCTGATTAGCTTATAATGATTATAATCCCCTTAAATTTGATTATTACCACAGCGTGGTAACCTCAGCCACCCCCTGTTTCATTGTGGGGCCTGTGAGTAACAAAACTAGTCATTAAGAGCTGATAGCTGGTTCTTGGAGGATTTCTTCCCAGAGAGAGGAGCGCAGGGGAATAAAGCTGCCCTATTCCCTTATGGCTTTGGAGGTGCCTGTTGGAGTTTGGTTTTTTAGCTCCGGTGCAACAGGCAAGCAGTACAATTCATTCTTGGCAGTAGTGAAGTTTCTTCAATGCTACTTTGGCTGTGATAAGTTTATTCAGCTTATTCTTGTATTCTGATCTGAATTTTCTCTTTTTTTCTTTTTCTTTTTTTTTTATTTTTTTAAATTTTTTTTAACCACCTGGTCAACTTTACAAAACATAAAAGTCATCCTTTCAGCCCTGGGATTGCTTTGCTTTCATCTTGTGCCCATCTGCTTATCCCTCACCAGTTTTTTTCTCAAGATGTTTTGCAACTCTTGATAGGAGGGAAAGGCCTCTTTCTTTCTTCTGCAGCACCTGGGTGCTTAGGAAATGACATTGTAGGGCAGAGCAGTAATAAATAACTGCTGCTAGAGAGCAGTTTGGAAACTCTGAGTTCTGGGCAGTTTTTTCCCCTCTTGCTGGAGCCCTGAGACATGAAAAGAGGCCATGTCAGATGCCTTGTCAGAGAGATGCCCTGATCTGAAAGTGTGAGTGTCACTCAGAGTTCACCTCTGACTCGGGGATCTGGTATTAATGGAAGAGCTGAAAGACCAGTTTTAATATACACAGGAGATAATAGAACCTGTCATTTAAAAAAAATAATATCTCCCCAGAGCACAAAGAAGTGGCTGCATCAGTGTATTCATTAGTTAAGTGCTTGGACAGAGGAAGGCTGGTGCTTGTCCCAGAACAGTGTGTGGGTCATGGCTGCTGGGGCTGGAGAAGAGTGATGGAGCAGCTGTGCCGGGGTGGGAATCTCACTTCTCTGCTGCTCTGGTGGCAGCTCCTGTGATTCCTCTGCTTGGGAGAGTTGGGTCTGAAAGCTGCTGGATCTGGAGCTGCTGGATGTCCTGCAGCTCTTGGGTAAGGTCTCTACAGCCCAACTGCGTGTCATATCAGATCTCCAAAGCTTGGCCACAGGGGTGTGAACCGAATTAGTCCCGAGATCTCTGCATTGGTGGGACAGCCAGATGGGTCTTATGTTATTTTAAACCTATTAATTATGGATTATTCTGTATCTCAGATAAGAGAGCCTAGATGTCTTACTGTCAGAGATAAGGGTGAGACTGGGTTGCCTCATATGGGAGATAAAGGAAATAGTTTAATTTTTTTCTTAGCACCATTCTAATTATTCCACTTAGCTTTTTTGGTTGGTTGTGGTGTCTTGGGGTTTTTAAAGTGTATTTATTGGGATTGACAGAAGCCTTTTAGTGCATTTTTAAAAAAAAGTATGTAATTTATGTAAGATTTTGATGCCCAGATGTTCCCTTCCAGTTTCATTTTACCACATATGGACATTTGCATAAATAATAAATAAAATAAATAGAAAGAAATGTCTTCTGTTTAGATAATTGATAGCTATTCGTTAGGTAAAGTCAGCTGATATAATGCTTGTTAATTTTGAAGCTCTCCTGTGGTTGGCAAGGAACTGAAGGTATCGATCAGGGTCAGAGAGATGCAGTTTCTTGCAGCTCTGAAGGATGATCTCTGGTCTGAGAGTCATGAGTCCACAATCAGCTTGTTCTTGGGTAAAAGAGAAAATTCCAGTGGTTTCCAGCTGTCCCTTTAGACTCAGCCTGAGAGGTGGGATGGCTGTGCACAACGGACTGAGTGACTTGCATTGCCACGACGTCTTGTATCTCAGAAGAAGTTAATCACAGCTTTTCTCTGTGTTGCTGGGTTACATTGCTTTGAGAAAAAACAGAAACTGCTATGAGCAGTATGAATAGCCGAAACCCCAAGTCCCACTGAGATTACAGCCAGCTCCTCCTAAAGGAAGCTGATTCAACCACCAACATAGTTTTTCATTAGATGATTTTTTTTTTTTTTTCTGAGTGAACAAAATACCCCTATTGTGGCATAATTGTTTAGCTTTTGGAGATTCAGGCAGAGTTGCAACTACATAACTGTTTAAGAAAATAATTCAACTTGATGAGGAGGGGAGGGCAAAGAGACATTTGGCTTTTTATTACATTTTGTAGCATGTTGCAGAATAAGGCAGCGGGTTTTAATTTTCTGAGTTTCTGTGCATTTTGGCTCTGCAAAGGGGGGAAGGAGGAAAGTCTGTCTTGCATTTCAGGACAAATCTAAATCTGATGGACAAAAGTTTTGGCTATCTGATTGAAACCTTTTGTTTCTGAGACTGAACGACTCTACCAGGCTGGCAGGGCTGAAGTGATTTGTGTCTCAGATTCATTGTTTTGAACTGGTAAAATGTATTTACTTGTGGTTAGTGGGAAAGTTAATATTTTCATTGTAGCAATATGATAATGGCTAAAATTCAAGCTGAGTTGTAAGTGGGGAAAATGCAGTATGGAAAAACCATGGAAGCAGAGTCTGTACCCTCAGATTTAATTTAACTTAAGCATTTATTGATTTCTGGTACCTTGATCTGTCATGCCAGAAGTACCCAGAATTGTACCCAGTGCTTCAAGATGTGCAAAACCGAAGTGGCTTTGATAAACTTAATTAAACAGGAGATGGCACAGTTTAATATATTAATAGTTGTCAGCTGAAATTACATCCACTTCTTAGCTGAAGGCTCAGAAATTGTTTTGGTCCATTCTTTCCCTGCCCTTAGATTGACAAAGTACATCATACACCAACAAAACGTGGTGCTGTTTCATGCAGATGGACTCATCAAAAGGCAATGGTTTACTTGGGGGTTTAAGAGGTGCAGACAGTTAGGAATGTAAAAAACGATTGAAGAATAGGGGATCTTGGATCTGTGGCTGTTAGCGGGAAGAAAAGACAAAGGTTTCCAAAAACTGTTTGAATATCTACCCACTGGAAGCTTGTTCATTTAAACAGCATCACACTGGGATATCTCAATTGGTTTTAATCTTACAAATCGCCGTGGTGTTCATGCACTGTCTAGGCTAAATGTAGCAACCATACATTAGGAAATTTTTAAATATAGGGTTGGCCAGCCTCTGTTTCTTTGTAGACTTTTCTCATGGGAATTGTCTGGCTGGTTGCACCATGACCACAAAATGTCAGGCAATGCAATGATCTTCCTCCCCCCACCCCACTTTATTTCCATCTCTCTTCACAAAGGCAGTTCCTTGGACTGGTGGCTGTGGTTTGCTTGCTTTTTAACCTAGGAAGTTTGTGAGCAAACTCTTGGACTTGTAAAGTGCTTTCTAACATCATATCTTTGCCACAAAGTTTTCCAGGGAAAGCTATGCTGTGTATGTGTTGCAGAATGTCTTTGGAAATTAATAACAAATAAGGGACTAAAATTAATGTGTTGATCTTTTCCAAAAGCTGCTGGGCACCCCATGGCTGATTCCATGGCCATTGCTGGGTGGTTGTTCCAAAGGCTGCAAACTGTTGGGCTTGAAAACTGCACATGAGCCTGCCAAGCACTGAGGCTGCCTGTGTTTAAGGCTTCTTTTTAGGCAGGCTCTCATCAGAGGTTTGGAAAGCCCACATTGGGTAGGAGGCAGTCTTGAAAGTAAAGAATGTCTTTGCATAACTCTGGATTTAAATACTTTCATTTATTTTTTTTCTTTAATGCTTTATTAACCATCTAAACCAGTTTAGATGGCAGCTAGAGATTGAGCAGCAAAACCAGATAAACCAGTATGTTTTGCTAAACTGGACCTTTGTTGATGGGGAGATACTCCAAGCACTCCTGTGTGCTCTTGCAGAGAGCTGGGTCAGTGAGGAACAGAGCCCAGTGGGCAGAGCCCTGGCAAGTCAATGCAAAAGGTGGAACTCCAAAAGAGATGGAAAACATCCAGAGAAGACATACACTTCAAAAGGAGTTGAATCTAATGAAAATAATCCATCATGAGGAAATGAGCATGTTTGAATCTTATTCAGTGAGAGGGAATATAGCTTGAGAAACTGATACAAGTAAACTCTGTCTAAATTGAAGAGGAAATTAATACAGACAGCTGATCAAAAATGTGAAAGAGCTTTAAATTTAAAACGCCATAAAAAGGACAAATAAAGTGTCGTTTCCCTAAGCGAAAGGCAAACCTGTGAAAGACAGATCAGAATGGAAAACAGATAGCAAGTTACATATTTAAAAACAAATAAACAAACAAAGCCCTCAAGCCTGTTAAAGGCAATGAAAAAAGGCAAATTGCTTTTAGCTGATACAAGATGGCTTGTGACTGTGGGTGCAGTGGCCCAGGTGCATGAGAGATTTGGAAAATTGAGTCTGCTGGTGCTTCTGCTCAGCGGTGTCTCTGAGCTCTGGAGCGTGGGGATGTGTGTGACCCCAGGTGATGTGAGAGCAGCTGGCATCCCTAAGTCTCTGACTCCTGTGCAGCACAATGTGCCAAATTTTTCCAAATATCCAACCTGAACCTCTTCTGGCGCAACTTGAGCCCATTTCCCCTTGTACCAAAGAAGAAAAGTTTTATCATCTCTTGTAGCTTTTAAATAGGTGGATTATTTATTTTTATAGTTCTTGAGGCAGAGGATTTAAACCTCATGTGCTTTGAGGTGCAAAGTGATCCCCTGTTTCTGCAACAAGATCACTCTTCTCTGCAATGGGCTTGATGGGCACTTCAGCAGCAGATGGTGGGTCTGGCAGTTATCAATGGCCTGGCATACCAGAGCCAGGTCGAAGCAGAGGCTCAGGAATTAACATGGAATATGCCTGGGATTTGCAGTAGTGAGGGATATATACTTGTGTGACAAGGTGATCTGGGTGTGAGACTCCTCACATCCACATCTCACAGTGTTCATAACATCATGTAGCCTCAGGGACCGGTAGGGCAGGGCTGTTTGCATTGATAAGGAAATGTCAGCATGCATCATATGGAAATGTGTGGGTTTTATTTGTTTTTATACACACACACACACATATATATGAGATCCCTATCCTGTTCCTTGGGAGCCGACTTTGTTGTGTTGTGCTGTATGAGAAAATATTTGTCAAACTGAAGGGAACTGTGATGCAAGTCCCCAAAGCAATAAAAGGAGTTTCAATGTGCAGGGCTGCTCCAAATGTAATAAACTGTGTCTCAGGGCTGCAGGTGTTTCGTGGGGAAAGAGCGGGGGATGAGTATCTGGGGTTTGGTTTTGGTGTTTTTTATTTTATACAGTTTCTTCATGGCAGTCTTTAAAACTAAATGCGTGTGCTTGTCAGTGTGCAATGTTATTTGTAAGCACACACCATAGAAGGAAGATGAAGGTTTGTCCTTTCATGTTGCAGAGGGAATTTAAAAAGTCTGGGGGCTGCCCCAAGGACAACATCCATCACTTAGGGAAAACTGGGTAATCAGGTGGGAGCTGGGCACCTTATCAGCTGCATTCCTTGTAAATCTGGGGGAGAAGAGAGGTTGTTTACTTGTAAATGGGAACAGGCTTTGGTTTGGAGAAGGCTAATTATTGTAACTTTCCCCACTGAAATCTCTGTAGTCTTCCTAATTCTTCTGGTGTATCAGTACAACTGAACCTTATACAGATGGCTTGTTGACCTGAGGGCAGTCTGGTGTCTCAGCTCTTGGGTGATAAGACAAGGTGCAAAATCCCTTCTGTGCAGGGACATTTGGGTGCCTTACTCCAGAAATATGTAGTGCTGACTTTTTGAAGTCATAACATCATGACACCACAACACTTTACGAAAGTTTTTTTGTAGTGCCTTTACCAAAACTCCTTAGAAAAGGAGTCAACCAGCCTGTTCCCAAATGCGTAAGTGATGGTCTTCCAGCAGAGTTTCCATGTGCAGCAGTGTCCAAAGGTTTGTTTTGAATGGATATGCCATCAGCACTTACGGTCCTGGCTCAGAGCAAATGTTGATATTATCAGTCCTTCCCCAGCTCAGGGACTCTTGCAGCATCATGTTTGTTATCTTTGAAATTTTATTTGACTGTAGGTAAACTAAAAATTTTACTACAGAACCTGTTCACTGGGACTGCATTTTTTTTTTCTTTTGCCATCCGTCTTTACCTGCTGCACTTTCCTTGTTGCCAAACTGGATTCTTACAAGGTGATATTCATCCATCTCACCCCTGAGGAGTACACTGGGTGTGTGCTGGGCACCTGCTGGCTTTGGAGATAGCTGGGTTAGTCCCAATCAATGCATTGCAATTTGCATACTGATGAAGGTGGGGCGCTGTCTCTCATTTAATGCTGTGAAGTGAAATAATTATTTTCCAACTGAGTGACCTGACACGACTTTATAATTAATTTTGTAATTGGTGGAACAAATACTTTCTAGTGACACCAGTCAGTTGTTGGCCAGGACACAATGATGTATCTACTACCAGATTGCTGCCTTTGACTAAAACCAACAGTTCCACTCTTTGAGCACTGGATGATCCATGACTCCGTGTCAGAGTAGTGTTTAATTGACTTACAAGGTTTGCTCTGAAGTTGTTGGCTAGCCTTGTAAACACCACTTCTTCACAAAATCATTTGTAGTAGCTGGCAAGCTCAGTATAAATTTTGTGTGAAATATTTTTTTAATGTTTGCAGGTGTTTCTTTGCCTCCTTCCCGGGGGAAAGTTGTGTTCTTGTAGTGTCGTGAAGCAGCATTGTTTCTGCTGCAGGGCACTGTTGTGTGCAGGAAGGATTATTGATGGAGTAAAGAGTGTCTAAGTACATATATATCTGTGTTATGTCTCCAGCTCTGCAGAGCTGAGAGGCATCTGGTGCCAAGAGCTGCTGAGGGATCACCAGTAGCTCCTCAGGGCCACGTTCAGCTCAGCTCTGGACATGAAATAGCTGAGCCCAGTGTGGTCATCCTTGTGATGGGCATGAGAAATTAGCATTGATTTGTTGTATAAAGATTGCTTTATTCAACAGTTCAAATCTCATAGAGAGGAAAAGTTGATTTCCTCAGTTGTTTTCCAAGTTTTCTGCTTTGTTTGGAGCTTCTGCTCAAAACTGTTCTTATTTCCAGCATTCATTATCTTTCCCAACAGGGAAACCACTTTGTATTTAGCAAAAGGGTGAGGCAGAAGCACCTTTGATGAAAATGTTGGTTCAAAGCCATTTCATTACAAATCAGTGCAAGTTCCAGCAGCACTGAGAGACTTCACTTGCAACCGTCAGCAGACGATCTGAGTGGTGTGCAGAAATCACTGGAATTGGGCTACAAAAATACTACCTTTCAGATGAGGACCTTGTGTGGTGGAAGGTAAATGAAGATGATAAAGCTGTAGGGTCCCCAGGCACAGGTGGGATTTTGCAATGTGAAATCCATCTTTTAGGGACTGGACCCACATCTGCTGGGACACAGATTTGTGGTGGCTGGAGATGTCCCTTCCTGAGCCAGCAGGTCCACAGGAGGATGGAGGAAGAGCGTCCTGGTGTCTGGGATGGCAGTTTGTGCACATGGATGGGTCAGGCCAGCTGGGGGCAGGTTGAGTTTGGGGAATGTTTTGTCCTACTACTGTCCTACCAAGCTGGTGGGGTTTGTATCACCTTCAGTCCTGTGGGAAGCTGTGTGGGTCTTATTTTACCAAGTTTTAACCAGCCCTGTATGCAGTCTAAGGGAGTTTTTGAGCATGGGTCTCTGCAGAGATGTCAGGGGATGATGGTTCCTGACCTAGGTGGTGGTGGAGGAAGGCTTCAGTCAAAGGGCTTTGTAGGATGGGATGTCTCTGTCTGGTGGTCCGGGCAGAAATGCTGGGAGGTGAGAGTCTGGCTTTTTCCAAGAAGCTGCAATTCCCATGCACATTCATTGCCATTTACCCCATCCCTCTCCTAAAAAGACACAAATGCAAGGCTGTCACACCAGCATCTGCTTGAATACCGTCTGTGCATCTGTGTCACGCTTGTGTAATCTTATTCTAACATGTTTGTATAAACTCTCACAGCTTTGGCCTAACTGTCTGCTCCTGCCAGACAATCTCAGTCATACTGCATCTGTCCTTGGCTTGTGTCAGGAAAGCAAATTAAATTCAATTAAAGGAGGTTGTTTCATTTTATGTGACAGCTCTTAAATAGGAAATTTCCTTTTCCCCTTCACTTTTTGTAACATTGCATACTTACGGTCCTGCTCATCCGGCAGCTTCAGCTGAGGCTGCCCAGACTTTGCTTGGAGTGAGGAAGTTGAATTTTTTCTGTGACAGTTCTGGGAGAGATATACCTGTTGGTTTGCAGTCCTCAGTGTCCTGGAAATGTCTTAATTGCCCAGATTTAAGCAAAGGTCTTGGGAAAGAAACTTCTTACAGGAAGTGATTTTACTCATCATTTTGCTGCAGTTACATGGCCTTTGATTTTTTTAATTTTATTTTAAAGAACCAAACTGAATAAAAATTTAGTTAAGATATTTCCTTGGCATTTCCTCTGCAACAGTTCATTCATTATGTATAAATGCAGTGTTATGTATTCTGGGTAATTTATATAATTACTGTGCCATTAAGTGTGTCTAGTTAGAATCAACAAAATTAAAAATGTGAAATTTGAGTGTGCAGTAGTGGTTGCCTGGTTGTGTTATATCCTGTACGGGATTCCCATGTGAGATCCTTCCCTTCTCTTTTTTTTCCTGTGTGAACCTTTAACACCAGCATGAGTTGCATTAACACTAAATGATTAAACAGGAAAAATATTTCATTGGAATGACATATATGTAAAACATGACTTCTTTAGTGATGTTATTAGAATATTTAATGTTTTCATTTCCTGGCCTCTGGGAATTTAGCTATGCAGCTTTAGCATTGCACTCCAAAAGAAACAGGCAATGGTTCCCCCCTTGTTAATTCACAGAGCTCCTTGCCACAGGGTATTACCAAGGGCCAAAATTCAGTGTCTGAGACGATGCCAGTAATTAAATATACACGAACTGTTGGAGCAACCAAGACTAAGGCAAAAAGCCACTGAAAACAAAACACAGCCCTTTGAAATTAAGAATATTGGATGGGATATGGCTTCATGCTTCAGGATATAAATCAATATTAAGTTTGGATTTGGGAATAAGAAGGTTTCTCTGGAGCACATCAGGAGGCGTTGCTGTCGCTGCTCCACCCAGCGCCCTGTGCCTGGCCCGGCCAGGATGCTCTCACTGCCAGCATGGAGCATCAGAGCACTGAAGGTTTGGAAAACAGAAGGGATATATAAAAGAGGGATTCTTCCTTCCTTTCTCCACTGTTTCTGGAGTGATTTGCAGCTCTGTCCTGGGTGCTGTTTAAATCCTAGGACTCAGTGTTTGGTTATTTGTTGGAACTAGATGATCTCTAAGGTCCCTTCCAAACCACGTCTTTCTATGATTCAGTGCTTGTTACCCATCTATGTTCATTTGTCCCAGGTCCATGGTTTCCACCTTGCCAAACACATAATTAGGGACTGCAGGAGTGCTGGGGGATATCTGCCCCAAGTATTGTTGGGTGAGAAACTCTGCTGAACTGTTTAAAGAATAATAATTGGGAATATTTAAAATACCTTTGTCTTTATGGGTTTTATGTGGCCATCAGTCATCATACTGCTGTGCTTCTGCATGAAATTGCTGCACTGGGAGTATTTCTGAGTGTTTTCAGCCAAGGACTGTCAGGCAGCCCATGGATGTCCTGAATTCTCCCACACTTCCCTCTCAGCAGTTGTCCAAGACTTGATGGCTCTTACTTCATTTAAAAAAATTGGAAACATTGTCAAGCCAGGCTTTCCTGTGGTTTATACATGCTTTTAAACTGTGTTTTCTTTGGAGTATTTTGATTCATTAGATTATAAAGCTTGGTGCATAAAAGTGGGTTGGAGTCCAACTGGCACCAAAAAACCTCCAAAAACTGTGATATTTTTCTCTTTCATCCAGTATCTTCCCCAGGTACTGTTTACTTCAGATTTGGGTTTAGAAAACAATATTTTTCTGAAGGAGTTAAAACTAGATCGTTCAGCCTTTAGGCCTTTCTTTGCTCCGTAGTGGTTTTTATCAGTTCCAGTCTGAGAGCACAGTGCCCTTTTCCTTGCAAGAAAATGTGAAGCTGTAGAGGGAGGGGGAGGAAAAAAAGAGCAGCAATGTTATTTCCTCTCTGAAGTCATCACCTACAGAACTGATACTGATGGCATTTTAATAGATGAGGTGCTGCCCATCCAATATTGTGATAGAAACCTATTGTGTGGAGAATCAGGGAAGTTGGGAAATAAAAAGCAAAAAAATATTGATTTGTGTTGCAAAGAGGGGGAAGGGCAAAATGTAATAAATGAGACTGTTAAATATTCAGTGATTTAATGTGGTTTTGTCAACCTTGTCTAAGAGCTCTTGGAGCCTAATAAAGTAATTCAGAAATGTTGGGGATAAACCAGCTGCTCCTCATAAAGCTCTTGTCCAGCCAAATTGTAGTCAAGGGTTTTTTAGATGTTTGCTTGATTGTATGTTTAGTTTTCCAATTTGTATTTAGAGAAGGGTTTGAATAAAACAGGATTAATCTCAGGAAACTAGGGTGACACAACCATCAGTTTAGGTGCAAAAATTTGCCTTTCTAATGTGGGTGCTTTGCTTCTGTGGAGAATAATAGATCAGGCTTCAACACCTGAGCCAATTGCCTGAGTTTATTATTTAGCTGGGCTCGTTTCTGTCTGTAAAATCTCCCTTTTCCCACAAATTCAGCCTGTGGAGGCAGCTCTGGGGAAAGAAATTACTTCAGAGCTTTGAAAAAAAACAGAAGTGCAACTTTAACAAATTTCATCTTGGCCAAAAACATTTAATACTAAGAATATTGTAAATGCTTTCTGTTGGAATTACTCCCTCTGGGATGCTAATCTGGGAGCAATTCAGGCGTTTGCTCCTGACCTTACCCCCTTCCTGGAGATCGGAGCGCTTTGCTCGTGAGAGTGCAAGACAGGGGAAGGAGGGGCTGGTAGAACTGTTGTTTTCCAGAGGAAGTGAAGTAATGTCACTTTTGGTTGGAGTTACAGGCTCTGCAGTGTCTTCAGAAAAGGTGATGCTCCTCAGAAAGGAAAAGCAGCTGATGAAGGGTCTTGAAGGTGCCTTGGATGTTGGCATGATTTCTTCTCTGCCAGCAGTGCAGGCTGGCTGTAGCTTTATATGAGTTGGCAATAGATAATATTATCACTTAACACCTTTGTTTGCTTACTGGAGGCAAATACATCCTCCGGGATTAATTCACCAAGGTTACAGCTGCAGGACACAGGGCTGTGAGATCCCCGGGGCATGAGGAAGGTGGCCCTTAGTGTTTGTACAAACCGTGGTGTGATGTGGTCCCACCTTACCGGGGAGCCTTCAGCCTGCTTCCACTAGAAATCTTGCATAATCTGCATTCTTATGTTATTCTTTAAGAAGATCCTGGTCCTGGCAGCGATGGACCCAGACTGCATATCCAGGCTCCTGCATGGACCCGTTGGACGGGTTTCCACCTGCAGAGCCCTGTTGCTTCTGCCCAGTTTAAGCAGTGAGAGAGTTTAAAAGCCTTTCAGCCTTGGCAGCAGTGTGCAGATAGCACTGAAAGCCAAAGACCAGCCTCCTGCAAATGGCAGCTTTGGGAGCTGTCAGGGGGTTTTGGTATCTGCAGCAGGGCCTTCCTTCTGCTGCAACAATTGCACTCCTTGGGACCATTCTGGAGGATGAGGCTCACTGGGGAGAGCTTTTGTTCTGCTGGAGATAGCCATGCCAGTGTGCCTCCAGTCTATTTAAGTGATCAGCTGCCTTTTGTTGCTGTTTTCTCCTTGTTTTTCCTCCAAGGTTTCAGCATTAGTGGAGCAAGACAGTTTGATGTACTTGTTGTTTGGGTAGCCAGGCAGCATGGTGCAACTCCTGGAAAGAACTGAGTGTGTTGATGGTGCATGGGGGATATTTGAGTGTTTGGGTCTGTTTGTCCTCAGTTTGCTTCAGATCAACCAGGTGTCACCAGCATTTTCAATGAGCCCTTGGCCTTTTGATGCAAAGCCTCTGCACACCCTGTGACCTGCACAGGGGGCACCTTCTGCAGCACATCACTCGTGAAGGCTCAGGAAAGGTTAACAGAACTGTTTATCCTTTTTTCTTTGCTCAATTTTTTACTTCTTCCTGCCTTTCCTGTACTTACACAGCCACTCAGCCTACGGGGGGGAGAAAAAAAACACAACAGGTTTCCTTACAATATTGGTTTGAATGTTCTGGAAAACAGGAATCGTGAGTCATCGGTCCCAAATTAATGCTTGTGTGTGAGGCTGAGATGACATGTAAGAGATGGGTCACCTCTGGAGACAGGAAGAGTGTGGTATCGCGCTCAGAACTCTCAAGGCTGCAGTTCAGCTTGTCTCAGCTCTTCCGTTCATAAAATTCTCATTGGAGAGGCTTGTAAACACCTCTGTATACATTAGTCCCACTCTGGAACTGAGGGTTTCGGCCTGGGAACAGGTTTTAAAAACAAACAGCCCTCTTCTGTGGCTCTTACACTTTAAAACTTGGCGTGTAAAAGTTTCTTTACATGTCCTTGGAGCTTGCAGAGATCAGCAGTTTTTGGAGGAATTTGTTCTGCCAGTTTTCTTTAGTGAAATGTAAATAGAAGCTACACATTTGAGATGGATTTCTGGATTTTGAGTCTCGGGAGTCTGGTTCTGACCTACTTGCTGGCATTAGGAAAAAATGGGTTTCTCTGCATCTCCCAGGAAATTTTTGCCAGTTGAAAGATACTGGTTGTCCTTTTCTTTTTTGTTCATTTTTTTCCCCCCTCCCTTCTTGGTTTCCATGTGTGCCCAGCCTTGCCAGACCCCACCTTCCTCACAGCAAACGGGCTGATGTAGCTGGACCATGATCACTTCCATGAAAGTCACTTAGACTGGTGGGAGTGCACACAGGCAGCCTGGGGGGCTCCTGTAAACCTCTGAGTCACAACTTTATCTCTGCTTGTGTAATTGTCCTCATCTACACATGCTGATGGAGCCAGAAGAGATTATTCCAGCCAGCCTTCATTGACTTCCATGACAAGGAGTCTTTCTACCCAAATGAAGGGGTATCTTGACCAAGCAAGGGTCCCTTTCATTAATTCAGTCCTCTCTTGATAACTTTGCTCAGGTACTGCATACTGCTGTTTGGCACTGCTGGCTTTAGCTTTCTTTTTTACTTTTGGCAGAGCAAGAATAGAAGAATAGAACAATATTTATACACCTTTTCTGTCCATCCTGAGATTATTATTTTTTTCTGTAGTGCTTGATTTTTGTCCATTTGGTGATCAGCATTAACCTGAAGGGTATTGATTTAATGAGGTCTAGGAGTCCTAATTGGTTGATACTGTTTAAGAAGCCAAAAAAAAAAAAGCCCCAGAACCTACCAAAGTTAAAAGCAAGTATCCCAAGTCAAGATAAAATTCCTCTTTCACTGAAATATGGTTTGGAAAAATATTTCACCAGTACAACTCCTTTCAAGAGGTTGACCTTGGAGTGTTAATCTTAAAAATATGCAGTGCGGACGAGTTGGGTTTTTTTTTTCCTAGAGAGGGAAGAAATGCCGTATTTCTCAAAAGACCTCCCTAGAATTAAGGGAAACAAAACCAAAACCCAGAGTTGATGATAAACGGAGTACAGGCTAATCTAGGAGTGACAAGAATTTCATGCCATCAGAATCAGCTTTATTTTGTTAATTTGCATTTTTTCCGTTGCTGCCCCATTATTCTTGCTGCAATTTGCTATCCATCACTGTATGTGTGTTAGTAAGTGCCTGGATTCTGTGTGAGATGATAAAGCTGCAGCCTTGGAAGTTGAAATGCTCCATGTTTAGCCTCTGCTAATGTGCCTCATAGCCACTCTCCATCCCAGCTGCTCAGCTTGGGTGGCCTGAAACCCTCTGCTGAGGATCTGGGACAATCCACTTTCTGGTATCTCAGAAGTTGCTGCTGAGGTGCCAGTTTAGGAGTGGTTGGATCAGGTTGGATCTGTGCTGGATGAGCAGTTCCCTGCCCAGCCCTGCCTCCCAGCAGGGATGAGTCCAGCCTCTCAGAGCAGGGATGGTCACTTGGTCAGGCCATTAAAAGGATGGGAAAATCCCACTTTGGATGCTGGAAATGACCTTTGAGGGTTCAGCTGGATTACAGCTAAAACTGCCTTGGCTGCTTTGAGGTGGTGGAGGAGCTGGATGTGCCACTGGCTGGGGAGAGTTCTGCATCCACAATGCAGTTTGTGGTGGATAGTTTCAACCATCCAAAAAAAACAGACAGCTCTTGGTCAGGCAAGGGGCCCCTCCCTGCTCAGCCTCTGGACACTTGGCCATTGCTGCACACTGTTGGCAGCCCAAACCCTCTTTCATCTCTCCCACTGTTCCTGGTTTGGTAATCTGCTTTTCCTAAATACATTTCCTATAATTATATTTTTGCTTTCCAGTCTGATGTAAAAAGCAGCTCTCTTAAAATTTGTGGAGAAAAGAGGGGCTGCCTGTGCTCCTGGACACAGAGGTGGTGGCAAACATTTGGGATATCACCATTAACACAGAGAGTTAATGGACAAATGGAGCAGAGACCAGACATGAGCAGATTGGCAGGAGGCAGGTGATCAATAGAGGAAACAATAGCTGTTGGAGCCAGGGCGTGAAATAGAGGAGAGCTTGCTTGCCATGGCATGGCTGTGCCTTCTGGAGAAGGAAGATGCCAGGTTTCCAGTCCTCCTTGGGAGCGATGTGCAGAGCTGAAGGGCTGAGAGGGATCCAAGGAGAGGCTTGTAGGGCTCCTTGGGCAGGGGTATGAGTGGGGTCTGCAATCTCCAAAGACCTGTCAGTCAGCTCAGTATTGAAATGTTCTTCCTTGAGCTGACAAGGAGAGAGGTTTGAGTAGTATTGTTCTTATTTTTAATTAAAAAGATGTATGTTTCTGTGAATGCTTTTTTGGTGGGAGGGGTGGTACTTGTTCAGGTTCCTCCTGATAGCGAAAACTGGAGGTGACTAATTTCTAGAGTGTTTTGTCTTTTGCTGGCCACAGCTAAGGCAGGATGCAGGGCTTGTTGTGGCATTTACTGCTGGCAGTTCCCAGATTTCCCCCTGTTAAACTGCTCATCATTTCCAGTTATATTATACAAAAAGATGAGGAAATTTCTGTGTATTTATCAAGGACTTTTATTTTCACTTTTTCTTTCCCAGTTTTGAGAATGATTTTTGCAGGATTAAGTTTCTATGGAAAATTATGCCGGGTTTTTAATACCTTAAAAAGCAAAACTATTGTGACACCAAAACTGTGATGGGGGATGGCTTGATGCTCTTGGCTTTGTATAAGGGTGTCATGGGAATGTGGAACCTGATAGCAAGCAGTTCTCTATGAGAAGGTTGATGTATAACAGGGAAGAGTTAATTTCTGATTAAAGAGGAAACCTCAGGGGAGAAGGTGGAGAATTTCTGTAACAGAAGTGGTAGAATTTCAGCTCTTGCAAAAATAGGCAACCAATAAAGGGGTAAAGAGGAGAGGTTAAAACACTGCAGCTGCAATTGGAAAAGTTGTGTTTGCTGGGGAGACTTAGACATGTTAGAAGATGCCCTAAAAATATTAAATGAGAAACAGAGAAAGGAAACTTAAAAAAGAAATATTTTCCTTCCCATCTATCTTGTGCCAGATTCCAGTTTGATTTCTGTGTGCACCTGCAACCCAGTTCTGGCTAATAAAGATCTGAGTAGGCAAAGGTCTGCTGGAATGGAAACATTGGGAAATTAGAATTTTTTTATAATGCTGATTTATTTGGAAGACTGGTTTTAAGTTTTTAATGTGCAAATGCAGTTCTGAATATATATGGGGTGCTACACATCTCTATTAACTGTTTCCAGCATATTATTTCTTATTTGTAATGCTCCGGGCCTTGTTAAAATGGGCTTTATGGAAATGCTGTTCACACATTTATAGTAAATGGACATGCATATTATTGTCCATTTCAAAATGAAGCTAAAAATGGCAGTTTCACGTTGTAGTGTTGCAGAAGTCTGGGTTGGGGTTTTTTGTGGGTTTTTGTTTGGTGTGTTTCCCCCCACACACTTAGAGCCCTGTCCAGCCCCTGCCTTTGTTCTCCTGGCTCACTCACTCATTACTGATTGCATCTCCAGGTTATAGGAAAACAATCAAATGCTATGGTCATTCATCTCTGAAACCTTTAATGAGCTTATCAGGAAAGAACTATAAATATATATCTTGTACATCTCTTGCACTGGGAGATGCTTCCTCAGGCCATGAATAATTAGGTTGGCCCACCTAGGCTAATTGCAGACTGTCTCACCATTCAAAATACCCTCTGGGTAACATTGTTAGGACTCTCTTATCAGGTTAATGGGTTCTCTGTAGCCCAGGTATTATGTTGGCCTTTACTACCTTGATCAAAAATTCGCTGCATGGGACCTTTTGCTATGGCAATTTGTGACTTATTAAGAGCATCATCTTTCCTCCTCCTTGAATGATGAGCTCAGAGGGACAGGGCAAAGCTTGTCTTGATCAGGTGCTTTGGAGCCCTTCCATCGACTCAGCAGCACAACTGTAAAGCTTCTTTGAGAGTCTGTTGAATGGCAAGGTGGAAGTGAGCAAGTCCTTAGTGTCTCTGGTAAATCTGATCGTTTGTGCTTCTGCTGTGATTACCTTTCAAATCTGTTCAGTGTTGTCTGGCAAACTTAACTCACCCGCTTATCTTCAGGAAAACAAATGTACCAGTTATTGCCTACTAGAAAATGCGAGCTGAGCTGTGTGGTTTTTTTTTCTTCTCAGTGGGCTTGCTGTGATTTTGTTTTGACAGATTGAGCTGTGTTTCACTTTGCTTTCATTTTTCACCCTGTCAAAAGAATTTTTAGTGCATTTTTTTTCCCCTTCCCCTGCCTCTTGCTGTCTGTATGGATCAGTGCACTGAAGCAGTGACTCCCTCTCCTCTGCATTGCTGGTTTGCAGCTTCTCGTGCTGCAGAGGCCTGAGCTGAACCTTCCCCATGGGAGGCTCGGGTCAAACCTTGGCCATCTCAGTGGGCAGCATCTGCCGTGGGCAGGACATGCAGGAGAGGTGGTAGGGACGGGTGTGCCTCCAGATGGGAATGTCTTAAGCAGAGTGAAAGTTTTCTTTATGCTTCACTTGACTTGCACTGTGTTTCTCCTGACCAGCTCCGAGGAGCAGCATGCTTTGGGTTGGATCATCTGTGCTGCCCAGGGTCAGCTGTACACACTTGCTCTGCCTCAGTGTTGCAGAGGATGCAGGACAGTTGCTGTTCCCAGCTGCAGAGCATGGCTTGGTGAAGCTGATGTGTGTAAGGGTTTAGGGGTTTGGCTTCCACTCCTGCCCTCAGCTGAATCACACCCCTTCACAAGCCCATATGCAGGTACTCTGTTAATCTCAGGAGGCTTCATGCTGATGTTCTGAAGCATTGCCATGTTGGAAAAAAAGCAGCTGTGTAACTAGAACAATTAGAAAATTGGGGGGTTCACATCAAGCTCGCTGAGTATTGGCACAGTTAAGCTGAGCTGGCACAAGGTTTAGTGGTAAGTGAATGTCTGAGTGACACTGATTTAAGCAAGGGGAAGCTGAAGTCAGGTTTAAGTGTGCTGCCTGTGACAGCAGTCTCTGAACAGGCTCAGTAATGGACCCTTGGGGGAATGGAGCGTGAGGGATGGTGTAAATGCCTCGGTGATGGTGTGGTCCCTGCCCTGGGGACCCTCTGCTCCAAGGGGGCACTACAGGGACATGAACAGCTGCCAGCACTGCAGCACATGTGCTGAGGGAAACAAGAGGTGCCAGGTCCCTCCTGCACTGAGGGCAGCCCAGGTGTCATATACACGTCTTGGTTTGTTCTTTTTATCAGCTAAATACCCTGTATACATAGAGCTTTCCCTACCCATAAAGGCCCCTGCCATGGTCCCACCAGCTGCACTGGTTCCTGTGGGTCAGTGCTGGAACTGTAGTGGCACATTACTCCCATGTCTCTCACTGCCTTGGGATGTATTCTCTGCTTCTCTGCCTGCAAGGAGCTGAAGTGATCATGGTCATGTATCAAGTTCTTAAGTACTTTTTTCTTTTCCCCCCCTCTTTTAAGCTTGCATTCTTTTTTTTTTTTTTTTTTTATGCAGTTTCCTTTATTTTATGGGCTGTATGTGCCATTCTTGCCTGCTTAATATTTCATTTCTTGAGAAGTTCAGTTGCAATGCAGTGACCAGCAGGTCTGGCTCTGTTGTGAAGTCTTCCAAATTCTCCCTCAGTCTCTAGAAGTGCACTTAGGACAAGCAGAGATTTATTTGCATAACTGGTCAAACAGAGGTTACTGTGAAATAAAATACATGCATATGCTCCTCTCGGCCTCCCCTGATGCCGGGTCAAGGCTGGCTTATTTTTTCTGGATCCTCCCATTGTCAGAACCTCTCAGGGATCTGGGCTCTGGTCCACTTGCTGTCAGTAGTAGTTTACTTTGCTTCTCAGTAAATTGTCCAAATTTGCAAACCTCCCCCAAGGCTATCGTATGACAGCATCCCTCACGTGATGGGTCTGGTAGTAGGAAAAAGAAAAAATTCTACTTTCCTGTAGTCCAAACATACAGCCCTTTCAATTATGTATGAGTGAAGTGTTCAAAGGATGCAAAACCTTTGAAATTGGCTCAGGTGTCTCTTCTCTCCCTGCCCCCCCCGCTCCCCCCGCCCCAGCTTCCCTGGTGCTTTATCATAGTGATGGGGTGAATTTGTCACTCACTGGATGAAACAGAGGGAGAGAATGATCTGGAGAAACCAAACCAGGGCTATACCAAGATCATGTTTCTGGCTCGGGTGGTCCTTGAGGCACAGCCTCTGCCAGGTGGAGTACTCTTTGGGAAAGCACTGCCATGCCCTTCTCCTCCTCTGGGATTCCTCCTAAAAGAGTTACAGCTGCTGTTCCCTTGAGATGAAACTATGGAATGGGTGGACATGTGGTCTGACAACCTATGGCCTTCTTCATAGAGAAAATGAAGCCAGTGCCTTGAAGCAAGACAGTTCAGTGCCTAAATGATACAGAGCTCTATTAGAGATCTCTGAAAGGCTATGAAACCATCAGGTTTCTCCCTGAGTCCTGGCCCTGAAGTGTGCCCTCACAGATGTCTCTACAACTGGTGACCCAGCATGATAGTTAATGCTTGGATCTGCTGTGTGAGGTGCTTTGGGCAGGGCCTGAGGACAGGCTGAAATGAATTACTCATCTCCTAGAAGGTCTCTGCCTTCCAAAGATGGATGTTCATTGGCATGTGCCCCTCCTGCCCATCCTGGTCCTGTCCTGCCTCCATAAATTCCAGCCAGAATACTGTCCTCGAGCAGTGAGGTGACACTGGAGAAGGTGGCTTGATGATTACATTCAAGAGCTAGTGTTTTCATCCTCTGCAGCTGATGTGCTCACTACTTTCCAGACCCAATTCTCTCTGAGTTGTTGGTTGAGAGATTTGCTACCATAATTCCTTTCCTTGATACTGAAGAGAGATTGTAGATAAAAGGAAGGTAGGGTTAACAGCAGAAAACAGCTTTTGAATGTAAAATCCTTCATTCAGCCTAGAGTTTAGCTACAGGTTACATTTGAAGTGTTTTTTTGAAGCTGAAAGTGGTTACACTGGTAGCTTAAAAGAAATAAAAGCAGTGACTTGAGACAGTGAGATAGGAGAGAGAGTGGCAATGGGGTTGTAACTGACTTATTTATTGCAGCCTTGAGAGCAAGAAGTATTACAGAGGACAAAATTCCTATAATGTTTATATAAGGCTGTAAGAAATTGATTACAACTCAGATATGTTTTGTTGCATGCTGCTGGGAGGAATCATAAAAGCCGTGCAACAAAGTTTTGAACATGGTGTTACTGGCGGTCTGCTCAAAAGCCTCATTTGACACAATGAAAACCTTTCATTTGTTCTTCTTGCCAATTCCAGATGCATTTGCTTCCAACTCCTGTGTGCTGCTGCTTGCAGGATTCAGCTTTTTCAGGCTGCAATACTTTGAGGGTGAATTGTTGCTTCTATTGTTAGTTATTTAAAACAAACAAACAAGCTCGGAATTTTGCAGAAGTGTTTCCCCACAGAGGTGTTTTCTTGTAGTTATTATTTGTAATTTGTGTTATTTGTCCTCTTCTGTCATACTAAGAGCTTTGGAAAAGCTTTCCTAATGTTATTACCAATTTATCCCACCTAATCCCACTCTCCCTCTGAACTGTGCAGAGCTTGATGCACCAGCACATGGTGCTCAGAAGTGGCACTGGGAGAGGGCAGCTTTCCTGCAGCCTCCTCCTGCCCTGGTGGGGCCAAGCCTTGTACTTGCATTGTTGCCCTGAAGGATGTCAAGGGGTCCTCAGCAGTGGCTTGGACCCTTGACTATCACCTTGCAGCTTCAGAGTGAGTACAAGTAATAGATCTTGTAAAGACTCATTTGGGTTTTGACATTTATGATGCTTTACAGCCAGAAATTCATCTCTCCTCTCACTGTCCTTCCACCTGCCCAAGGCAGTATGTAATAAATCTCAGTGTCTCCGAGCATCCATAAGCCACTGCTGGTAAATGAAGTTACTTTCACCTGTTTACGTTCTGGTGTTCTTTCAGTGAATGTGCATTAAATTGTTTTTCAGTTGGATCTCCTCTAAATAAATGGCATCATGTGTCCCTTCAGGAACTGCGTGCAGCAGTAGAATAAAAGCCATAAAAATAAAATACATGGATTGCTTGTGTACAGCAAGACTAAAGACTAAAGCTAACTATAAAAGAAACATAGGGATGCTGTCTTTCTGCTGACCACCTCACAAGGTCCCTGGTCCCCTCTGCAGGGCTGCTGGAAGGTGTGTTGGAGCAGGATGGTTGCTCATTGTGATGCTGAGTGATTTAGGGCAGAGGCTGCCTAGCAGTTAGACCCTGGAGTTGAATTCATACCTGAGACCACACTGCACTGCACACAATGCCTTGGCTTTGTATTTGGAGAGAACTTGGAGCCAACTGTAGATGCTCATTTAGCCTTTGCTTGGCAGAGGTCTGTCTGCAGAACACACAAGGTGGTTTGAGGTTATGAAGCCCACTTGCTGTTTGCCAGTGCTGTTTCAGATGAGGAGTGTGTGGGGAGTGAGAATGCTGACAGACTGTTTCAACACAGGTAAAACAGGTTTGGTCCAAACTGTTAGTCAACAGCTGAGTTCATGTGTTGCTGCAGCTGTTCTTAGCACACATCTGCCCATGCTCTTATGTTACTTCAAGGAGAAGTCTGGTAAGCTGGACACAGGATTGCTGAGCTGCACAAAAGCAACTCTGCCACTTGGCATCAATGAAAGAAGCCCTTGCCACTTGCCTTCTAGCACATGCCTGTGATGGAGTTCTGGGGAGAGGGATTTGAACTGCCATTTCTGGCTTTACTGATGATAGACAATGGAAGGAGTCTGTATCTCACCTTCTCTGAGCAATCATCCTACCAGATTTCAGAAGACAGTACATGGCTGGGCTTCGCGAACGAAGATTTGAGAAGGGCTGTCCCCACGTTTGCTACAAGCGCGCTGGTGGCTAAAAAGGCCAATGCGCGATAGGCAAGTC
Organism: Scytalopus superciliaris; assembly: GCA_013400415.1. Classification (NCBI taxonomy): domain Eukaryota; kingdom Metazoa; phylum Chordata; class Aves; order Passeriformes; family Rhinocryptidae; genus Scytalopus; species Scytalopus superciliaris. The sequence continues at coordinate 1,201,123 of VXBX01004936.1, forward strand.
CGGTCACAAAAGGCACAGTGGAAAGTCTCCACAGGCTGTATTGGCGAGGCACGGTTCTTTCTGTGCTGTCTTTTTTCTTCCAGACTGATCCTGCATGCACTCTCAAAGGAAGCAGCAGCGTTATAGATGGTGTGCCTCCAAGACAGTAGCGAAGTGAAAATACCACTCACTCTGTTCCCACCAAGAAGGAATGTCAATGTGGAAACACATCTGAAATAGCTGCAGTCATGAGGAGAGGACAAAATAATGTGGCCCTCAGACAGCAGGACTCAATTTTGTTTATTTTGACATTAAGAGAATGGAGTTGATTGAGAATGTGTGTGACATTGATTTCAGCATGTCTGGCATTTTGAGGTGTAGTTTTATGTGAAAATGAGAAGCAGTCTTCAGTTGCAGAATCTGAAATATGGTGATATTTCATTTGAAACTTCTCAAAAAAAGATGGTGTTTTTGGGAGGATTGAGGTTTTCACAAATCAGTGTCTATGAAGTTGGATTTCATTTAGATACTAGAAAAAGTGTCTTGATGTTTTTGTATTGTTGCTTTTATTATTATTTTACTATTAAGTGCTGAATCCCTTTGGGCCTTCTCTGACTGTAGAAGGCACTGTAAGACATTCGGCACATCTGATACTTCCTATGTACAAGATCCAAACATGGATTTGAGTGCCTGGCACCTCTAGTAAACATCTTGATTCATGTAATGTAAGCTTAGGGCAACAAAATTAGAATCAGATGCTCCTTTTTTTTCTTTCCCCCTTCCCTGTTTCAGTCCTAAGCCAAACGATTTACTGTGGAATACAGTTGAATCGCTTGCTTTAGCTCATAAAACAATTACGTCTTTGTTCCTCTTTCGGCCTGATGTTTTCGTTAGTTCTGTGTTGTGGCTTAGCTATACCCTCCCTTCCCCCTTGATCTTTTTGATTTTTCTCAGAGCACGTGCACTGCTCTTGAGCCAGCCTTCCCTGCTGGCTGATGGAGTTCTCCTTTCCATGCCACAGGAGCCTGCTGCATAGGCAGCAGAGATACACTGATAAACTCCTCGCTTTTGTGCTAGAATTGATGTTTTGTTTTGGTACAGTATGTATCATTTCCCATTTGAAACTACTGTTATTGTATGGTTGGAAAAACCCTCTTACTTGGCATTGGCAAAGGAAGCAGACTTTAAAAGGAAAGAAAAAAAAAATACTCTAATTTAATAAGCAGTATTTTGGGGTTCCTTTTGTTACGTGCTACCTTTTGAACTCTGTAAACCAGCATGCAGATCTAATTCACAATAGCGTCACTGTGTTAAGCTGCACAAGTAAACACTTTAAATGGGAGGAAGCACCTGCGTATTGCTATTGTCTCTCTTCTTCCATTAGCAAAAGTCTCTGGGCTGACTCCTGTTCAAGCCAAACGTTCCAGTCAGTGGGAATCCACAGGCAGTGGTAGGCAGAAGGCAAACCTCCCTGGCCTGGGGCTGGAGCAGTGAGAGCGCGGCGAGGGGCAGCGGGCGATGGAGGGGAGCGTGGGCGTGGGCACCCGCACACGGGTGGGCTGCCAGGCACTGGCACAGCCCCTCAGCCCCGACAGGGCGGGCTGTCAGGAGTACAGGACTCGGCAAGGTAGGTCTGGGCAAGCTGGGCTGTGCCTGGAGGTGTTGGTGGGGCTGGGGAGGCGGATGAACCCTGAGGGCCGCTGTGCCCTCAACACACACACAACACTATGAAATTATTGCTGTCCTCCCAATTGTCAGGTTTATGTAACGAAATGTTTGACTTGATTGCTTTCCCACTGGGTTTATATGGTTTTATGGACTTATTCCTTATAAGTGTTGTCACTGTTGTAGATGCAACCAGTAACAAATTTACAAGAGACTGTTTAAAGCTGGCAGAGCTTCTTTGAATAGAAGAGCCTTAAAGGCAAAAAAATCTCTTTAGTTTACCCAAGATGGGTCAGGAGGTGACTTAGCATTATCTAAAAGTATCTGCAGGCGGAAGATCTTTGCTGTCATGAAGCTTCTTTTGGTTTAGGAAACAAAAGCATGAAAAAATTCATTGACTTGAAGCTAAATTTGGGCAAGTTCAACATAGAAAATACTAGGATGGATTTTCTGTCTCCATTGCTGTGTTAGTACTGTGGTCTGTGCCTAACAAGAAGTTGTGGAGATCGTAGAAATCACAGGATAAAGTGCTTAGCATTGTATAAGAAATCTTGTTAGAGTAGTGTCACTTTGGGATTTTTAGGTTTTCAGTCTCTATGTGTTAGAGACATTTGGTGGTGGCGTAGTACCTGGGGAGCTGAAACTACGTCTTAATTTGTTAAATGCTCATTTACTGAAGTTTGAGATACCTTGGTGAAATGTTAGTAATTATTTTATTAATCCTAACATCAGTTTCTATTTAGGAGAAATTGTCTTTGTGCCCTCTAGTGGAAAAATCATTTACTTGAAGGCTTCCAAATTGAGGGAAATTCTTGCAAAAAAAGAAAAGTGGAATGTGTGAGAAAAGGTGTAGAGGATTAGAACAAGGCTGGAGAGATGAAGGGTTTGCAATAGGTGGATGTGCTCTGTGCTTCCTCTGCTTCAGTCCTCACAAAACTGGTGCTGATGACATACACAGATGGGTGACTTGGTCAAATAGGGGAGGAGAGGAAATGTGAGTAGAGAAGAGATTATCCAGTATTCACGTCTGCTGGACTTGGTGGAATTTTTCTAGGTATAATTAGAAGGAAAACCTGGTCTGGGCAAGCTCTGAACACTAGGCAGTCATTGGTGATTCCATTGATCCCCAAGGATGCAGTGGGGAAGGAAGGGGAGCTCAGCAAAGCACACTCCAGACTTCCAAAGGGAGGAGAAGGGAAGACACAGAAAATATTCAGAGAATCTGACCCTGATTCCTCAAAAAAAGTTGCAGAGCACTTTGTACACAGCAGAGAGGAGAAGGATAGGCTCCAAGAGAAAGGCTCACTTGAAAAACAAATAGGCAAATCTGTCCACCTTTAATGGGATAACTTATTAGCGTGAGATAAGCGCTGCTGATGTGACTGAGGCTTTTTGGATTGTCTTGGTGAACAACAAAACCAACAGGGCACCAACATAATGAGGTGTAGGGAAGAGAAGGGTGTGGAGGTGGCTTTGAGGGAGCAGGAGTTGAATGACTGAGTGCAGCGAGCAGGGTGGTACGTGGTGATGGGGGCTGTTGTGGATGGTCAGCTCAAACAAGCCAACAGTGTCCAGAGGTTTGAGGAAAGGAGTCAAATCTTTCTCTGAGTCATCATTACAGAAGCTCTGTGTGTAAGACAGGGCTGGTAATTGCTTCTTGCTGCATGGAGGGATGCTGGGCAGTGCAAGGCAGGAGGAGAACAGTCATGCTTGCAAGTCTAGAGGTGAATCACACAGATGGGAGGCTCAGCAAGTGAGGCCAGAGAGGAATAGCTGAAGGAGTTGTATTTGGAAATATAAGCCTGAGTGTAGGCAGTACATTTTCTGATGCATAAAAGATTTCTGTAAAAAGGATGATCACCAGCTTTTAGTTCCCACTGGGAAAAAATACCTTGATTTTCCTGAAAAAAATATTCAAGGTGCGCATCGGGGGAGAGTTTCTCACTAGGAGGTAATGAAGCAAGAGCAAAAGAAATTGTGAATATGCTTGACTGGAGGATTTGCAGAGGAGTTGAACCAGTGCCTCTTGCCAATGGTGTGATTTCTCCCCCACTCAGTTGCCTTCTGTCCATCCACCCACCGCACAAGGTCTATTTCACTCATTAACCCTCCAAGCTGAACTTTTTATTTCTGTTCTTAGAGTTGCTTTCAGGGGCCAGGGGTCAAAACCAGTAGCAGTGTTGTAGGCTATTGCATGGCTTTGGGATATAAATTCTGCACTCAGTACAGTCATGAAAACTTCAAGCACGGGTGTAGATCACAAGAAGTTGCTGCTGTTCCATACATCTTTCCTTTCCTCTGTTTATTTCTTGAGCTGTTCATTTGGGATGACTTGCTGTGAGAGCAAGAGATGTGAACGTGGTGGAGTCCCCACACCCCCTTCCCATCATTGTCATCCTCCCTTTCCTTGTGCTGGACTGTCATTCTTGTTTATTTTGGTTTGAATTACAATTGCAAAAACTGTTACAGTGTTGTTTGTTTGCTGCTGTCATGAGTCACTGTTTGTATTTGCTGCCGTTCCCATTGCCTCTCCTATCCCTCTGTCTTAGACTTGCAGCCACAGCTCTCATCCCAGTATTTGGAGCCTCTTCTGTTTTGAGTCTACAATGCTCAGCACTCCTGTGAGTGCAGGGAAAAGCAAGCTGACAGGGAAGATTCAGGATTAGCCTTTTTTTTGCCTTTTTTCTTTTTTCCCCTTGTTTTTCTCTTTCTTCTGACATTTTGTAAGGGTCTTTGTTCAAATCAAGACTCCTTGGAGACTCCTTCCCTGAGATCTCTGTGCCCAATTAGTCCCTATCTTATTTCTACTAGGCAGTGAGATCGATACTGCTTTTTCTGGCTTGAAAATTTCAGGGAAGGAGGAAAAATCATGCTTAAAAGACCTTCTTTGAAGTTACTGAGATGCCCATGCACAATTCCAGCACCTGCTATCATACTGGCAGGTGTTAATCCCTTAATGTGCAGTCACTGGGGTGGTGAATCCAGCATCCTGCACAAGTTTGGACCAATAGGGGCTGACCAAACTGGCCTCTGAGAGGGGCTGTGGGTGGATGGGGAAGAGGCTCTCCCAGTTCTCCTGGCCTTGGGTGAGCCCTTGTCCTTCTTCTTGCTCCTCATAAAGTACCATCATTGCTAGCCAAGAAAATCCTACAGCTCCTTGTCTTTGAAATCTGAAAGGTAATGGCTTGCAAGTCTCTCTGTGTATTTATCGAGGAGAAACAGGCAATTTATTTGTGTCAGCTTAATGGAGCTTCAGCTTACAGAGCTCCATGTGGGAGAATTAACGATGGGTCCCGAGTCTGTCTCAGGTTGTCCAGAAACTCAGCCAATGTTTGATTGTGAATCTACTGTAAAATAGCTCCAAGCTCCTTGTGCCTCAATTAACAGCCTTGATAGAGAGCAGGCAGGTTTTCAGGTATAAAATGTCCATTTTGACTCGTTAAGTGTTCTCAGGTGACCCGTGGAATGTAAATGTTTTACTCTATTTGTAATGCAAAACCTTTTAATTATCTCCAATTCATAAATCCCTAGCTTGGTACTTGAGTGCCTGTAAGAAAATGCTCATCTTTTAGTGGATAGTAATCAGTGTCAGAGGAAATAGGGAATAGATAGTGTGTTTTAAATGGTGTCAGTTCCAGAAATGGGAATGTATAATTTAAATCACTTACATTTAATCATCCTTTAAACACTGAATTCCAGCCTCTGCTGCTTGTCTCACAGGAAGCTGACAGCTTTTTAATGCCATGATGGTAACACTTGAAACTTCCTTAAGCTGCTGTAGGCTGTGATGTGGTTCTTTACCACATGTTGGTGCATCCACGGCTGGTTTTCCAAACCTGGCTGCAGCTGGCTCCAGGGGTTGGGCTCTGCTTCTCCCTCCTAGCCTCAATTTTGGAAGTCTCAATTGTTTTACCTTTTTACGGAGCTATAACATCTGCTGTAAATACCACAGCGAATGGAACAGCTGTTGAGGGTGTGGGATTATGGATCTGGAGTCTAACAGCTAAACATATTCTAGCAATTCAGCAGGTTGAAAAATAAAGCGGATCAAGCTGTGCGCATCGTGCTGAGGATCTGTGCGGTGGGGATGTTTCCTGGTGAAGTTGTGTGTGGTTCAGTCTGGGGTCCGGTGCCTGGAAGTGGGAAGCTTTGATTTCCTGCATTTCATCAAGGAAATGGAGCCATGTGGGTGCAGCACGTCCCAGTCCTGCCTGGGGAGCAGTTGTGATTATGTGTGTGGGGCTGTCGGAGCTTCCCTTGGACTGTCGGTGACATGCACACAAGACACTTAATACTCACTTCAGTGCATGATTTAAACCTGCATGTGTATATGCATATGTAAATAGATTTCTGCATATACAAAGAAAACTGCAAGCATTTTTAAAAAGCAGCTGAGAAGCCCTGTATGTGTCTGGGATCATATGGTATTCTGATCCCTGGCTGCCTCCCCTCTGCCTGCTCCCTCACCCCTGCCCCCACGGGCAGTCTGATTGTGGATGAAATAATTTAATGCAATTGTTGCTCTCGGTGACTGGTTGATGGCATTATCAGAGTGAGTGGAATTTCATCCATAAAAAATACATCTGTGCTGCTGGAGAGTGAACCCCACAAAAGGGGATTAGGAGCAAAGGAAGCCTTATGCACTCTGAGTGCAGAATCAGTTGCCTCTGTTTGCAATTCCACGTCAGGCTGGCATTAGAGCAGACTGACTGCCTATGTGGGCAATAGGTGGCTTTTGTTGTGCCTGGCAGTCAAATGATACAGTCTTAAATTAGAAGCTGCCACTTCTATTTAGAATAAAACTTGCTTTTCTGTATATGTATGAAAATGTGAGCGTTTCAAGCCTGCCGAGCTCTTTGGGATGCGCACCGGATTTGCGAAGGAGCCCATTAGTGCTTGAGGAGGTTAACGGCGAGGAGGGGGCAGCGGGGAGGAACATCTTAATGAGACAGGGTGAAGAGTTGACGCAAGGACACGGAGCGCTTGGAGGACGTGAGGACACGGAGCGCTTGGAGCCACCTTCTGCTGTGGGAAGGATCCGGCTGTCGCTGCGGGAGCGGCAAACTCGGGGAGCGGGCGGCTCGGTGGTCCTGTCGCCGAGAGGAGGAGGAGGAGGAGGAGGTTTCCAAACCGCCTCTCCCAGACTCTCCTGCAGCATTGGAGGCAGTTCAAATGTGGATCATGAGATGATGGAGGGGCTTCGGTCCTTTCCTGCCTGCAGCCACCAAGTGAATCAGCCACACAGGAGATGAGAGCTGCTGCTGACCTTGTTTCCGTGGGCATCAAGGGTCCCAGGTCAAGTAGGGCAGGAGGGTGGAAAGTTCATCCTGAGCTGTGGGAAGCATTTTGCTCCCACACAACAGCCCAAAAAAGGGATGGGAGAGCAGCCAATGGGCATCAGCCAGTGGCTGAGTCCAGCACAGCTTGGTGCAGCCTTGAGGCTGCTCCTGTGGGAGTGGTGATGGCTTTGCTGAGGCTCCATCTGCTCAGAGCATGGGCAGAACTGGCCCCGCTGACTTCCACAAAAACCTCTTACAAACAAAGAGGCTCAGCAGCACCATGGTGAGCTGTCCTGGGGCTCACCTGTGCTTGGGACTCCCTCCTGGCAGCACTGCCATGCCACCTCCCCCCTCCCTGCACCAGAGCCATCTGGGCTGGGGACAGGAGACCTTTCATGACCTCTCCTGTGCCACAGGGATGGCCCCTGGCCGTCAGAGCATCTCGCAGGTCTGTGTCCTCAGTGTCAAGCTGCCCCAGTGTGAACCAGGCTGGAGGGACCTGCCAAGGGTGTGATGGACAAATGCATCAGGTGATGGGGTGCAGGAGTTCATTTTTTATTATTATTCCTTAATTTTAGAAGAGCTTCTGTTCCTGGGGTGGCTCAGAATTGGCAGGCACCATCAGGCAATGTTGTGTTGGCTTTCAGTGAGAGTTTCATCTCAAAAATTAGGGGATACATGGGGAGAAAATCTTACAGTGGAACATAGAGCCTTTTGTCTGTGCATTTGCAGATCTTTGGGTTGTGTTCAATTTTTTATTTCATTATTTTAAAGACAGACCACTCTGTAGTGACAGAAAGAACTAAAGGAATTTGTTCTGTGAGTGTCACCCTGTTTCATATTGTTGAAGTAGTGGTAGAGAGCACATAGTTCCCTTGAATTTATTTACTGCTCAGAATTACTCACAGCATACATTTCTGGGGGAAAAAAACCCAAGCAAACAACAACTTAGATGTTCATGTAAGCTGTGAGATAAGCTCCAAAAGAAAAAAAAAAAGCATTTAGCTTATTTAGTGCCCACTCCCCCTGAGATTTAAAGCTGTGGTAACTGTTGAAGGGTCCTTTGCTCAGGATTTTTCCAGTTTTGTAGTGTAAAGGTTCATTTTTCTTGTTCCCTGGGCAAAAAAGATGATCTAAAAGCCTTTTACTTAATAAAAGTGCATGTTTCTACTTTATCGCAGGACTCCAGGAGCTGAGTTTTTTTAAGGAAACCATCAGATATGTGTGAAAATCATCAGTGCTGGCAGCACTGAAGTTGTTAAGGAGAAGTTCAGTGCTGTATTTGTTGAGAACTGAGCGTATTGGGACCAGGGAGGTTGCAGCACTCTGGTGTGCTGAACAGCCTGGCTCTTTGAAAGCTCCTAGTACAAGTGCATACGATTATGTTTTGAAGTTTATTTTCTGCTGCACTTGATAAAACTTTATTCACTGAGCTGTTTGACTTTTAAAGGCGAAATCCTGGAGAAGTGCAAATAGCTTCTTTGGGGAAACATGGATTTTGCTCTTGGCAAGCTGTTGATGTCAAGGTTGTAAATGCTAGAGATGCACTGTACACTTCTGTTGTTTGGGATGCCTGGAGGTTCCTTGTGTTCCTGCCTCAGGTGATGTGCCCAGCTCTGGGTGGCCTTGTTGTCATCACAGCACAGACTATCCTGTTGGGTGTCATAAGCTGTGCCATGGTCCTGAATGCAGGTCCTTGTGCAACAGGAGACCAAAGCCATTCTGGTGGAGACTGGCATGGCCTCCTGGGCTACTTTGCTGGGTCTTTGTTAGGAAAGACCCTGCAATTTCAACTGAACATCTTTGAATTTTGTGGATTTTCTGAGCTGGACATTGTTCCTTTCCTACTCCATGGTAAAGTGTGAGGCTGCCTGGTACAACCAGATCCTCAATTCTCATCATCACAGCACAGCAGTGCCCGTGGTAACAGATCCTGACCCCTGGGAAAGGTGTGTGGCTCAGGGTTAAACCCTCTCCTCCACCGCTCCAACCTCCTGTTGCCTTTTCAGGTAGTTTAACATGTGCTAAATTTCAAATTGAGCCAGCCTGATGCCACAGCTCCTGCGAGCATACCAGGAGAGACCTGAAGGAAGAAGAGGGCAGGATCACACCTGTGTTACCTGTGCTCATGCTGCCAGCTTCTGCCTGGGTTGGCGGGGCTGGGGTGCTGGTAACACTGCTCTTCAGTTGTCTACTCTCAGTGTGACTGAGCTGCTTCTACTCCAGCTGAGACCCAGCTCAATTAAAAGGGCATATTTGTAGATTGGGAAGACCTGGGGAAATCACATAATTTACAAGGCAGATATGTTAAAATTGGATATTTCTGTGCCAGCTCTGCCCCAGCTGGCCAGCAGGGATGCCAGCCACCACACGGGCACTCACGGGAGCCTTGGTCCTCATCCCAGCCGTCTGGCCAGGTTGGCACCAGTGTCTGCCATAGATAGTACATTTATAAAAAGTTGGCAGATTTAAGATTTTCACCTGAGGTGCAACATGGACGTGCCATGGGGATCCTGCTGTGCAATGGGCAGAGCAAGTCTTCCAAGCGGGAGAGCAGCAGCTGTTCGGCCAAGTGTGGGTTTTTGTGCTGGAGTGAGGATGACATAAGGAGGCTGTATGGAAATTGGATTGGATTCTGATGCAAGATTTCTGGCAACCTTCGACTCCAGGGAAGCAGTAGTCCCTGCACCAAATGTGCACTTCCAGCTGTGGGAAAGCAGGCTGCCTTTTTCATCCTTCTGCCCATTTCCCTTTCTGATCTATAAGATTTCACATGTCTGCTCCAGCAGATTTGATTATATTGTCAGCATTGTTTGGATACTAGAGGAGACTTTTTTTTGACAGTCACTTGTGAGCTGTTCCTTATTTGCCTAAGTTCTGGGTTTACAGTGATGCAAGCAACGTGATACTATTTAGCAGCTATAATAGAGGTCAAGGTCCTGTTGTCTTAGGTATTGTAAAAATGCCTTGTAAAAGGCTGTACATTACTCAAATGGGCTACAGGGAAGGCAAGCAAAAGAAGGAATAAACCAGGCCCTCACAGCTGCTCCTTATAGATGTGAAGCTGAGGCACAACCAAACATGCAGGTGTGTTTTGTCAGCACCCAAAATGGGACCCAGATCTCCTGTGTTTTACTCTGAAGGACTTTTTTGTTCATATGGGCTGATTCAGAGTCACTTGCTAAAACAAGCTACGGCTGCATATGCTTTGCTCACTGCTTTATCGCCTTTTGAGTGGAAATGCTTTGAAATGGATCCAGGATAAAGCTCATCCACTGCTGGGACATCTCTAATCTACTTTCAAGGAAGCTTTTTTTAATTTCCCTGAGACCTGGCCGGGGATGAAGCAGAACAGTGTCCTGTACCCAGGTACAAAGCAGAGTGCCTGTGGTCACACCCTCTGCCAGCAGCTCATCTGTCTCTGCCTGGGGATCCCAAAACAGGGAGGGAGGGAGAGAAGACAGTAGGTAAGGAGTGCTGGAGCACCAGCCTGCACGACATAACTGAATCCCAAGGCAGGTTTTGTCTTCTCCCTAAGACTCAAGGAAGAGGCTTGAGTAAGAGTGAGCAAGTCTGGAAGGAGTTTCCAAAGGCGCAGCTGCTGCAGCTCTTTGTTTGCTCCCTCTCCTCATCCTTCAGAGTCATCTTGGAGCTTGAGGGGATTGGGTTTGTCTCTAATGAGGTTCCTGCTCTGGGGCTGTCAGGGCAGGGCTGCCCCTCAGTCAGCACAGCTTGCAGTGCCATTGCCAGCTTTGGCTTGTGTTTTTGGAAATTACGTTTACAAGCTGCAAATTGTATCAAGAAAAGTTGTTTTTCTGGAGAAAAAAAAAATCCTTTTTAATTTCTTGTTTCTGTGAAACAGTAGAACTCTTGCCCTGGCTGTTGTTAGGTGGCTGCCAGAAAGGGCTCTAACACTCTCCCTGTGCATGTGTGTTCTTTGCTGCACTGAAATCCTAAATATTTATGTTACAGTTCTGGTTTCTTGCCATGATCTTTACTTATAGATCATAATGGTTATAGTTCCTAAATGATTTGAGCTCTAATAAATAGTTTATTCAGTTTCCTATCAACAAGCCAAAATAATAATTGACCTTTCAGGATATAAATTGATTTTATTACTTGAGGTATTGTTTGCTTTTACTATTAAAGTTGTTTACAAGAAATTGTTTTAAAGCAATATATTGTTCACTTGTGCATTTTGAAAAAAAAAAAAAAACCACAATAAAACATTATTATGCTCCTGATTTCCCTTTGAAAAGGCAAAGTAACCCTCCCAGCATGGCTGCTTTCCGTGCAGTAATGGTTCTGTGTTCTTTACCATTGTGTTCCTTAAATAAAAAGCACAAGATGATCCTGCCATACAGAAACAACAATTGTTTTTGTAAACAGTGTGTGCTCTGGTATCTGTAGTAAGTAACTGGTGTCTTGTTTATAATTGTATTTTCTTAATGAGAAATCAAGTTGGTGGATACTTCCTTGTTTTTTGGAACTAGTTGTACCATGATTTTAAAAAGACATTTAATGTAACTGGGAGTCATTAACTTCTGATACAATGTGATGTAAATAGAGGAAGTTCGTATCTGAAGGGCTCTCAGGGCACAGATTGTCCCAGCAAGGATCGCTCTGGACATGCGTTGAGTGAATTCCTAAATTCAAAGCCTCCTGTTGCTTGTGGCAGAGAAGCAGAGGCAATACCAGCCTGTCCAAGGGCATTGGGTAGGGCTCATGAAATTGGGAAAACCTGTGGATCCCAGAGCTAAGCATGAACTCAAATACCTTATTGAACTCAGCCTTAACTTGTTCTCCCTGATTACCTCACACCTGCATGTGATGAAGATCATCAAGAGGCCCAGGTGGGGGTGATTGGGCAGATTTTGTTCTTTGCTTTGAAGGGCTGGTGATAAATGTAAAACCCCCACCCCCAATCATCTTGTTGGGCAATGCAAATGATTCCCAGGTGTCTGATGGGAAAGGTCTGCATTTATAGCCCTGACTGAGGGCCTAGGGGAGTGCTCCTGAATGCGCAGAAAAGGAGAGAGCAGCTTTTTGGGGCAGTACCAGTAGAAGAATTCAGCTCTGGGGAGAGGACGTGACGTGCCCAGCAGGTGCCATGAGGTGAGCAAGAGCTGTAAATCCTTCTGGAACACGTACAGGTGCTGGGAATTTTGCTGTAGCTGCTTGAGCTGCAGCAGCATAGGCACGGTGTGACCATGGGAAGAGGGATGGGTGGTGGTGCTGAGTCATGTTAGTGCTGCTGTTGCCATGCCTTACACAGGGCAGGATACGTGGCACAAAAGTGATTTTTCTTCATCAGAAAGAAGGAGCTGATATGTTGTCTGTGAATGACAAAGGCACCTGAGGTGGGTAGGGAGTAGTTTTCCTGCAAAGATCTCTGGGCTGTGGTTAGGGTTCTCTGTTGTTCCCTGCTGCAGCATCACTGGCAGCTCTCCTGAGTTCCTGTGCTTGTCTGATGGTGGGAGAGCCAGCACAGTTCAGGGCAAACTTTGTGTTTCCTCATTCACTCATCCTAATTATGTCCTTTGTACGGTGGATTCCTTCCTTTTTTTTCATTCTCCTTTTTTTTCCCTTGAAGTAAAGCTGACAGAGCCCAGAGGCTTTACCTTCTTTCTGTAGAATCTTCTGACAGTAAAGCTTGAGGGATGTGTCCCTACTGTATAACACTAGTTTTCTGTGAGTGATCTGAAACCTCCCTGCTGTATTTGCATGCCGCAGCAGAGGTTTCTAGCCTGGGAGGTGGGCTGCCTGGCTCCTGTCTTCCAGGGAGAGCCTGGGAGAAGAGAAAGGAAGCAGCAAGAGAAATAGCATTTGTCTCCTGAGGCATTATCTATCTCCAAAACTATTTCTCTGTGAATGAGTTTAATGGTAAATGGTAAAACAAAGCCTGACAATAAGGGGCCTTCCAAAAACTGTGCTTTTTCAGTCTTCTGATCTTACAGCCTTTTGTCTCTGGGCTGTTCTGACCTATTCATGTCAAGAGAGCAAAGAATCTGTAAGACTCTGATAAATTTGTACAGCCCCTGCACAGTGTAGGAGAAGGTCTAATTTGATCTGACGTTTACTAATCTGCCAAGACTTTCAGTGATTTGTTTTCATATTGAGTTGAGTTTCATATGCTGTAGAGAAATGGGTAAACGTTTTGCATTGGTAACAACAGCAAGTATAGGAAGCCAAGAATTTGTATTTATGCACTGGAGAATTCCTTTCTGCTTGCTTTTTATGGAGGTTTATTCCTTTTGCTAATTGTCAGGTTTCATTCACCTGGTGAAGTGCTGGCAGAGTCATAGCTGTGAATTATGTGAGGTATTTTGTTTGGTTTAGTTCTTGCATTGCATTCATATTTTCCTAAGTCTGTTGCCTTAGTGCTCTGGTTGTAAAAGTGATTCCAAATATCAGGTCATTTTTCTACCCACCACATGTGACTGGTCCAGCAGCAGCTTCTGTAGTGTATAGATATTCTTGAATTTATGTCCTTAAATGACTCTCATACCACAGTGGGAAGATCCTTGATTATTTTATTGTGTTTCTCACACTTTGTGAGTAAATTGAAATAGGGGAAATTCTCTCATGTGTGGTTTTGTTGTTTGGCTGGTTTGTGGTTTTTTTGTGTTTTTTNCTTACTCTATTTCTTTTATGTGCTTTTCAGGACACTGATTAGGTAACAGTAAAAAAAGTTGTGTTTAGACCTGGAATCTGTGTTCAGTGAAATCACACTAGGAGCTTATTTGAACCCCCAGATTAGAAAAAATAGTTTCACAGTTCTAATTGCTGTATCTGAAGCCCAGAGGATGTTGATCTCCTTCCTTTACAGAAATCTGTAGTGATGACATAAATGTGGCATGGAAAAGCTTATGTATGAGAGAAACTAGTTGTCCTTTTAAGAAAAAATCTCCACCAAATTAAGAATACACACCCTATGCAAAACCTTACACTGATAATTTTGATTTCAAGCCTGAACAGTGTATTGCATGCCAGAAATTAAAGCATGTTGATGGATCTGACTATTAACGATTCCTGTGTCTGAGATACAAAACAAAGGTGCTAATTTGGAGTATCCCATCAGTTTAAGATTGGTTTCATATTGCTGTACCAAGTCTGCTTTAAAGCTGAGACATTGGATTAAGATTTCCAGGACTGAGTTTCTGGCTGGTGGGTGAGTGCAGCCCTGCTGGGGGTCCTGTGGTGCTCATGACTCCCCTCGCTGAGGTCTCTGCTGTCACTGCACCAGTGGCTTTGCTGCTCCTTTAAAGTAAAACCCAAATCTGTACCCGGTGTGTGACCTTATGTTGTGAAAGCTTTTGTTGCCCAATTTCCATACGTGTTTCCTTCCTTGTAAGCCCTACAGCTCCTTCCTGTGTGGAGCACAGAAGGGAGCACAGTGGGGACTCTGTTCCCACCCGGGAATTAGGTGATGGTGCCTGCAAGGGCATGTTAACCTCCACCATGGGAAGTAGAAACAGCCTTCTGTCACTCTGCTTTCATAACTCCAGTAACATCCCCTTTATCTGGGGAAAGGGCTCCAGCCAATGCAGCCAGCCCTGGGGCCTTGTGGCAAGTCATCTGTGTCCTTGTTTTATTTCCTCAGCTTGTATTTCATTAACCTTTACCCCGCTTGCTTACTGCAGACTCATTTCCGACAGGCACACGAGTGAGCTCAGGGTTTCTGGCCTCCTCTGCACCCTTGTGCACACAATCAATACCCTCGACCTTTCCAATGGATGCAGTGCTGGTGGAAGAGCTGAGCTCCTCAGCATCTTCCTCCTTCCCTGCTTTAAAGCAATGCAGACTGGTTTACAGCCTGAGAACCCAACAGCAATTGGGAAGGCGTTCCTTCTCTCTGGAATTATTAAAACGTTAATTGGCTGCCAGTAAACCTGAGTCAGGCACAGCTGCCTGTGTGTTTTGTTTGGTTTGGTTTAAAAACTGTTTAGGATAAAGTCTGTTGACAGCTTAAAGTTGTGTAGCACTTTTTTGATTTTCCCCCTCTCCCCCCATATTCTCACCATGAGTAAGTTGGTAGAAGGTCCGGGATGTTCACCAACTGTATTACTCAGGTTTTGGTATCAGCCTATTAACTGCACACTTGGCATTTTACAGTTGCAATGACTTTGTATTAAGCAATTCTTTTGATAATAATAAGAGGAATTCTGAGTTGAGAGAGCATTTATCATGTCTGGATTCTTTCTTAGTGTTTTAAAATATGCCAAGTTTTGAAGACAAAGGTCTTTAGACAAGCAGCTTGATTTTTAGTCGGAGTTTTAATAACTAACACGTTACCTATATCTTTAAAACTTTAAGGAAGGTCTCAGCCACCTCTCAACAGTAACTCCTCTTGCTTCATTAGGATTTTTCCTAAGTATAAGCCATACCTTAAAAAAAGAAACTATTTTTATCTCCTTGTGAAGAGAGATTATTGTCCACTTTGTGAAATGCTATGAAACTGAGTAGGAAAGGTGGCTCTGAGTAGACTTTCTGCTTTCACCAGTCAGCTCAAGGCTTTGGAACCATATGGCCCAAATGAATGCTGTTAGCTCCCAAGCTGTGCCCCAGGAATCATGAACAGCTTTGTTTCTGGCGTGGTCTCCATGTTCTGGGCTGGTCCATTGCTTGTTGTGAACCCTCTGGTCCTGGAAGCGCTTTGGTGGTGCTGTGTCTTGAAGGTTGATGCTTCTTGGCCAGGACTTGGGTTGTCTTGTGGTTAACTACAGGGATCTGCGTGTGCAACCAGCACTGAAGGGCTGCAAGGTGGCACATGCCAGCCTCTGGAGGTCGGACATCTCACCTCCTGCAGGCTCATCTCAGCCTCAGGAGGAATTTGGCACAGGCTGGTGACAGAGGTGGTGTCTGAGACCTCACCATTGTTTTATAAAACCTAGGTTGAAGCTTGCATTGCCTGTATTGAGAAGTAGTGGTGGCAGCAGGGGTGTGGACTGTAGCACTCTGCAGAGCCATCTGTAGAGAATTGTTTAAAATAGTGAAGACTCTTTGGCCCCCTTCCCCCCCCCCCCCGCACCCTTTTCCTACTGT